>JALMQS010000075.1:11841968-11895235 GCA_024734495.1 Forficula auricularia
TGTAATTTTCTGTATTTGGGTCTTGGTATATCGAGGCTTGTTGGTCTAAAAAATTTTGTTGGTTAGGGTCAGGATAATCTATTTCGTTATAATTTAAATTTTGTGATCTATTTGACTGGTTAATCATGCTTTGTACAAAGCCTCGTCCGGGGGGTGGGTGTCTATTACTTCTTCCTCTGTTGTAATTTTGCTGTCTCCTATCGAAGTGGTTAGGGCGATGAGGAGTAGAATTATTAGAATATGAAAAATTTTGACGGGGTGTGGAATTTTGTTGGGAAAATTATATTAAGCGGTAGAAAGTTGACGTGGGGCAAAATAGAGAAGTAGTTTATTTATAAAAAATTTTATTAAAAATTTTGAGTATTAATTTTCATCATTTAAGAGGGCATGTTCTAATAATTTTAGATTGTTTGTTCTAATAAGTAAACTAGAAAAGTTTTTTAGAAAAGAAGGTTATTTATTATGCAGAGGTTTCTATAATAGTTTATTTTTTATAAATTTCACTTGCCTTTTTAAGTTTAATATAGTAATTAGTATTTTTAAATTTCTTTTATATAGGGTGAATTTGGGAGTATAATTTTAGAGGGGTTTTTATATTTAGCTTGGTAAATATTATTCGAATTTGTTTTAATTTAAAATAAAGAGTATTCCAAGAGGGGTTTTAAATTTATTTTAATTTTTTAAATAAAGGGTAAGTCTAGAGGGGTTTTTTAATTTAAATGGAAAGAATTATTCAAATAATTTTTTAGGGGTAGGTGTTGATTGGTGGGTTTAATTCTAAAACATTGCAGTATAGAGAGTCTAAATGACTTTAGTTGGCTTCATTATAATTTTTATAAAATTTATTATCGTTACAACTTAAAGGATTAATTTTATGTTATTTAAATTTCGGGGTTGGGAAGATTGATTAGTTATACTTTATTCGAAACTTTGTCTAGATAATGAGGGGTGGAATTATTTTAATTTTTTCGAAGGGTTATTTTAACGTGAAAAAGTTTTCGTTGAGAGAAAAAATTTATTTAGAATAGAATTTTAGCGGGAGAAATTGTATAGGGATGCGAAAGGTTAATGGGGGGTGGAATTTGGTTGGGACGAAATTTTTTAGAGGGTTTTGTTAACATTAAGTGCATGTGGGCTTCTATTGTATTTTAGAAAAATTTTTAATTTTAGTATTTTAATTTTTGTTCGCGTATATTTTAATTAAATTTTCCTGTACTTCTTCCCAGGTATTTAGATTTTGTGTTTTTATGAATTGCGAATTTTTGCCTTTAATTTTATTTTTTATTTGGTCTAACATATATTTATAATTATAAAAGTTGTCTATGTTATTGGGAAATAGTTCCATTACTTTGTCTACTTGAGAAATAAATTTAGTTAACTGTTTATATTTTTCATTAAAATTTGGAATAGATTCTAAAAATTCTTTAACATCTTTAGAATTAAATACTATATAAGCGGGTTTTACCGAGGAGAGATTATTTTGACTTGGGATAGAGGATAAGTTTTGAAGGTTTAGGTCTTTAATATTGGTTTGGGGGGTGGGTGTTAAGGTGGAGACATGTGATATAAAAGAGGGGATTGTGTTGGTAGACATTTTCCTTAATTAAGCTATTGCCAAATATAATCTTAGAAATATAATATAAAAATATGGATATAAACTAATACAATAATATTATATAATATAGTATAGATAGAATTTTATTCTGAATTTTGAAAGGTAATTTTTCTAAATAGAATTTAGAAGGAAATATTTAAAAAAAATTATTATTTTGTGAGTGTTTGTATTTTATAGTAATGTTTATTTGCTTGAGTATGTGGGGGTTGACTTGGGGTTAGTTACTTGTTTTATATATTTTTTTTCTTTTATTTATTTTAGTGTATATTTATTTTGTTTTATTTATTTTATTAGTAATGTTTTTATTTCTTGAGTGTATGTGGGTTAACTTGGGGTTAGTTACTTGTTTTATTTTTCTTAGATCTTATTTCTAAGATCTTCGCCGAATATTTAAGAATTAATTATTTATTTATTTATTATTTATTTATTTATTTATTTCAAGCTTTATTTAGCGTAATTGTTTCAATATAAGTTTATTTATGTTTCAATATAAGTTTATTTATTTATTTATTTATTATTTCAAGCTTTATTTAGCGTAATTATTATTTCTTTACAAAAATTTTTTTTTTTAATAGATCAAGTTCAAGGTTCTTTTTTACTCACATAAGGTGATTCAACATCTTGCGTGTGTGTGGGTGTCCTGGGGTCTGCTTGCTCTCGCTGCTCGACGAATGAAATCTGATATGAATGTTTCTTCTCTCTTCTATCACAGCTGAATGGATTGTCACTAATGTCACTTTAATAACACATATATTTTTTTTTTTTTATTTCCCTTTTTTTTTTAGAATGTTTAATTAAATGTTAATTTTGATAGTATTCAGGCGCCACTCTTACGTAAATCTGACCTTGCAGTTTCGGTAACAAAACAATCAATTGATCAATCAATTAACCGTTTATGTCTCTGTTCTCGGGCGCCAGTTAAATTTGTTGTCTTAGTTAATAAGTTTTTTTAAAAACTAATACAACAAATTCTTATGCGGTAGAGAAAAATTGATGGTGATGCTTGGATAGGTTTGTTTCTTTAATTTTAGACTTTTTAGATCTAATTTAGGGTGTCAGATGTTGTAGGAGAATAAAAGTTTATTTAATTTAATTTTATGTTTTAATGAAAAAAAGTCTTCTTTAAAGTAATTTACAATGTTTATAATGTTTATAATGTTTATAATGTTCGACACAGCACAGTTTGAATTTTTGGGCACGACACGATTGGAACTTGGAGAGAGGAGGTTTTTTGTAAAGAGTATTTATGAGAAAAATAGAATATATAATTATACTGGGTTAGATGGAGGGTAGTACGGGTTTGACCGTTTAGTGTCACACGAAATGATGACAACCCAGGAGAACGAAGTGAAGTACGCGATGTTAAATACTACGGGTTAACCGTTCGGTTGGTCCACTCAATGTGACCAGTACTCACTAGTGTTCAGGCAGAGATTTCACTAATACTAATGAGGGGACTTATTAGAGTCCAGCCTCTTAGGAGACCTATTAGAGTCTGGCCTAGGAAGTATAGTTAATCTCCGCGCGAACCATTCTAAGGCGAGAAGTCTAGCGCGACTGCCCGCCCGAATCATTCTGAATTATGTGGCTGGAACAGCCCTTCTTATATGATTCTAGTATGCTGATACTGCATAAGCTTGTAGATGAGCGGAGGACAGAGGGAGATTGCTTCAGGCAGCGTGAGAAAGCAATTCAGCATTTTGCTAGTAGCTACGGGGGGAAGTGGAAGAAATGGGAATCTTTAACTTATATACATACATCCGCACGCACTAAATGAAAAAATGGCACTTTTTGGCCTCTCGACGAGACCCCATGTAATTTTTGGCAAAACCGTCACGTGCTAAAATTCAACCTAATTGAATACTACAATTTGTGACTTTAATTTAGTCCATGGGTTCCGTAGTCTTTACCTGAGGACCCTTTGAAGCCACGCTTGCCCCGAGAGCGATTGCAATACTTTACCCATGCTTTGCATTGGATAAAGTAAAAATGGCACTTTTTGGCCTCTCGACGAGACCCCATGTAATTTTTGGCAAAACCGTCACGTGCTAAAATTCAACCTAATTGAATACTACAATTTGTGACTTTAATTTAGTCCATGGGTTCCGTAGTCTTTACCTGAGGACCCTTTGAAGCCACGCTTGCCCCGAGAGCGATTGCAATACTTTACCCATGCTTTGCATTGGATAAAGTAAAAATGGCACTTTTTGGCCTCTCGACGAGACCCCATGTAATTTTTGGCAAAACCGTCACGTGCTAAAATTCAACCTAATTGAATACTACAATTTGTGACTTTAATTTAGTCCATGGGTTCCGTAGTCTTTACCTGAGGACCCTTTGAAGCCACGCTTGCCCCGAGAGCGATTGCAATACTTTACCCATGCTTTGCATTGGATAAAGTAAAAATGGCACTTTTTGGCCTCTCGACGAGACCCCATGTAATTTTTGGCAAAACCGTCACGTGCTAAAATTCAACCTAATTGAATACTACAATTTGTGACTTTAATTTAGTCCATGGGTTCCGTAGTCTTTACCTGAGGACCCTTTGAAGCCACGCTTGCCCCGAGAGCGATTGCAATACTTTACCCATGCTTTGCATTGGATAAAGTAAAAATGGCACTTTTTGGCCTCTCGACGAGACCCCATGTAATTTTTGGCAAAACCGTCACGTGCTAAAATTCAACCTAATTGAATACTACAATTTGTGACTTTAATTTAGTCCATGGGTTCCGTAGTCTTTACCTGAGGACCCTTTGAAGCCACGCTTGCCCCGAGAGCGATTGCAATACTTTACCCATGCTTTGCATTGGATAAAGTAAAAATGGCACTTTTTGGCCTCTCGACGAGACCCCATGTAATTTTTGGCAAAACCGTCACGTGCTAAAATTCAACCTAATTGAATACTACAATTTGTGACTTTAATTGAGTCCATGGGTTCCGTAGTCTTTTACCTGAGGACCCTTTGAAGCCACGCTTGCCCCGAGAGCGATTGCAATACTTTACCCATGCTTTGCATTGGATAAAGTAAAAATGGCACTTTTTGGCCTCTCGACGAGACCCCATGTAATTTTTGGCAAAACCGTCACGTGCTAAAATTCAACCTAATTGAATACTACAATTTGTGACTTTAATTGAGTCCATGGGTTCCGTAGTCTTTTACCTGAGGACCCTTTGAAGCACACGCTTGCCCCGAGAGCGATTACAATACTTTACCCATGCTTTGCATTGGATAAAGTAAAAACGAAACGAAAACAGATCCTTCACTTCTTGACACCTCGCCAACTCGCCACATATCATTATTCTCTTCTGCGTGCACTCGCTTCCACGTCATCGAGTCGGTTCTACTCGACACTAGTTCTCTCTTCAGACACTAGGCTCCCGGAATATAACCGCGGCGAATTTATTTTGGTTACAAAATAAATACATTTCATTATTTTTTCTATTGATTAATAAATAATTAATAAATTCTGGGGGGCTGTAGTTTATGCTGAGTGCAATCATTTTGTGTAGAATGTACCAAGTTTTCACTTATTCCTTCAATTATTTATCTTTGAATATGTTCTCACATTGAAATAGAACTCTATATTTTCAGAAAATTAAAGGAGTACAGTGTTGGTTTATACTGAATTATTATATCTAACCACTCTTATTAAACGAGCAAAAATTGTTTTTAAATATATTTATATATTTGTATCTTAGTTCTATTTTGAAAACGGCTTTACCGATTTTGAAGAAACAAATTCTATTAACAAGTTTTGAGGATGAGAAAGCAATCTGGCTAGGTCTGGACTTCTGACAAATTTCATCTTAATTGATCTTTTCTTAATTAAAGTAATTATTGACAGATGAAAATCTCAATAAAAAAGTTTGTTTACATTTTTTTCAATTATGTTTTATTTATTAATTGGTTTTTTTAATTTTAAAACCCACTAATAGATTATAGCAAATATCAATATATTATATTAAAATTAGGAATTTTTTGTTTTTGTTTTTAATTAACAAGTGTCTAAATCATAACATTACAGGTGTGTTTACAAATAAATTGGTTCAAGTGGCTTTTTTTTATATAACTTGGAAACAAATCTGATTTAATTTTATGTTTATTTCAGATTCTATACGATTATTTTTTTATTATTATTTTCCTATTTATTTATTTTTTAATGTTTATCGATATGAACGAGATGTGGGCAAATTGGTGTACGAGTATAAACAAATATACACATAATATGTGGACCATTAGAAAGCTAGATATGCAAAAACTGGGTGCGCGGTGGGGTGCAGTTGTGGGGGTGGAGGAGGTGAGTGCGGTTGTACCGGGGATCCGGTGGTGGGGTAGGGCGGAGTGGGGGGTGGCGATTGGAGTGCGGTGGTGGGGCCGAGGTGCGTGGTTTTGGGGGAAGGGGGGTCAGGGGGGACGTGTACTATATATATATTTGTATTTTTTAATTTTGTTAACGTGCATCGCTTGGTTTCTCCAGTTACTTTATTTTTATAGAACAAAAAAATAATAATAGTTATTTATCAGAAGAGTTTTTAAAATGAGTTCTAAGACAAATTAACCGAATTGTCGTTGAGTCATGTCCTAATTTCGGTGACAAAAAGGCTTGCTTGCAGTCGAAAAATACTCTTTCACTTTCTTTTGGGGCTGGTTTAAGAGCATTTTCAAATTTTTTGTTAATTTTCCACTGGCTTCAAAATAATTTCTGGAGAGGGTCTTTTTCTTCAATAACCCTTTAATTTTAATATTTAAAATGTGCATATCGAGTGAAAAAATAACTTAGCGTTATTTGAAATGTAATTAAACTTACTTTAATTCACAGAGAAACTACAATTTTATAATCATTTAAACTTTAAATTTATTCTTGTTGTAACTTTTTTAAAAATATAAAGACACACACACACGCTTTGAGTTTTAAAATATTTGTGTTGTTGCGAAACAGCTGCATAATTACGAAAACAAGAAAGTCAATGGTTACTTTTTTGCAAAAATTTTAAAATAAAATAAGCAGTTTAGGAATATTTATTAATCGACTTCAAAAAAGGAGGGAGGTTCTCAATTCGACTGATTTTTTTTGTGGGGCGGAGTGGGGTGAGGTGTGTGGTTTCGGGAGGGGGGAGGGTCAGGGGTTACCGTGCATCGCTCGGTGGGTCGAGGTACTAAATCTACTCTTATTAAACGAGCAAAAATTGTATATTTATTTATTTATATATTTGTATCTTGGTTCTATTTTGAAAACAGCCCTACCGATTTTGATGAAACAAAATCTATTAACAAGTTTTGAGGATCAAAAAAAGATCTGGCTAGGTCTGGACCTCATCAAAATTCATGTTAATTGATTTTTTCTTAATTAAAGTAATTATTGATATATGAAAATCTCAATAAAAAAAAATGACTCTCTGGATCTCAGATTAGAACCTGAGACCTCTTGCATCAGAGGGCACACACTTTACCACTGGACTATAGAACTATTTTTAAAAAAACTTTTTGCTTTTTTACTTTTACTAAAATGAATATTTTTGAATTAGACTTTATTATAAGTGTGGAAATAATTGAATATATTATATATAGCTATGTATTTAATAAATAGAATTTATTGAATATATTGCGGCGTATAAAATTTGAAATATGTATAATTGAATTAAGCTGAAAAGACAATTAATTTTAATCAGAAACATTAAATATATTAATAATTATTCCTTGCCCCCCCCCCACTCTTCTAATTAAAATTAAATATTCAATTCTCTTTTCTCCGGGCAATTATCCTTGAAATTGTCCTCCTAAAAAAATACTTGGTTGGTTAAAGTTATCACTTCTGTTGCGCGTCCCGAGACGCAAATATTTTTTTAATTTTATGTTTTTATTTCAGATCCTATACGATTATTTTTTTATTATTATTTTCCTATTTATTTTTTTATAATGTTTATCAATATGAACGAATCTGGGCAAATTGGTGTACGAGTAAACAAATAAATATACACATAATATGTGGAGCACTAGAAAGATAGAAGTGCAAAAACTGGGTGCGGGGTAGGGATGGATGTGGGGGTGAGGTGTGTGGTTTCGGGAGGGGGGAGGGTCAGGGGTTACCGTTCATCGCTCGGTGGCTCCAGGTACTAAATTATAATTAAGGGAAGTTTTTGTGGAGCTTTACAGATATGCAAGATTTAAAAAGTTATTATAAGCTCAAAATATATTTCAGGTTATAAAGCATTATTTTAAGATCTCGTGAATCCCTCAATTGGAAATCCCAATTGTTTGTTAATCTTCTTTTATATAAAGTTATTTAAAAGCGTCAGGGATTAAATAAATATTAAAAAGAAAGAGACAGAGAGAGAAGCCACCCCAGCTGGTTGGGGGGCTTAACAGACAGAGCTTCCCAAACTTCTCCTTCTTCTTTCATTCCATCATTTTAATAATAATTTATAATATTAATATTTTTATTTCTATCCGGAATATTTTCAACCAAAAATTGTGCTTTATTAAGATAACCAGGTGGGGAGTCGAGTAGCTCAGTCAGCTAACGTACTGGCCTCGCTTCGGCATCGATCGATTATGACGATGTTGAAGTGGAGGTCCGGGGTTCGATCCTAGCTGGCAAATAAAAATTTCTACCTGCTGAAAACTCGGCTCCCTCACTAACCCTACTAACACTCTACTTATGTGCTGTCTAAATGCGCTTTGTTCCCGGTGACATTAAATAAATAAAAAAAAAGATAACCAGATGGGGAACCCGCCTTGGCGAGCATCTTACTGGACTCTCATTGTTTATATTTTTAATTGTAATGTCTTAAAATATGTATTGGTTATTGTTTAATGTTGGTTTAGTTTTTTATAAAATTGGTAAGAACGGTTTATATAATTATAATTAAATATGTATGTAAATTTTCCGATAACCCGTATAGTGCAATGTTAAAGAGCCTGAAAAACTCGATTTTTGAAATTTAATATCTCCGGAACTGTATTGTTCGTAAATTTCGTTTTGCCACCAATCGTTAAAGAACTATTTAAATAATAATCTGGCTAAATTTCACAAAAATCCTAAGAAAACGCATTTGGCGTAACAACTACCTTAAACGTAAAAACCGGGTTTTGCGACACCTCAAATATTTGAACTAAAACAGTTTTATTTATTTTTTTAAGACTGGCTAATAAGAATAAGAGGTGACTGTGGGTCAGTGGCTAGAGTGCCGGGTCGCTGACTCGAAGATCGCTGGTTCGAGACCGAGTATCGGCAGATAGATATTTGCAGTCGCCTCCTCTTGGAAAGTAATGGCAACCTACCAAGAATATAATTGCCAAGTGACCTCTCCAAATTAGCCGTTCTGAACCGGCGTTAAAAAGTAGGTCCCGTATATCTGTGTAAAACAACTAAACACACTCAGCACTGGTATATGTGGAGAGGCGCCGACACCCGTTTCGGGTATGGCACTCGAATAATAATCTATATATATAAAAGCCATTGTCAGAAAGTACCTGTGGCGCCTTAGCGTACGATGTGGGAGAAAAAGCAACTAATAGTTAGATTGTCAAATTTCTCAAATAAAATATCTCTATATTCTCTATCTATAATATCTCTATATATTAATATATTCCTCTATATAGCTTAGAATATTAGATTTACGGCGTGTCTCATTTGAAATTTTAGTAGACAAATTTATTAATTTTAAATATATAATATATTTTTTTTTTGAATTTAAGAAAAATATAAATTCTTAAAATTTTAGTAGACAAATTAATTTTAAAATATATATATATATATATATATATATTTAATTTATAATATAAGTTTTAATGAGATATGATTTAATGGGATAATGAGATTAATTCTTAATTTATTACTACGCGGGTCATTTGAAATTTTAGTAGATAAATTAATTTTAAAATTATTATATATAATTAATTTAGAGACACTTTTTAGATAAATTTAAATATTGAAATATATTATTAAAAAATAAATAGGTTTCCAACCTATCGGGAACTTCGAGAGAAATGGTTGCATGTTCTAATAAAGTATTTATAAAGCATTTAATGATATTTTTTCATCTTTCTTTGATCAAAATTCATTATTCAAAAAAATATTTTTTTCAAAACATATAATTATGGACAGCTAATAATCACATCTCGAGACGCTGCCCGCCAGGGCCACTCAACCCGGAGGGCCGAGCGGCGCCGACGGCACGCCCGGCACTGTTCGTAATAATAATAATTATTATTATTATATATTAAATGAATGTATTTTTTATAATTGCTGGGCTTCTAGAGCCCGTAGGTAGTAGATAAATACCGGGTTTGATGCAGCTCATGCCGCAGGCGCCGTCGCAGAGGCATTTCTTCTTTTTACTTTTGCAATCCTCGTCGGTGGAACATTTGCGGAGGCATTTGTGTTTCTGTAACACAACAAACAACAGACACAAATGATATTAAAAAGAAAGGGGGAGAATTAACACAAAAAAACAACAACAACAAAAATATAATCCTCCACCAGCAGAGGATTATTATCTTGAAGAAGAAAGAATGTGCGGGGGTGGAAACTCTAAAGGGGGGGGGGAGACGAATATTTAAATATATTTCAACTTACACCTCATTAACATTAACATTAACAACAGACCCTAAGGGGGTTGAAAAAACAAATGCTTTTGCGTGGTGGGCAATAAATTGCTTCTTGGGCCCTTTGGAGTGCTTGTGGAATAATCGCCCAGAGATTAGTAGGTATTATAATCTACGTAGAAACCGACAGGCAAAAAATGGTCTCTCAATTTAACATTCAATTGCACAACAACAACAAATCTTTCTTGCTACTCTCCAGCCACAATTAATCACTCGGTTTAGTATATGCCTAACAGCTGCTACTGCTGGGGGGCAAACAGACAGACAGACAGACAGACCCTTTTAGGTATTAGCAAAGGTGGTGGATCCACTATTTCAAAAATAAAATTCTTATTCATTATTTTTTTTTGAAGTGAAACTTCTTTAGCGACCTATCTGTTGGAATTTTTTGTTACAATAAAGGGGAAATAAGAGAAAAGGCTTTATTTTTAAAATAATAATTTAAATTTCCTAATTGCAATTTATTGTATTTGTCTATTAGTGGGTTTTAAAATAATAGTTTAAATTTTCTAATTTTATTTGTCATGAGCTATTAGTGGTTTTTAAAATTAGAGTTTCATTTCCCTTGTGTGAGCTTACCAGTGGATGAGTCTCACACATTTTTTTCTTTTTAGTTTGACATATCAATCTGTCACGGTCTCATCTTCGGCTAAGTTGTTTTTGATGGGTTTTTTGTTAATTGAAATGATTTTTCACAAGTGGTTGGCTCGATAAAAATGTATAATTACATTTTTATTCAATTTTTTTTTTTTATTAGGATATTTATTATTTAAAAAAATTCTAGCCCTTTTGACCAAACTATGTATACAGAATTTGGTTAGTTTTTGCATTTCTAGCCTTCTGGGGATCCACAGAATATATATACAAAATTTGGTTGAGTTTTGTCAAAAGGGAATTAATTTTTTTCCCCACCCCCCTTAATTTGTCTGATAATGTTTCAAATACATTTAAAAAAAATAATTTTTAAGAAAAAATAAAAACCGACTTCAAAAAATTAAATGCAACAAATAAAATACACTAAAAGGTTTAAAATAATTATTATCTTATTTAGTTACAACTAAACGACGAAATATTAACATGAAATTACTTTTTGAAGTCGGTACCAAACAAACTATACCTATAAGCGAGCGTACCCTCCAAACGTACTAAGTAAGATCCGTCGAGTGCGATTCATAAAAGGTATATGTTTGGCACCGACTTCAAAAGTAATTTCATGTTAATATTTCGTCGTTTAGTTGTAACTAAATAAGATAATAATTATTTTATACCTTTTAGTGTATTTTATTTGTTGCATTTAATTTTTTGAAGTCGGTTTTTATTTTTTTCTTAAAAATTATTTTTATTTTTCTCTTTTTAGTGATGTCATTAATAGTGACTTATATCATCAGAACTTGACCAAATTAATATGACACCATCCCTAAGACACCCCCTTTCGGATAAAAAAAGAACCATCGAAATCGGTTCATAAACAAAGAGGTTAGGCCTAAACAAACCTAATAAAAAAGGTCTAATACCTATGAAAAAAAAACGAAAAAAAAATGGGACCAATCGGAAGCTAGACTGGACCCAATGCAAAAAAAATTTTCAAAATCGGTTGACAATTGGCGGAGATATCAGGTAACATAGGCACAAAAAAAAAAAAAAAAATCAGTCGAATAGAGAACCTCCTCCTTTTTTGAAGTCGGTTAAAAATAAATCATTTATTTTCTTTTCAAAAATATTTTTAGTTTTTTCCTAATTAATTTTTTTCATTTTTTATATCTATTTAAAATGTGGTAGATCTTTATGCCCCACCGTGTATAATAATTAAATTAAAAATATAATAATACAAAAATTAAATTAATTTGTAATTTGTAATATTATAAGTAGAGCAAAAAATAAATATTACTTCATTTATATTTTATAAAATAAAAAATGTGTCTTTTTTTAACCGACTTCAAAAAAGGAGGAGGTTCTCTATTCGACTGATTTTTTTTTTGTGTCTATGTTACTTAATATCTCCGCCAATTGTGAACCGATTTTGAAAAAAAAATATGCATTGGGTTCAGCCTACCTTCCGATTGGTCCCATTTTTTTCATAGATATTAGACTTTTTTTATTAGGTCTTTTTAGACCTAACTTGTTTGTTTATGAACCGATTTCGATGGTTCTTTTTTTATTCGAAAGGGGGTGTCTTAGGGATGGTGCCATATTAATTTGGTCAAGTTCTGATGATATTAAGTCACTATTAATAACATCACTAAAAAAGAGAAAATAAAAATAATTTTTAAGAAAAAATAAAAACCGACTTCAAAAAATTAAATGCAACAAATAAAATACACTAAAAGGTATAAAATAATTATTATCTTATTTAGTTATAACTAAACGACGAAATATTAACATGAAATTACTTTTTGAAGTCGGTACCAAACAAACTATACCTATAAGCGAGCATACCCTCCAAACGTACTAAGTAAAATCCGTCGAGTGCGATTCATAAAAGGTATATGTTTGGCACCGACTTCAAAAAGTAATTTCATGTTAATATTTCGTCGTTTAGTTGTAACTAAATAAGATAATAATTATTTTATACCTTTTAGTGTATTTTATTTGTTGCATTTAATTTTTTGAAGTCGGTTTTTATTTTTTTCTTAAAAATTATTTTTATTTTAATAAACCATTAATTAATCTGCAAACAAAGTGGCTCGGTCTGAAACAGTTTTATAAATTTGCGGCTCCTAAAGTTAAGATTAGTGGCCACCCCTGATATAGATATTACCCCACGGGCCGGATTAAGTTGTTTATCGGCCCCTACCCTAATAGATAATCTATTTTCAATTTTTCGGCTGTATAAATAAAGCCCTTCCACGATAAAAAAAACAACCCCCTTCAAATCATCAACTAAACAAACAACACTTTAACAAAATACCCAAACAAGATTTCTATCTGAGATGTTTGTTTGTTTGTTTGTTTGTCTATCTCTGAACGTTCTTATCGTGTGTGTGTGTGTGTGTGTCGCCTATTTGAATACGCCTCTCGCATATATCCATAGATATCTCATAAATAAGAGGATAGGCCCTTAGCGAGTGTGTAGCCCTCTGGCGGGGTTGTTCATCACCATATGGGACAGAGAGGGGGGGGGATTCCTCCTCCTCCTCCAGCCATTTATTTTCTATATTTCACTTGTCGTCTTCTCTCTCTTGGGGCTCTTTCTTTATCGTTTATTCTGCCCCTTACCCTTCCAGGATCTAAAATCCTCTTCCCTTTTCATTCAGACAAATTCTCTCTCTCTCTCTCTCTCTCAGTTTCTCTTTGTACTGTAAAGAGAGTTCCTTTCCATACAACGTCGGAATTAAAGCTCTTCTTGTCTGAGGCCTAGCAGTTGCATAAACATCGGGTCAGGCTCTCTCATACTGTTATGAATGGGTTTCTTGAATAAACTCGAGATTGTCCCACTCGCCTGATGTTTACCTACTCTCAAAATTGATGTTTTAAACCTAAAACCAGCATAGGTGAATTATATTTACTAAATCTATAATAATAAAAATGAATATCTGTTTCTTTGTAAGCGCAGGTCTCTCAAATGCCTGGACCGATTTGGCTAATTTTTTTTTAAAAATATTCGTAATAGTCCAATTCAGGTTAATACGTAAAAAAAAATTGGAAAAGTTGCCCCGAAAAATTGGAAAATTCAGGAAAAACTAAAAAAAAATTCAGGTTAGCAAACATAACTTGCCAAACAATAAAAGAACTAAACATGTGTTGGCGGCCCTGATTGTCAGATTTTTGAGTGTCATTCATTCTTAATAGCATAGATAATATAGGTCTAACCACATTATCGTAGAAGAAGAATTCAATAAGGCAACAAAGATTTAAAAAAACTACATTTAAAAACAAAAATTAAAAAAATAAACTGCAACGGATCGTTGCTAAACTTTATCCAAATTCATTTGAAATATTAAGATGTTTATTTCTTTATTATTAATCAGATATCACTTGCAATTTGCAGTTCATGTTGACGTTAATTCAAAAATAATGATCGATTCTCTCGAATGTCTAGCGGGCTATCCGCGAAATGACGTTGGATTGTAGGTAAGTGGATCACATCTTTTTCTCTCTTGGTCCAGACTTAATACTCCGCAGACTCCAATAGCGTAATCCGCAGTAGTCTCGCGAGATAAAAATATCTTTTTTCAAATCAGCGCGGTCAAAATAATCCTCGTTGACGTATCAATTATTCTTTGATATATTAATGAGAAAATTAAAATTTATTTCAGATAATTATTTCAAGTTAGAAATATATAAGTTCAAATATTATTTTCACTCAATATTTGACAAAAATTCCCTACATTAGAGTCGCGATTGAATCAAATGTAGAAAACCTTCAGTTATTTAATTACGGTTAGTTTGCCACAAGAAATGGTTTGTCGTTGCGATTACTCATCCCATGAGCCTTGCCCTTGAGGGGTTCTGACCCCCCCCCCCCCCCGTGGCTACGCTTCTATATAGTACTATACGTCTCGAGGATATTTTATAACGAGGAAAGCAACCTCTTTCAATATAATAATTTTAAAACAAAAACGAATTTTTAATTCAAAGATTTTATCTAAAATTATTCTTTTAGAAAAAAAAGGAAAAGTTTTAATTAGAAAAAGTTAAGTTATATTCCTTGCAAGATTTAAGACGCGCAACAGTCAATCTCAAAATTGATCTCCTGGTTCAGATAATAATTACCTACCAAAGAAAATTGAAACTTGTTCAAGACTCTTGAGCCTTTCCCCTAATAAACTATTCAAAACATTATTATTATTATTATTATTTTAAATTAATTTATTAGTACCTGGAAACACCGAGCCATGCACGTTCACTTTTTACTTTAGTTAAAAGCTATATATTAATATTATTTGTAATTTAAAATTCTGATAAAAATACAAATATATATAGTATATATATATATAGACCCCCGATACCCCCCGAACCCCCTCACTCTAAAAACCCGCACTTCACACCCGACCCCCCACTGCACCCACCTCCTGCACCCCCACATTCACCTCCACCCCGCCCCAGCACCGCAACTGTCCCCCCACCACTGCACCACATCTCCTGCACCCCCAACCAGTTTTTGCATAGGTACAGTGGTTTTTATCAGAATTTTTAATTAAAAATAATATTAATATATAACTTTTAACTGAAGCAAAAAGTTGCCGAGCTGTTGTAATTATAGCCAAAGTTATAATAATAAAAAAAATAATCGTATAGGATCTGAAATAAAAACATAAAATTAAATAAGATTATACAATTTTGATGGGTGTATATTTTCCATAATTGGGAGTTTTTATTCAGCAGAGGCTACCCATTGGCTGAATCCCTCTCCATTACTTAATTAAATAAGATTAGTTTCCAACTTATATAAAAAAGCCATTTCAACCACTTTTTTGTATACACACCTGTTTTGTTATGAATCCACCTGGAATGTTATGATTTAGACACCTGTTTATTGAACCAATTATTTTACATGAATTAATGTATAGAGTACATTGTATTTGAGCTTCAACTCCGGAGATTACTTCTCCACCATCGACTGTCCTTGATCATCTTTTAGTCCTTGTTTTTAATAAGAGGAAAAAACTAATTAAAGAAAAAAACCTCTTTTCCGACAATTATCCCAATTCCATATTCTCCTCCGTTCCAGCAATGTCTCCAAGACACCTGTTTTTTTCTTTTTTTTTTTTTTTTTTTATAAATTTTATTAAACCAATTATTTTAAGAGAGAAAAAGATGTGATCCACTTACCTACAATCCAACGTCATTTCGCGGATAGCCCGCTAGACATTCGGATGGATCACCAAGTGAATTTGAAATCTCAGATGTTATATATTCTATATTTTTCTGTTAATTAATGGTAACCATTAACATACATGCTAATAGATCTAGCGATCTGGACTGGGAGATCCAATATATAACATCTGAGATTTCAAATTCACTTGGTGATCCATCCGAATGTCTAGCAGGCTATCCGCGAAATGACGTTGGATTGTAGCTAAGTGGATCACCTCCACCAGAGCACCCCCGCCCCCTCACCAAGTTTTTGCATTTTAAGCCTTGTAGTGGTCCACAGATCATGTGTATATATGTATAGGTATATAAATAAATTCCGTATAATAATTTTTTTTAATTAAATAACAATTTTTGAGTTCATCAATTAAATTAGCAACTTCTAATAAAGAAAAAATATGTTTGTGGGATTTAAAATTCTATTTTTAATCAATTAAATTGTCCTTATTCATCTTTAGTCCTTGTTTTTAATAAGAGGAAAAATCTAATTAGATAAAAAAACTCTTTTCCGATAATTATTTCAATTCCATTGTTCCCCAATCAAGTCGATTGGTTTTTCTCCTCTTTTCCCATCCAGAAAATGATAATAAAATTCAATTCATAAATATAGAAATTCTTTGGAAACGTTTGCTGGTTTTTAATGAATGTTTTAAGATCTTTTTTATAAAAGATTTTATTTATTATAATTTCGATTATTTGGTCATAAGAATTTGAGATTTACATTATTTCGTCAATGATCATATCTTCGGAACTTGACCAAATTAATATGGTACCATTCCTAAGATACCCTCTTTCCAATAAAAAAAATCATTAAAATCGGTTCATAAACAAAGAAGTTATGCCTGAACAAACATATCAAAAAAGGTCCAATACCAATAAAAAAAAAAAACGGGACCAATCGGAAGATATACTGAACCCAATGCAAAAAAATCTTCAAAATCGGTTCACAATTGCCGGAGATATCAGGTAATATAGACACAAAAAAAAATCATTCGAATAGAGAACCTCCTCCTTTTTTGAAGTCGGTTAAAAACGGACGGTACATTGGACATGGCTTAGAGCGGCATCAAACCTAAATCCGTCCCTCCCTGTATGGTAAAGTAAAAATTCTAACGTTTTTCTATTTTCAGACGTTTCTAAATACGATAATTAAAATACGTTTTTTTTAATACGACGAAGGTACCGAGTATTAGCATTCACTATTTTGAGTCAATTTAGTCAGAGGTTTATTGAAAAACTTCTGGTATAGAAATTATTCCACTTGCTGATGGCTAGGGGGCACTAACCCCCCCCCCCCCCACACACACACCTTCAATGATATTACGACTACTACTACTATTATTATTCTCTGGGACGATATCCAAGGGTTATTAGTTCTTTGAAAGGGACCTCTTAAAGGAAATCGTTAAAAAACCTTCTCCCTCTCTCTCTCTCTCACTTTCTCTTTAAGGAGAAAGTTATTATTCTTGAAAGATGATGAAAAATTACTTTCTTATACAATCGAAAGCTTTGAAAAATTATTATATAATATAGAGAGAGGGAAAAAGAGAGGTTTGAGTTAATCAAAATATAGAATCAATACTCAAGGCTCAAAGCGGCTCAAAGCAGCTCAAAAGAGAAACTGAAATGGGAAAACAAAATATTAAATTGTTTTTTTGTTTTTGATTTTACTTAAAGTCAAAGATTAATCCCATGGAGAATGAAATTCTATTAAATTTTAAAGAGTTCCATATCAAATACTGTAGGTATTTATTTAAAAATAAACCCTTCAATGCCTTTATCTGTAATAGTATTTTGATTTTTATCTATATTTAAATAAATTATTTTATTATTTTTATCGGAATCGGATTAGCCGAGAGCTTAAAGGAATCGGATTAGCCGAGAGCTTAAAGACACTAGCCTTCTAAGCAGGAGTCCCGGTTTCGAGTCCGAGTCCCTGCATTGATATTTGACCGGCTATAATCTGATTCCTAGTCACCAATCCGTCTGGCAAGCGTGGTCACTTAATGCCAACCCCCTTCCATTTGATGGAAGAGGCCTATATTCAGCAGTGGATTGTCGATATCGACAGGCTGATGATGATGATGATGATTATTTTTATGGTAAATCATCCGCATCCTTACCATCAATATGGATTTCGTGCTCAACATTCCACCTCCTAGCAAATACATAGAATAACAAATAACAAAAGGCCCTAGAGGAAAAAATGTATGTATGGGTGTATTTCTGGACGTCAAACAGGCGTTTGATAAAGTTTGGCATGAGGGACTCCTTTATAAAATAAAAAATATTTCCTGACCAACTCTATTGGATACTAAAATCTTACCTGGAAAATAGATGGTTTCAAGTAAGAACTGAAAACGAATTCTCACAATATCATCCAATCAAATCTGGGGTACCTCAAGGGAGTATTCTTGGACCGTTTCTTTATTCTATATTTACTGCAGATATACCTAATCATGATGATCTGTTTATTGCAACTTACGCAGACGATACTGCTTTAATGGTCTCAAATTCTGATCCTGGAACAGCATCAAATAGGTACACTTCAAGGATATCTCGACAACACCCAAAATTGGTTTCATAAATGGAGAATACAAGTTAATGTTCAAAATCGACGATTCCGCGACATTTCATCCCCCGACAAAACATCCCCCGACAAAATATCCCCCGACAAAATATCCCCCGACAAAATATCCCCCGACAAAATATCCCCGGACAAAATATCCCCGACAAAATATCCCCGACAAAATATCTCATGACAAAATAACCCTTCCCCGCGTGAATCTTATGAGTAATGCAAATCGACTCCGGTTCGGTTAATATATATTCAGTTCGGCTCGGTTGGGTTCGTATAGCTCCTTTCGGGCTGGCATTTAGACGGTTCGGTTGGCTGATGCCAACCGAACCGTCTAAAACCAGCCCGAAAAGGAGCTATACGAACCCAACCGAGCCGAACTGAATATATATTAACCGAACCTCCGAAAGTTTAGTCCGGACGGGGTGTGTTTCGGCCTCCCATTTTTTTTCCAATCAAACACACATCGTAAACCGAACCAGCCAATCGTCGGGCGGGGTGTGTTTCAGGCTCCCATTTTTTCCTAATCAAACACACATTGAAAACAGAACAGCCAATCGGCGGGCTTGATGTGTTTCGGGCTCACATTTTTTTTTCTAATCAACACACAGTCCATGTTGACTTAAATTCAAAAATAGTGATTGATTCTTATTTAATAGTCGAGGAGTAACAATTTTACATTAGATTTTTGACGCTTCGATTATTAAACTTGAGTTGGTTATCAAAAAAGAATTTAGTCTTTTGATTTTAAGTCTATTCCTCCACGTTTTCAGTAGAGGTTGCCATTAATAGTCAAAACATCAAAAATGGAATGCAATAAGGTTATTCCTCTAGTATTAGATAAGAATCGATCTCTATTTTTGATTTTAACTCGATTCCTCTATGTCTTCAGCAATGGTTACCAATAAAAACCGAAACGTCAAAAATCCAATATATAATGGTTATTTGTCAAGTACTAGATGAGAATAAATCGCTATTTTTGATTTTAACTCGATTCCTCTATGTCTTCAGCAATGGTTACCAATAAAAACCGAAACGTCAAAAATCCAATATAGAATGGTTATTCCTCAAGTACTAGATGAGAATCAATCGCTATTTTTGGTTTAAAGTCGATTCCTCTATGTCTTCAGCAAGGATATTTTGTAGGGGATATTTTGTCCGGGGATATTATGTCCTTGGGATATTTTGTCGGGGGATGTTTTGTCGGGGATATTTTGTCGGGGGATGTTTTGTCGCGGTACCAAAATCGACTCATATTTCGTTCACAAATAGAAAAATCATAAGCCCTCCAGTGTACTTAAATTCTAAACAAATTCCATACAGTAATTTAGTCAAATATCTTGGAATGCATCTGGATCAAAGACTTACATGGAAAAACCACTTAGAAAAAAAGAAACGAAATAAATATTAAATACAAAAGGATGCGTACTGGTTACTAGGCAAAAACTCACAGCTTGCCTTAAAAACTAAAGTACTATTTTATAAATCAATTCTCAAACCAATATGGTCATATTCGTGTCAAACCTGGGGAACTGCTAGTGAGTCCAACATCAGTAAAATCCAAAGAATACAATCAAAAATATTAAGAGGTATTGCGAATGCACCTTGGTACTTCACAAACGAAAGTATGCATAGTGACCTTATTGTCCCTTCTGTTAGAAAGGTAATCCTGGACTCGTACAACAAACATATTAAAAAACACGAAAACCATTCAAATATATCAGCCATCAATCTCCTGGACAATAGTCAAGTAACTTTAATTCAAATAAGACTCAATGTTGTCTAATTTCTAGGCGCGAAAATAGAGATTTCCCTGATATTCACTTCGATTCGAATACCCTGAAAATGTGTAACAGCCTATCCATGTTGGGCGTCTCTGTCGCATCTGACCTGTCTTGGAATGAACACATCTCCTCTGTGGCGAAATCTGCAGCAAGGAAGATTGGCTTCTTATTCAGGTCCAAGCGATTTTACAAACCCCCACAACTTCTCACCATCTACAAGGCCCAAATCCGCCCCTATCTCGAATACTGCTCTCATCTGTGGAGAGGAGCCTCAAAATATTCTCTTGCTACCCTTGATGCAATTCAGAAACGAGCCGTCAGGCTAATTGACGATTCTACCCTCACCGACTCCCTCGACTCGTTGGCTCATCGAAGAGATGTCTCTGCCCTTTCCCTTTTCTATAGATACTATCACGGCAGGTGCTCTGATGAGATAAAGTCAATAATTCCCCCCAAAGCATACTTTGCACGCAGCACACGTTTTGCCGACTCCCAACACTCTTTTGCGGTCAAATTGGAAAAGTGCCGGACCACTTCATTCGCGAATACATATATCCCCATGACTTCAAGGAACTGGAACTCTCTCCCAGCCTCTATCTTTCCCAGCACCTATGATCTTCAAACCTTCAAAACCAGGGTGCATAGACACCTACGTCTACACCCTCTCACTTAATCAACTTTCCCTTCTCTTCGGTAATGCAAGGGTCTTTCGAGATCCATAGGGGCTACACCTTTACTGGTGCACCCCTTCTTGCATTCGATTGCATTAAAAAAAAAAAAAAAACTAGCAGACTTAAGAAAAATCATATCCTGGACACGAAGGAGCGCGCCATTCTGCACAACTGGACTAATAAATTCAATTAAGGGTGACTTCGATGGAAGACTTCCCTTTCATGTGTATAAATGACAAAGTATTGTGTATGTGTGTTTGTTAATCACTTTTATCAAATTTACTTAATACCTGTTTAAATAGTTGATTGTAAATAAATTATAAATAAAAAAATAAAAAAATCATCCGACAGGGGGCTATGTATAACAGGTCATTCAATAAGTCCGTAGGCTAAGTAAGAAAAAAACAAAATTTTGACAAAACTCGATTTTATTATTCAGCATAGTTGCCTTCGAGGGCGATACAACTAGTTTAGCGAGTTTCCAAATTTTCGATACCACTTTTATAGTACGATTTCTCTTTCTCGTCAAAATAGGCCTCAGTTTCAGCGATTACTTCATCATTGGACTTCTTTTGGATTCTGGTGTGTAATAATGAAGCCATGTCTCATCCATTGTCACATATCGACGATAGAATTCCATTTTATTGCGGTTTAACAGCGCCAAACACTCCTCTGAAGCATCGATTCGTTGTTGTTTTTGGTCGACTATGAGCTCACGAGGCACCCACTTTGCACAGAGGTTTCGCATACCGAAATGCTCGTGTAAAATGGTAAAAACACTACCATCCGATATCTTTACAATGTCAGCTAGCTCGTGCACCTATAATTTGCGATCGTTCATAACCAATTTGTGGATTTTTTTATGTTTTCTGGAATTACAACCTCATTTGGGCGTCCACTGCGCTCTGAATCATTTGCGCTGGTACCTCTACCTTTAAATTTAGAAATCTACTTCTCTACCATTTGTCTCGATGGAGCAGAGTTTGGATAATGTTTATCAAGCCATTGTTTGGTTTCCACTGTATTTTTTTTTCATCAAAAAGCAATGCTTTATTAAAACTCGAAATTCACTTTTTTTTCAATAACAAAAGTTGCTTCACACAAAATGCTATAACTCACGAATCAATAGTCAGATTGCTGTCAAATTTATACACGTATCGTTTGAAGGTTAGTACTAAATAAAAATCATATGGAAAAATTCTAGTAACGCCATCTATGTGTCATCCTACGGACTTATTGAATGGCCTAATATATGTTTCAGTAAAAACCCGTTTTTTAGTAAGAACGAGTTCTTACTAGTTAAAACGCGTTTCACTGAATACCTTTATGGCAACTAGAGTTTACTGATGTTGATTGAGTTTGGTTCAAAGATCTAGAATATTCATTTTTGACCTTCCGCTTCATTTTGGGTGTTTATTTTCAAAAAGATTTTAACGAAAATGTCAAAAATTAGTAGCAAAATTGTAGAGTAGGGTGCTCGGATATTTTCGAAAATTTACGCGGACAGGGGCTTATATGGTTGTAAATAAATAAAAAAAAATATCCCCCAACTTTCAATTCTTCTATCTCAATTTTAACACTGTGCAAGTTTCCCATCTAAATAGCATGGGGTTTTTGGTATTGAACGATAAATTTTTTATTCCGGCCAAAGTAATAGTTCAAAAAATTTGAAACTCTTTAGACTTTATCCTTATAATACTAGCTAACGTTCAGAATTTTTACAATTATTAGCTATTACAATTTTCTAGTTACAGCTAGATAAAATACTGCTAGGTATATCTTAGTATTTGTAAGTTATAGAGTCCAAAAATTTTAATAGCTAAAAATCTGTACAAATTCTGAGGGATAGCTACTATTATAAGGATAAAGTTTACCGAGTTTCAAATTTTTTGAACCATTACATTGCCCGGAATAAAAACTGATTTTTCAATGCCAAAACCCCCATGTTATTTAGGTGGGAAACTTACACCGCTCTGAAGCACAGGTTAAAATTGAGATAGGGGGTTGAAACTTGAGGGATATTTTTTTTATTTATTTACAACCATATGAACCCCCTGTCAGCGTAAATATTCAAAAATATCCAAAATAAGGACCACCCTATTGTAGAGGATGTAATTTATGGTATTTTCGTTGTAAATCAAGTTTTCACGATTTCTCCAAAATATACTTGAGTTAATTATATTAGAAATTTTGTATGCAAGTTTGCCTGCTAAGAAAAATGATTTTTTAAATATTTAATTTTTAAAAGTCTAAAATTCCGGGTTTCATTACGACTAGGTACTATTTTGAAATAGAGGTTATTTTAAAAATTAAACCTTTTTTTAACCGACTTCAATTTTTTTTTCGTGTCTATGTTACCTGATATCTCCGCCAATTGTGAACCGATTTTCATGATTATTTTGCATTGGGATAAGTCTAGCTTTCGATTGATCCCGTTTTTTTTCATTGGTATTAAACCTTTTTTGTTAGGTTTGTTCAGGCCTAACTTCTTTGATTATCAACCGATTTCGATGATTATTTTTTTATTCGAAAGAGGGGTATCTTAGAGTATGTTGCCATATATAATTTGGTCAAGTTCTAATGATCAACGACGAAATAACGTAAATCTCCAATTCTTATGAGCAAATAATCGAAAATATGATAAATAAAATCGTTTATGAAAAAAACTTAAAACATTAATTTAAAACCCGCAAACGTTTCGAGAGAATTTCTATATTTTTGTGAATTGAATTTTATTATCCTTTTCTGATTCATTCGCCCAACGCTTTGTCTTACGAGATGCATACAAGGTATTATATTAAGTCACTATTAATAACATCACTAAAAAGAGAAAAATAAAAATAATTTTTATAAAATAAATAAAACCGACTTCTAAAAAATTAAATGCAACAAATAAAATAATAAACCTCAAAAATCAAATAAAATGCACTAAAAGGAATAAAATAATTATTATCTTATTTAGTTACAACTAAACGAAGAAATATTAAAATGAAATTCCTTTTTGAAGTCGGTGCCAAACATATACATTTTATGAATCGCACTTGACGGATCTTACTTAGTACGTTTGCAGGGTACGCTCTCTTATAGGTATAGTTTGTTTGGCACCGACTTCAAAAAGTGATTTCATGTTAATATTTTCATCGTTTAGTTGTTACTAAATAAGATAATAATTATTTTATTCATTTTAGTGTTTTTTATTTTATTTTTAAGTTATTATTATTTTTCAAAAAGGAAACAAAGAGGTTGTCCTCTGCTTGATGCAAATAAACATATACACATATATCTCAAGATGATATATCTGTATATATATTATTTATTTGTTTGATCAATATTTGAATGACTATGAATAAACATATACACATATATACTCAAGATGATATACTGTGTATATATATTATTTATTTGTTTGATCAAACAAATAAATAATATATATACAGATATATCATCTTGAGATATATGTGTATATGTTTATTTGCATCAAGCAGAGGACAACCTCTTTGTTTCTCTTTAGTGAATCAACAACTCTGCTACTTCTCGGCAAAACAAAAACTTTTCAATTATTATTATTTTGTTTGTTGCATTTAAGTTTTTTGAAGTCGGTTTTAATTTTTTTACTTTTTTATAAACGTTTTTTTATCAAACTGTTTTGAGAAGCGGAGGATGTTACGTCATTTTCCTCCCTCCAGCTTATCAAAAGTTTGGCCGAAGAAGGGCTTATTTTAGCAAGTATTAGATATTTTTCGTAGGATATTCTACTTTAAACAGAGAGAGTTTTTTGATTTCCGATAAAAGGGTAGATAGTTACGAGTAGTTCTGCGAGTTCCTCGTCCCTGGGGCAGAAGGCCGAGGGGGAGTTCCTCGGGTTCTTGTAGATGCGACCATCGTCGTCGGCTTCCTCGCCCGAAATCTCTTCCGAGTCGACATCCTCGCACCGGCCTACAACACACAAATTACATATTCTTAATTTAATTCAGTTCCAATTTGCACTTACTTATTATATTTAGTAGTTCACTTTCCGAACAGAGAATCGGAGGTTTTTTAACTTTTAGTCCAAACATTAGAATTCTATTAAAGTTATATGACGTTTCGGCTTTGAATTCGAAAGCCTTTTTCAAGTCCTAATTGACATAGAATAAAATCAAAACACCGAGCTGTTAAGTCCAACATTAACCCGAAATTAAAAAGAGGGTTTCTTTTTCTTAAATGATTATTAATTATTTTAACTGGACAATTTAATTCATACACTAAAAGTCCCATAAGCAACGGTGTTTTTGTCACTATGACAGCGAAAAAAGTTTACCCTAACTTTTCCAGCGACAAAACTGAACCTAGCTTTATTTTTTCAATTATGTTTTATTTATTAATTGGTTTTTTAATTTTAAAACCCACTAATAGGTTAAAGCAAATATTATTATATTATATTAAAATTAGAAATTTTTTGTTTGTCTGAATGGCGGCCTATCCGAGCAGGGGTTCCACAAGGAGCTCTTCTATCTCCTCTCTTATATGCGCTATACACGTCAGACATGCCCAAAATGAACCACGTGAACATAGCACAGTTTGCGGATGATATAGCAATTTATTATTCTAATAAAAACTTTAAATGCTTAATGCGGAGACTCCAAGAAGAAACCCAACTTGTAATAAATTATCTTAAAGACTGGAAATTAAAAACAAATTCAAACAAATGTGAAGCAATCTTATTTACAAAAAAGCGAAAATATCTCGGAACTACTCTAAAAATTAATGATTCCCACTTAAAATGGCAGTCTAAAGTCAAATACCTTGGTGTCTTATTGGATCGAAGAGCTAATTGGGCTGCTCACACGACTATGACAAGAGAAAAATTTTTAAGAAAAAATAAAAACCGACTTCAAAAAATTAAGTGCAACAAATATAAAAATACACTAAAAGGTATAAAATAATTATTATCTTATTTAGTTACAACTAAACGACGAAATATTAACACGAAATTACTTTTTAAAGTCGGTGCCAAACAAACTATACCTATAAGCGAGCGTACCCGCCAAACGTACTAAGTAAGATCCGTCGAGTGCGATTCATAAAAGGTATATGTTTGGCACCAACTTCAAAAAGTAATTTCGTGTTAATATTTCGTCGTTTAGTTGTAACTAAATAAGATAATAATTATTTTATACCTTTTAGTGTATTTTTATATTTGTTGCACTTAATTTTTTGAAGTCGGTTTTTATTTTTTCTTAAAAAATTTTTTATTTTTTCTTTTTAGTGATGTTATTAATAGTGATTATATCATCAGAACTTGACCAAATTAATATGACACCATCCCTAAGACACCCCCTTTCGGATAAAAAAAGAACCATCGAAATCGGTTCATAAACAAAGAGGTTAGGTCTAAACAAACCTAAACAAACCTAATAAAAAAGGTCTAATACCTATGAAAAAAAATCGAAAAAAAAATGGGACCAATCGAAAGCTAGACTGGACCCAATGCAAAAAAATTTTCAAAATCGGTTGACAATTGGCGGAGATATGAGGTAACATAGGCACAAAAAAAAAAAAAAAAAAAAAAAAAAAATTCAATCGAATAGAGAACCTCCTCCTTTTTAGAAGTCGGTTAAAAAAGCACGAACGGCTATCAAAGTTATTTGGCCTTTAATTCGTCCTGGAAGTTCACTTTCACTTGAAGGTAAATTGACATTATATAAAATGTTAGTGAAACCTATTTTGGCATATGCAGTACCTGCCTGGTTATCTCACGCCTCAAGATCAAATCTAGAGGCATTGGAGAGAGTGCAATCCAGGACACTCCGCATCATTACACTACCCCTCCCGGAACATCGAACGAAATTATCCTAGTCGGTCTAGGAATGCAGAGATTGTTGGATAACCTAAGCGACATTACCAATCGGTTCAAACAAAAGACCCAAACTAGTCTAAACCCCCTAATACTGGAACTCTACAGGACCTAACGCTCATCTTTCATCATAGCATCATCATTTTCCTCTGATTCTTTCCTTTCTTTTAAAAATAACGGCAAAGAGGTTTTTTTATTTCGTAAATTTTTCCTCTTACTACAAACACGGACTAGAAGCATTATCGCAAGCACGAGAAGATCAAGAACAGTCAATGGTGGGGATGTAATCTCCGAAGTCGAAGCTCAAATAAAATGTATACGCTAATGCATGTAAAATAATTGGTTCAATAAAAAATTTATTATTATTATTATTTTTTGTTTGTTTTTAATTAACAGGTGTCTAAATCATAACAAAACAGGTGTGTTTACAAATAAAGTGGTTCAAGTGGCTTTTTTATATATAGCTTGGAAACAAATCTTATTTAATTTTATGTTTTTATTTTAGATCCTGTACGATTATTTTTTTTATTTTTATTTTCCTATTTATTTTTTTATCAAGTTGTTTATAAGAATTGTATTTTTAACAATTGTACTTTTCCTCTAAATTAAATAAACTAATTTATGTCTTAATTTTGTTAATTTTGTGATTTACGTATTGATTCATTAAATTGTCTTACCGAATTACACTCAAGCTTTTTTTTTGGGTCGAAGTAAACTTGATATTTTATAATTCGAGTTTTGTTGCCTTTGGGCAATTTAACTCAAAAAACTACCAGAAAAAAATTACTCGTCCTCACTAATTTTTTCACAGGTAGTTTTTTTTCGTTTAGTTGCCAGGCAACAAAAATTCTCATTAAAATGTCAAGTTTATTTCGTCAAAAAAAAGCTCTCGTGTAATTATAAGTGAAAATTTCATTAAGACAAGAATAGCAGATTTTTTATAAATTAAAGGAGACTAATATAAAAGACTGTCTAATTTTTTTATTATTTATAAAGAGACTATAGTTTCGAGGACTTTGTCCTCTTCATCACTCTATTACAATTGTTTAACAGGAATTGGTGTAATGTTAATCAATTGTAATAGAGGAATTGTAATGTCTCTTTTAATTTATTATTGTATTCAGTATCTATTATCTATCTTTATCTACTTATTATTATCGATTTGCGCGACGACGCGATTTTTTTAATTTCTAAACCCACTAATAGTTCATGACAATTAAAATTAGAAAATTTAGATTATTATTTTAAAACTCACTACGGAGGCTTATCCCCTGACTAGCTAGTAGTCCGCCGAAGGCGGACTTCGCAGCTGGTTATATACACGCCTGTGCAAAATAATCGAACCACCAATAAAAACATTTATTAAATAGTAAATCATTTTTAATTTTTTCACAAGTAGCCATACATTATTGAAATTATTGCTTACTAGCTTATTGCTTACTAAATTATTGCTTACTAATTACGGACTAAAGTCCTTTTTAACCGACTTCAAAAAGGAGGAGGTTCTCTATTCGATTGAATTTTTTTTTTTTTTTTTTGTGTGCCTATGTTACCTCATATCTCCGCCAATTCTCAACCGATTTTGAAAATTTTTTTGCATTGGGTCCAGTCTAGCTTCCGATTGGTCCCATTTTTTTCGTATTTTTTTCATAGGTATTAGACCTTTTTTATTAGGTTTGTTTGAACCTAACCTCTTTGTTTATGAACCGATTTCGATGGTTCTTTTTTTATCCGAAAGGGGGTGTCTTAGGGATGGTGTCATATTAATTTGGTCAAGTTCTGATGATATGACTATTACTATTAATAACATCACTAAAAAGAGAAAAATAAAAATAATTTTTAAGAAAAAAATAAAAACCGACTTCAAAAAATTAAATGCAACAATATAAAAATACACTAAAAGGTATAAAATAATTATTATCTTATTTAGTTACAACTAAACGACGAAATATTAACATGAAATTACTTTTTGAAGTTGGTGCCAAACATATACATTTTATGAATCGCACTCGACGGATCTTACTTAGTACGTTTGGAGGATATGCTCGCTTATAGGTATAGTTAGTTTGGCACCGACTTCAAAAAGTAATTTCATGTTAATATTTCGTCGTTTAGTTGTAACTAAATAAGATAATAATTATTTTTATACCTTTTAGTGGATTTAATTTGTTGCATTTAATTTTTTGAAGTCGGTTTTTACTTTTTTCTTAAAAATTTTTTTTTCACAAGTAGCCATACATTATTGAAATTATTGTTCATTTTGCTAGACACAAAAGTATATACAATCTATTTATAAAAAAATTATCTTATGCTCAAGATTGAGTTGTTTATCATAAAAGAATTTAGTCTTTTTGATTTTAAGTCGATTCTTCCACGTTTTCAGTAGAGGTTGCCATTAATAGTCAAAACATCAAAAATGGAATGCAATAAGGATATTCCTCTAGTATTAGATAAGAATCGATGGTTATTTTTAATTTTAAGTCGATTCCTCCATGTCTTCACCAATGGCTACCAATAAAAACCGAAACGTCAAAAATCGAATGTAGCATGGTTATTCCCCGACTGTTAAATGAGAATCGATCATTATTTTTGAATTGAAGTCAACATGAACTGCAAATTGCAAGTGATATCTGATTAATAATAAAGAAATAAACATATTAATATTTCAAATCAATTTGGATAAAGTTTAGCAACGATCCGTTGCAGTTTATTTTTTAATTTTTGTTTTTAAATGTACTTTAAAAAAAATAGATAGTTTTTTTAAATCTTTGTTGCATTATTAAATTCTTCTTCAACGATAATGTGGTTAGAACTCTATTATCTATGCTATTAAGAATGAATGACACTCAAAAATCTGACAATCAGGGCCGCCAACAAATGTTTAGTTTGCTAGATTAGTTCTTTTATTGTTTGGCAAGCTATGTTGGCTAACCTGAATTTTTTTTTTAATTTTTCCTTAATTTTCCAATTTTCCGGGCAACTTTTCCAATTTTTTTTTACGTATTAACCTGGATTGGACTATTACGAATATTTTGAAAATAAAATTAGCCTTATCGGTCCAGGCATTTGAGAGATCTGCTCTTACAAAGAAAAAGAAATTCATTTTTTATTATATAGATTGCAAGGGGTAATTGCCACTTGTCGTTGACTTAGCCCTTGATCAATTAGCCACACAATTTGACCTGCTTGAACTTCAAGAATAATCCATTTTGTATATTTTTTTCTTTCTATCAATGATGCTTAATTCAAAATGATTCATTTGATTGATATTTCAAATGGAATTTGATCTTTTATTAAAATTGTATTTAAATGTTAAGTGATATTGTTGAGAAAGTAGGATAATTTGTAATTGTATCTTTTAATTTAATTTTACTTAGTTTCTTTTTTATAAAATTCAAAAACTATCAACAAAATTTATTGAATATGTTAGTTTAAAAGTTAATAGAACACATTTTATGGTTATTTGTAAAAATTTTAAAAATAATTTGCTATTTAATAAAGGTTTTATTGAAGGAGACAATAAAAAGAGTGTCTTCTGCTATAATTATAAATTTTATTTATTTATAACGTGACTATAGTTTATAATTCCAGCAGAAGACACACTCTTTATTATCTCCTTCAATATATAAAAATTCTGCTACTCTCGGCAAAAAAACTTTCAATTTAAAGATTTTATTGGTGACTTGATATTTTTGCGTCGTAGTGTATAAGAAAGAGGCATGTGTATGGTCACCTCAGTTTATTTCTCTTAATTAAATGTACGTAGCTTTTTTAGTGCTTAAAAATTGTAATTTTCTATGATATTAAGGAATTCCGCTACCTAGGAAGTAAAATAACATGGGATGGGAGGAGCAAAAACGAAATTAAATCAAGAATTGCCCAAGCAAAAATGGGGTTTAATACAAAACAAAAACTACTATGCTCCTCCTCAATCAGCTTAGCAAACAGGAAGTTGCTATTGAAGACATATGTATGGAGCATAGCCATGTACGGGTGTGAAACCTGGACAATTAGAGAAGAGGAGAGAAAGAGATTAGAGGCTTTCGAAATGTGGTGCTACAGAAGAATGATGAATATCAAATGGATGGATAAAATTACAAATGAAGAAGTTCTTGGAAGAATCGGAGAAAGAAGAACCTTGTGGAAGAGTCTGAAGAAGAGAAGAGGTCAGATGATGGGGCACACACTGAGACATGGGGGACTGCTTAGGGATATCTTGGAGGAGGGGGTGGAAAGAAAAGGGGAAGGGGAAGACCCAGATTAGAATATTTCAACCAAATAATTGGGGATATGGGATGCCAGACATTTAGAGAGGTTAAACAGCTGGCGGAGGACAGAGTCGAGTGGAGACGGATTGTTGCATCAAACCAGTCTTAGGACTGTATACTCAATGATGATGATTAAATAATAGATACTAAGTCAATCTAAAAATAACTAAATCAATTAAGGATGATTTTTCGTTATTCTTTCACTCAAACAAGACATAAATTGTCCAGGGATTGATAATAGGACGATGATTGAAGATAGGGTGGGGGTGAGCTGTCACGTGACAAGCAAGTTCATTTGACACCTTACAAGAGAGGGTGGGCCACCCCCTAACTCCCTTAGGCCCTTAGATGACAAGACAAGAGAAATGCCTCTCTCCGTTGCTTGCTTGTAGAAGTGAGATTCCACCCACCCACCCACTCACCCACTACCATAGTAGAATCATCATCATATTCCCATTTTGATATGTAAGTATACATGTAGCGCTATCTCTTGATTCATTTCAACTTTTTATCTCTTTTAATGAAAAACAGACAGAAAGAAGAGAAAATGGAGAATAGAGGGGGGGGGGGGGGGGTGTAAGGGTATTTCCTCCATTCTTCTTTTTTAAATTAGTATTTTTTAAAGAAAGAATAAAACCAATCTGAAGGTTGTACCATATACCGAGAATTCCAATGTAACTTCCTTCCTTATATCTTCTAAAATATTTGACCCCTCTCAAATTGGTTCTTTTTTGTTGTTAAGAAAGTAAAAAATCCTTAAAGTATTTATTTATTTATTTTCAACGGCTAAATGCCTAATATACAATAATATTATTTTTACTTTACCTTAGAGGGTATGGTCAAGTATTGTAATCGTACATAGAAAAAGTGTTTTTTTTTCCTTTTTTGTTTCGAAATATCTCAAAAACGGCTGAAATTATTTTGAGTATAAAAATTGAGCGAAACCATGGCATTTAGGCTCTACAAAAAAGCTCTTAATAAGTGAACATAGAAAAAATTATATTTTTCGAGATAATAATTGTTTTGTCAAAATGTCTGTTAATTAGTCTGTGCGATTACCAAATTTTTCTAGACGAGCTAGCTCAAAAACTCGTGTGAATATCGAAACCAAATTTCACACGTAGTTTTGGCCCATTGAGATTAAGAGCTGATTAGATTTTGGTCCATATCGACCCAAAATTAAGGGGGGTGGAGGGGGGAGGGAGGGGTATTGGCCATTTGAGCAAACTCAACCAAATTTTAATAATCAGTGGGACACCAGAAGTATAAAAATCCAAAAACTAACCCCCACCTTACATCATTATAAATAATTTTAAGGGCCAGGTTGTATGGTAAAGTCAAGTGGATGGCCACATCAGAACACGTCAGGTTATTTTCACGATGTTTTGAAAATGATATCGGTCTTGGCGAGCTATGCACATATTGAGCCTTTTAAAGAGGTTTTCGGCCACTCTTCCCAGTATATCTTGCGAAATTTCAGCCCTCAATCGCCTCCTTCAGAGCTTCAAGGGTTCGCGGTCGAACTTTGTATACGTCAGCTTTGACATATTCCCACAGCATTGTGATATTTTTTGTGTGGAAATAGATTTATTTAAATAAGTGGTATCGTGTGAGGAGGAGAATTATATTATATCATTTTTTTAAAATTTGGGATCGATAATCGATATAAGGCTCCAAATATTTAAAAGAGATCAGGTGTTGTTTGTATGACAGGCTGCTCCCTCTAGTATTGCAATGAGAAACTCATATGGGCATGCGTATCTTAAGTCGTTCAATTTTGTAAAAATCAAAAAATAAGAATAACAAAATTTAAATTTTTAAAAAATTATAAAAAAGTGGCAAATTATTAAAAAATAAACAAATAATATATAAAATATAAATCAAATAAGATGTGATTAATTTCTTCTTCTGTGCGCAAAGAAAAGCGAATTGAATATTTAATTTTTGAGTGGTGAGGAGGAGGGGGGGGGAGGAATAATTATCAATATATTTAATGTTTCTTAATTATCATCTTAAAATCAATTGGAGTCTTTCATTTCAAAATTCGAATCCAAATTACGATTATATTTCAAATTTGCCGCAAATATACCAATAGCGCTCCCTCTCGGCAGCATTACGTCAGCGTTGCGGCAAATTAATCTAAGCAAATATATATAGTACGAGCTTTTCGTGCGTGCCTTCGGCACGCCCTCGAAGCTCGGCCCTCCGGGCTGGTGCCCTGGCGGGCAGCGTCTCGGTCAAAAAATTTTATTCCTCTTAAAAAACCACACTCCAAATGTATACCCGTAAACTACCGAAAATACATCGTCTCTTAAAAGTTTTGCATCTTTAATTTTTGAGTGGCCAAGGGGGGGGGGGGAGGAACAAATATCAATATATTTAATGTTTCTTAATTTAAAATGAATTGGAGTCTTTCATTTCAAAATTCGAATATATATATTTCAAATTTGCCTGGTTAATGAAAATCGATTGGAGCCATCAGTTTAAAATCTGAGCTGAGAATTATATTTCCAATTTGCCTCGTTAATTAATATATATTTAATGTTTCTTAATTTAAAATCTATTGGTGTTTTTTCATTTTCATTCGAGTTCAAATGAATACAATATTATCTAGACACAAAGTCTAAATCAAAAATATATAGTTTTAGTAAAAGAAATCAAGATATAAATATTAATGTGACATTGGTCTAGTGGTTAGAGCTGATGCCCATAGTTCAAGAATTCGTCGGTTCGATTCTAGGCAAGAGGGTAATATTTTTAGAGAAATTTCTCTAAGCGTTGTTACAAATTAATCTAGACAAACATATATAGTATGGTTGCATGTGTGTGATGTATATTACAAATTTCGATTTTTTGTATATTTGTTTGTTTTTCTGTTAAAATACAACTTGTGTGTTGAAAGTGATTGAATATGTGGCGCGCTCTACCGACAGTTTTGTGAAGCGCCACAAACTCACTAAGAGTAATAAAAAAAAAATAATACCATAAGTACATGTGATTGTTCCTGGTTTTGTCAACAATAAGAAATTTAACTTCATATACTAGTACTTTTAGTGTTTTGCTGGAGCCCAAGATTCAGAGATGATAATTTCATGCCGAAACGATTTTATTGTACCCTTTTGCTTTGGGTGAATAACTCCTTCAACCCACCACAAATTTACCACAGGCACAATTTCCTATCAACAATAATAATAAAGGGTTTATAAGTATAGTATCAGCTATGCCAGCCAGCCAGCTATGCAGATTGGACTATGGGGAATAGTTAACTCTCTCGACAGGGAAATTTCCCTTTGGAGAATGTCTGAATAAGGGTGGGTGGGTGGTTGAAGGGAATTTGATCCACCCCCATTTTTACCCCCCTCACCCACCATGCAACCGAGATTGTTCAACGAGCAAACATTTCCAAAAGGAGCGTGCAAATTTCAACCTCCAATTTCCGATTCCACTTCCCCCCACCCCCAGTACGTCTTTTCATTTTTCTTTTGAGAGTTTCCAAATTCGATTTTCAGCATCAAATGCTGGCTGCTTGCTGCCTTTGCATCTATAACGCTTTTTTTTGTTAATAAAACCAATCTAATAAAATTGAAAAGATTCGGGATATACAAAAAGTGAACGCGGGTTGATTATTAAAGATGGCTATAAATAGAGAAAACAGGCTGGAATAAAATTCAGGGAGAGAAGACTAATCTACAACCTATATCAAAACCAGACGGCAATTATAAATATTGGTGATGAACAAAGAGAAGCCAAAATAAAAAAGGTGTAAGACAAGGATGTGTGCTGTCACCCATGATTTTCAACTTATACATAGAAGAAGCGATTAAAGAATTCAAAGACAAAATTGATACAGGTATAGAAATCCTAGGTCAAAAGATCGCTATGTTAAGATTTGCCGATGACATTGCCCCTTCTAGGAAGCAATAAAAAAGAATTAGAGGACGCCCTGAATGGAATTAACCAAATCCTAATAGAAGAAATCAAAATGAAAATAAACAAGAATAAAACCAAGGTCCTAGTATGTACAAAAAAAGAACAAACGAGACAGGAATGCATCAAAATTAACCAAGAAAACCTAGAAGGAGTTAAGGAATTCCGCTACCTAGGAAGTAAAATAACATGGGATGGGAGGAGCGAAAACGAAATTAAATCAAGAATTGCCCAAGCAAAAATGGGGTTTAATTCAAAACAAAAACTACTATGCTCCTCCTCAATCAGCTTAGCAAACAGGAAGTTGCTATTGAAGACATATGTATGGAGCATAGCCATGTACGGGTGTGAAACCTGGACAATTGGAAAAGCGGAGAGAAAGAGATTGGAGGCTTTCGAAATGTGGTGCTACAGAAGAATGATGAATATCAAATGGATGGATAAAATTACAAATGAAGAAGTTCTTGGAAGAATCGGAGAAAGAAGAACCTTGTGGAAGAGTCTGAAGAAGAGAAGAGGTCAGATGATGGGGCACACACTGAGACATGGGGGACTGCTTAGGGATATCTTGGAGGGGGAGGTGGGAAAGAAAAGGGGAAGGGGAAGACCCAGATTAGAATATTTCAACCAAATAATTGGGGATATGGGATGCCAGACATTTAGAGAGGTTAAACAGCTGGCGGGGGACAGAGTCGAGTGGAGACGGATTGTTGCATCAAACCAGTCTTAGGACTGTATACTCAATGATGATGATATAAATAGAGAGATGAGGAACCCCGAACATTAACGCCCTTACGCTCAGTTTTATATTATTTATCTTATCTTATCTTATTATATTAAACGAGCAATTCTTGTATATATAGAATCGGTTTCTCGAAAATTTGGATGAAATTAACGGGTTAGGGGGTTTTTGTGTTAACAATTCGATCTGTCACGGGCTCATCTTCGGCTAAGTTGTTTTTGATGGGGTTTTTGTTAATTGAAATAATTATTCACAGGTGGTTGTCTCAATAAAAATGTTTATTTACATTTTTATTCAATTTCCTTTTAATAATTAATTGATTTTTTTAATTTTAAATACCACTAATAAATCATTATAAATATTATTATTTATTGAAATTAGGAAATTTAATTAATTAGATGAAACAAATGGATTGGGGGGGGGGGGGGGAGAGATAATGGAATTGGAATAATTATCGGAAAAGAGGTTTTTTCATTTAATTAGTTTTTTCCTCTTATTAAAAACAAGGACTAAAAAGATAATCAAGGACACTCGATGGTGGAGAAGTAATCTCCGCAGTCGAATCTCAAATACAATGTATACGTTAATTCATGTAAAATAATTGGTTAATTAATCAGATAGATGGTTCAAAAAATTGTCATTTAAATAAAAAAACATACTTAATTAGAGGTATTGAAGATGGAGTGGTGGAAAGAATTTAATGCTGAATTGATGGAAAAGACTGCCCAAAGACCTAAAACCTGCCTACCTGGTGATGGTCAGCATAACTGGCTGACAATCCGGAGGTCTCGGGTTCGATTCCCGACTATACCCAGACATTTTTTCTGTAAGCATAGGGTTTGGTAATAAAATTAAGTGGGAGATAAATTTGACCTAATTTATCGCGCGGAGAATTTTACCACTGCTCGAAGCCCCTAAAAACTTAGTAAATTGGACTATATCTAACTTTCTGAGATTTGGCTCAATATCCCGCTTCTTTTCCTTCTACTCTGTTCTTTTCACGATGGAGGGGCATACAGGCCTTTAGGGGATGGACCTTCTCTGGTGTATCTCCTTCTCATATCAATATCGTTAAAAAAAAAAAAAAAAAAAAGACAAAGATAACTACTAATCTCGTTTACATTGAATTGAATTGGTATTGAATTTTTGACGTTTCGATTATTATAGTTAACAATTGCTAAAGACATGGAGGTCTCAATTTTGGGAAAATTTTTTTGATATGTTTTTTAATTAAAGTAATTATTAATAGGTGGTTGAATCAAAATCATCGAGTATTCAAAATTTAGCTATTTTTGCCACCAGGCAGCAGGTTCCACACTCCTGCTCTAGGTCATTTAGGCAGAGATCTACAAGATACCTCACAAAAAGTATTTGGAATACAAGTTACAAGATACTTTTAACTAAAGTATTTGAAATATCACGTACAAGGTACTTTTGTAAATGGTATTTGAAATACTAGATACAAAATATGTATTTTCTAAATAGTTTTTTAAAATAAAATACTTTTTGAAAGAAAACATATTTTTATTAATCTTAACTTAAGGTCTAGTACCTGGCCACCGAGCGATGCTCGGTAATTTTTTTCTTCAGTTAAAAACTATATATTAATCAACGGAAACCCCGCCCACCCCCTCGCCCCTCGGACCCCCACGAAGAAACCTCCTGAAACCTCTCCACCCCACATCACCTCCACCTAAACCCCTCACAGTTCCGACCCGAACCCCCTCGCTCTCATCACTGCACCTCTCACATCTCCCCCACCGTCACCTCCACCCTCGCCCCCGCCCCCTCACCCAGTTTTTGCATTTCAAGCCTTGTAGGGTCCTACAGATTATGTGTATATATGTATAGGTATATAAATAAATACCGTATTATAATTTTTTTAATTAAATAACAATTTTTGAGGTCATTAATTAAATTGCCAAATTCTAATATAGAAAAAATACGATTGTGGGATTTAAAACTCGATTTTTAATCAATACAATTTTTTTTTTTATAAATTTTATTAAACCAGTTATTTTACATGAATTTATGCATACATTGTTTTTGAGCTTCGATTCCGGAGATTACTTCTCCACCATCGAGTGTCCTTGATCATCTTTTAGTCCTTGTTTTTAATAAGAGGAAAAACTAATTAAATAAAAAACTCTTTTCCGATAATTATTTCAATTCCATTATTCTCCAATTCAATCCAATCCAATATCAATCAATCAATCAATTTTTTTTTTTATAAATTTTATTAAACCAATTATTTTACATTAATTAATGTATACATTGTATTTTTCGCTTCGATTCCGAGATTACTTCTCCACCATCGAGTGTCCTTATTCATCTTTAGTCCTTGTTTTTAATAAGAGGAAAATCTAATTAGATAAAAAAACCTCTTTTCCGATAATTATTTCAATTCCATTATTCCCCAATCAAGTCGATTGGTCTCCCCCCATTCATTTCCAATTCAATTGAATCAATCAAATTTTTTTTATAAATTTTATTAAACCAATTATTTTACATCAATTAATGTATACCTTGTATTTTAGCTTCGATTTCGGAGATTGCTTCTCCACCATCGAGTGTCCTTATTCATATTTAGTCCTTGTTTTTAATAAGAGGAAAAATCTAATTAGATAAAAAAACCTCTTTTCCGATAATTATTTCAATTCCATTATTCTTCAATCATTCCTCAATCAATCAAATTGTCTAACTTTTAATATATATAATAATATGTGTAATGATATATTAGTGGAATTTAAAATTAAAAAACCAATTAATAATTAAAAGAAAATTGAATAAAAATGTAATTATACATTTTTATTCAAACATCCACCTGTGAATAATTATTTCAATTAACAAAAAACTCATCAAAAACAACTTAGCCGAAGATGAGACCGTGACAGATCGAATGTCCAACACAAAACCCTTCTAACCCGTGAATTTCATCCAAATCGTTAGAGCCGTTTTCGAGAAACCGATCGGATATATATATACAATTTTCGGTCGCTTAATAAAAGTAGATTTTAAAATAAAATACTTTTTTGAAAGAAAACATATTTTTATTAATCTTAACTTTTAAGTTTTATTTAGCTTTTATTACATTAATTATGAACAGTGATCGCGTTAATCGCGTAAATGTGATAAAATATTATATTTTTAAGGTTTTAATTCGAGACTTTGAAGTAAAACCAGTTTTTCAAACATTTTATTCCGTCATTTTTCTTAGATGAGGACTCATTATCATCCCTTTAAAAGAGAAGAGTCGATCCACAGGGGCGGAACATGTGTTAAATTATATTTTAAAAATAATTTTTTTATTGTAGCAAAAGCATTTAAACTCTTTAGGCTTTATTTAGGTATTGAAGTGTTTCTAATTCCAAATAACATTAGGGCGGAAGGCAAAAGTATAACTAGACCATACAGTCTTTTATAATAGGTTGATTAATTAAAACTTTAAGGGTGCGTTCAATTTTGTCTTCATGATGGGATGCCATAATATAAAAAATGCATAGGTAATTAGTAAAAGTTTCAGTGGGTATAATGATATTCTGATTGTTGGTTTTTGATTTTATTTTTTTTTAGTGGTGGGTGTATCCTCAGGGTATCTCTCTTGATGCTTAAAATCTGAAATTATTGATTGAATTTACTATGCTTTTATTTACTACTTTTACTGTGAAATTAAATAAAAATGGATTAAGAAAATTGATTATAAAAAAATTAAAAAAACAAAGGAAATTAAATGGACGAGCAGGATTTGGAAATTTTCAATAATAATAGAGATAATGTTTAGAATTATTTAATATCTATAATGTGAATGTATTTGATCGCTGCTTGATATCAACAGATAGAGAAATTTGTTAGTGAGAATAATAAGAGTATGGTGGTTACGCTCATTGGTGGTGAAGGTTATATGATCGTTTCTTGCAATCTTCTGGATTTCAGAAATTCCTCCCTTGGTAACCAATTCCTTTGACAGTAATTCTCCTGCCTTCCGGCGGTCTTCTTTGAGCCCGAAGTTTAGCTTCTGCACCGATTATTGATAAGCAGTGCCCTTGGAAGCAGAATTCTCGGTGTCTCGTTGAAATAGCGAAAGAAATAATATTGGACCCCAATTTAGAGATTTTCGTTTATCGAGCAGGATACAATATGAAATTATAATATCAATTCGATCCAATTAGTTTTGTAGAGAGAAGCGTCCTCGATGAATGTTTGTATAGACGAGTCACAATGAATACTCAGTGAGTTGTACCGGGTGATTCAATAAGGGTGACGAGGTACCGTATCTCAGGAACTAATAATCGTAGAATTTTGGGAAAAAATCCTTCAGAGGAAATCGGCCAAGAAAAATTGCTGGAAATATTTTTTAAGTTCATACGTCCACCGCTAGGTGGCTAAATAGCTTCAATCGTATAAAAAAATGCAATTTTCTCGAAAATTTTCCAATATAAGTTTAGAAATGAATACTCTCACGTTAATGCCACCATAATAGTCCATCTTTTTGATAAATGACTTTTTATTGTAGGGCGTAAAATAAAGGCGGGAGGGGATGCTAAACTTTTATGGACTGTAGTGTCTATAACAGTTTAAAACTTTGTTCTTATTTTCATTTAATCACAACAATAATGATAATAACGCTTTTCTGTGTCGCCTGTGAGTAGGTATTAAATTTCAAAAATGTCTAATTTCTTAGAAGGCCGTGAAAGACTTGGTTGACAGTTTCTATGGAAACGGCGATTTTTCACAAATAGATGTTAATTTTGTAATTGTTATTTTATTGTTTGTTATGTTATATCATTATTGTTGTGATTAAATGAAAATAAGAACAAAGTTTTAAACTGTTTTTTTATTTGTCCATGGCATGATTGACTACGAAACTTAAAAAAAATTGAAAACTCAATTACCTATTTTGTTTCTTTAATAAATTCGTTAATAAAATATTCTTTAAGCAATAACTGTTAAACGAATGAAGATATCGACATGCGGTTTGAACATATTTTGTTGCAAATTTGATCTACTTTCTGAATCTAATAAAATAATTATACTGTTCCATTTAAGATTTCGGAGCAAAATTAATAAAAGGGTTAACTTTATAAAACACGCCCCTTAGCGAGGGCGGCAAGAACTAGAATGGCATGGATGGTTTTTTAATTTATTCACCAAACCTTCCTTTCTTGAACCAGATCTTGTTAACAAAATTCCGTTAAGTCTAACTTAAGTTATAGACACTACAGTCCATAAAGGTTTAGCATCCCCTCCCGCCTTTATTTTACGCCCTACAATAAAAAGTCATTTATCATAAAGATGGACTATTATGGTGGCATTAACGTGAGAGTATTCATTTCTAAACTTATATTGGAAAATTTTCGAGAAAATTGCATTTTTTATACGATTGAAGCTATTTAGCCACCTAGCGGTGGACGTATGAACTTAAAAAATATTTCCATCAATTTTTCTTGGCCGATTTCTTCTGAAGGATTTTTTTCCCAAACTTCTACGATTATTAGTTCCTGAGATACGGTACCTCGTCACCCTTATTGAATCACCCGGTATATTCTCAAAATGAGTAGTGTTCATGAGTGTATGTATAGAGGTGTGTTATCAAGGAATGCCTCGTGAGTTGTCCGTCCTCAATCAATGCGTAGTGAGATGTTTACTCCACCAATGCTTAAAGAAGAGTCCTCACTCCTCCCTCTCTCTGACTTCTCCTCTTTCCTTCAAGCAACGATTTTTAAATAATTTATATTATTATTTGTTTTTACTGAAAAAGGAAAATACATTTAAACAATTCTTATGAGGTTCATCCCCCGCCCGCATTGCACCCTGTTTTCTGCGTGAATTCTAATCTCAATTTATTATTTATTATTAAATTTGCGAATATCTAATTTTAACCTAATCTATTGAACACAAGAAATTATATTAAGTTATTTTTTTTTTATAATTTATGTAGAAGGCGGGGGGTTTCACCCCCTTCGCTCATAGGGGTGAAAATAACACACTTATTCATTCTTTATATATATATATTTATTTACAAAAAGGGGTTTATACATATTCGTGTCTAGGGGTCGTCGTCAAACATCATAATACACATCGTTAATTAATACATCGTGTCATCTTAAGCACCACTGGCTTTCAACTATAAACTAACTCAAATCGACAAACTGCACTTAACTTATATCTAAATCAAGGCGATATTAGGCGGGCTCTCATTGGCTCACAGAGCTCGAGCGTCTCAATCTCTTTTTGCGTAAATATTTCGTGAACGTGCCAACATCTGTCATTCTTGCTCCGAACTCCGAACAAAGAACATCTCTATGGGAAATTGCTCTCCCAGGCGACCCAACGCCTGCAAGAGCCTTATCCTGGCAACAAGATGCGCCTTCGCAGACATCAGCCTTGAATTCACTAGCAAGGCGGTCCTATTCTAAAGTAAGTGGATTTTTCATTATTTCATTGGCGAACACATATATATTGAGACATCATTCTTATTTTTACAAAGCATATGGACAATAGTTCTTTTCAGAACTAACCTTATTATTTTAAAAAAGCATTTTCATCAATAGTCTTTTTAAAGACTAACTCTGTTTCAATATACTGTATGTGTTTGCAACTTCTTTTAATTTTAACTTCCTACATTTATATTTAAATGAAATTTATATATAAACAGAATTAATTAAATACTATTTTTATCCTCTTTATCTCCAATCCGTCTCTCTTTGCAATTTCTTTGTGCAAGGTATTCTTGGATACATTGTAAAGTATTTTAGTAAACTTAGTATTTACAAAATACTAAGATACCATAAAAATCTAAATACAAGATACAAAATGAAAATTAAATAAATTGACACGTTCTGATGTGGCCATCTACTTGACTTTACCATACCCTTCTGGTTGAGTTTGCTCAAATGGCCTAGATTTTTTGACCCTACAACCCCTCCCCCCTAATTTGGTCGGTTAGCTTTTACATTTTTAGTCTTCAGGGGTCCCACTGATTATGTATACGAAATTTGGTTAAGTTTGACTTAAGGGCCTAGATTTTCATTTTTTGTACCTACACCCCCCCCTTCCATTTTGGGTGATTAGTTTTTTGTATTTTCAATCTTCACGGGTACCACTGATTATGTATACAAAATTTTGTTGAGTTTGCTCAAATGGCCTAGTTTTTTAGTTTTTAACCCCCTCCACTCCCCTTAATTTTGGGTCGATATTCACCAAAATCTAATCAGCTCTTAATCTCAATGCACAAAAACTATGTGTGAAATTTGGTTTTGATATTCACACTAGTTTTTGAGCTAGCTCGTCTACAAAAATTTGGTAACTCACAGACTAACTAAAAAACATTTTGACAAAACAATTATTATCTCGAGAAATATAATTTTTTTCAATCTTCACTTATTATATCTTTTTTGTAGAAAAAAATGTCATGGTTTTGCTCAATTTTTTTAATCAAAATACTTTCAACCGTTTTTGAGATATTTTGAAAAAAAAAGAAACAAAATAACCACTTTTTTATGCACGATTACAATACTTGACCATACCCTTTATGGCAAAGTAAAAAGTATTTTAGATATAAGATGAAAATATGTATTTTGTATCTTGTATGTATATTTCAAATACTTGTATCTAAAATAATTCACATCTCTGCACAAAGTCGAGTGTTGGGGATAAACACCGTTAATCTTTTCCTTTATTATCGTTGAAAGCAAAATTTTCTATACGTCCATAGATCGGAAATGAAAGTTTAATTGAACCAATTGAAAAAGTTAACTTTTTCACTCTCGTAGTAAAAAAAAAAAAGTTGAGATTGAGGGTGATTTTTTGAAACGTTTTAAAAATTTCCATCTAGCTAGAATTGCTTTTTCTCTTATTCTACAGCCCCCTCGGTTCTGCCACCACCCCCGCATTCCTTACACCTTGCCGCCCTTTATTTTTAATGGCATAAAAATGAACTTGAGGGGGTTGAATGAGTGAGAGAGAGAGAGAGAGAGATCGGATATTGAAATTTGGGCGGAAAATAAGGAAAAGCGATGGATGGAAAAAGGGGGGTGGGTGGGGGCTAAGTGGTATCAGAGAGGGGGGGGGATTTCAATATACTCTCCTCTCTTATCTAGAAAGTGAAATTAATGGAAAAAAATAATGGGGTGTGAAAAAATTACATGAAAGCAGAGAAAATAAAAAGGTTCAAAAAAAATGAAAAATTACATTGCTCAACAAAAATTGATCAAAAATGTAAACGTAACAATGGCTTCCAGTAGAGTTTTATAAGCCGATTATCATGCAATTTCCCGATTTTTACAACAGGTCAGAATTTTGAGATATTATCGGTCAAAATACGAGGAAAAAAGCCACTTTGACCTTATTTTCGAGCCTCAATTGATATTAAACAACAATATGTTGTTGACGTAATAGAAAACAGCTTCCTCTTTGATTTTCAAATTAGCACTTGTTTGTAATTCAATTAGATCTCGTGTTAAAACTAAATAAGCTGACGTGTTCTGATGTGGCCATCCACTTGACTTTACCATACAACATTGCCCCTCAATTATATTTAATATTTAATAAAATTATTTATAATCATGTAGGGGTGGGGGGTTAGTTTTTGCATTTTTAGATTACTGTGGGCCCACTGATTATGTATACAAAATTTGGTTTAGTTTGGTACAAGGGCCTATATTTTCATCTTTTGACCCTACACCCCCCTCCCCCACATATTTTGGGCGGTTAGTTTTTGCATTTTATGACTTCAGGGGGTCCACTGATTATGTATACAAAATTTGGTTTAGTTTGGTACAAGGGCCTAGATTTTCATTTTTTGACCCTACACCCCCCCCCATTTTAGGCTGTTAATTTTTACATTTTATGACTTCTGGGGGTCCACTGATTATGTATACAAAATTTGGTTGAGTTTGGTACAAGGGCCTAGATTTTCATTTTTTGACCCTACACCCCCCCCCCCCACCCCATTTTAGGCAGTTAATTTTTACATTTTTAGACTTCTGGGGGTCCACTGATTATGTATACAAAATTTGGTTTAGTTTGGTACAAGGGCCTAGATTTTCATTTTTTGACCCCCCCCCCCCACACATATTTTGGGCGGTTAGTTTTTGCATTTTATGACTTCAGGGGGTCCACTGATTATGTATACAAAATTTGGTTGAGTTTGGTACAAGGGCCTAGATTTTCATTTATTGACTCTACACCCCCCCCCCATTTTGGGCGGTTAATTTGTGGATTTTTAGACTTTTGGGGTCACAATGATTATTTACACAAAATTTCGTTGAGTTTGGTAAATGGCCAAGATTTTCATTTTTTGACCCCCCACCCCCTTCCCCCACCCCATTTTGGGCGGTTAGTTTTGCATTTTTAGATTTCTGGGGTCCCACTGATTGTGTATACAAAATTTGGTTGAGTTTGATCAAATGGCTTAGATTTTTAATTTTTAACCCCCTTCCACCCCCCTTAATTTTTGGTCGATATGCACCAAAATCTAATGAGCTCTTAATCTCAATGGACCAAAATTTGGTTGCGATATTCACACTAGTTTTTGAGCTAGCTCGTCCACAAAATTTGGTAACGCAAAGACTAACAAACTAAGTAACAGACATTTTGACAAACCAATTATTATCTCGAAAAATATAATTTTTTCAATGTTGACTTATTAGGGCTTTTTTGTAAACCGAAATGCCATGGTTTTGCTCAATTTTTTTAATCAAAATAGTTTAAGCGGTTTTTGAGATATTTCGAAAAAAAGAAGGAAAAAAAACACTTTTTTCATTCACGATTACAATACTTGACCATACCCCTGTTTGGTAAAGTAAAAACTAAGAATATATGTTTTTATCTATGTTTATTATCCTTTATAATCACTTAGTTTTAATAATAACTCGAGTTCTAATTGAGCTAAAAACAAGTTGTAATTTGAAAATCAAAGAGGAGGCTGTTTTCTATTACGCCAATAAAATATTTTGATTTCAAATATTGATTTTTTTTTAATAGTTTTTAAGGAATTTGGTGTTGGTACTTGGTGAAAGATTTTTTAAAATTATTGATAAAATACTTGGTAGGTTTCACATTAAGATATAAATTCGTTTTATTTTTTTATATCTTAATGTGAAACCTACCAAGTATTTTTATCCAATAATTTCAAATATTGCTGTTTAATATCTAATCGGATTCGAAAACAAGGTCAAAATGGCGATAATATCTCCAAAACAAGAGCTAATTGGTAATTTTTGAAAAGATAAGAATCAGCTATTTTAGAGCCCGGAACATTTTCATTGTTGGGTCGTGTTATTACTCAGAATTTAGAAGTATATTCAAGTTTATATCATTTCTTGTCGTAATTACATATTATTCCATTTAAATACCCAACTATTGAATTTAACTACTCCACTATTTTACTCAAATAACAATATTTTCATAAATTAATAAATTTTTTATTAATATATCAAAGAATAATTAACATATTAACGATAATTATTTTTGATCGCGCTTTTAATTTACTTATTGGTGCTTGGTTGAAATAGCGGCATCTTAACTATTAATATATCTAGAGTTGCTCAAAAAATATGAGAATTTTTTTAAATAAACATAGAAAATGTTGATCTCCAATTCTTTGGGAGGGCGGTCGGCCCCCATCGCCCCCTCCCCCTGGATCCGCGCATGGAGAGGGGGTCCAGGGGGAATAGCCCCTTGGTTAGCAAGAAGAGCTAGTAATAATAATACTTAATTGAAAAAAAAATACCCAGATAAAGTGTAAAACAATATAAACTAAATTGAATGGTATTAATCTTGCTCAGTTTGTTTCTGTATATATATATATGTGTGTGAGGGGGGGGGGGGGTCAGGGCCAGGGTCAGAAAGGCAAGTGTCAAGCTTTGCGCCCGCCAGGCCGGAAATTAACAAATAAATTCTCCCCCCTGGATATCTCTCTCCATGGGTTCTCTATGGGGGTATTAGTATCTGTGGCGATATTTACGCATACTCGGATTTCAATATGCAATTATATTATCCAAATGGAGAACAATATATGAAATATTGGCAAATGCATTCGCTGAATATTTGAAATTGAATTGCACCTTTCTCTCATCTATACGTATATGTACGTATAGGTATCTATTTGTCTGTTTGGCTTTATCGATAGTATAATTATTATTATTATTATTATTATCAGTCGGATAATTAGATATTTGTTATCGATATTATGGAATTAATTCTTTAATAAAATATAGAAAAACCGATCAAGCGAAATAAAGGATTTGTAATGCTTTTACCCCCCAGAGAGGCGCTGGTGTTGTTTCCTCGAAAGAAATATTTTTACATGCCACGGGTGTGATATCTATAAAAACAGTACATATATATATACGAGATATCGACACTCGTGTATTTGAATGGAATGTTGTGTGAAAATTTCAAAGAAATCTGTGAAGAACTTTCGGAGATCCTTCAACGTATCACTTAAGCGTAACAGTACATTTTTATTTATATAGATAAACCCATGCCAGATGGATGCATTGTGATGGAGTTTTCGGACAAGCAGCTTTTTTGTTCTACAAGGCCAAAATTAAAACAACAACAATAGAGTATATTGTCAGTATTAGAAGAGGAGATAGGGTAAGATGGTATAGTGGGGTACCGTTGATTCTGGCTCCGATGGTTCTTTTATCATTTCGGAAAAGTAGCAAACTATGTGTAGTGAGAGATGACGAAACGTTCGTGAGCAAAACGGGCTTTTTGATCACGTAGTTTGCAGTATGTAAAAGTTCTAACCTAAAATTTGTGATTTTAACTTTTCCCTTATTTTGTTGGCACATCTTTAAACGTGTGTTTTGGTAAATAGAATTCTAATGAAAATATTTCCTCATCATATTAGTGAAATACGTTGTTTATAAGGATATTTTTACAGTGGTTGAATTTTATTTTATTTTAAACCTAACCCTGCCCAGACTGCACAAACGCTAAAAGCCGTCAGTGGGACAAGAAGGTGTAGGGTACCGCGACATTTCAGCCCCCGACAAAATATCCCCCGACATAATATCTTCTGACAAAATATTCCCCGGTATAAGGGAGAATACAAAAGAGATTAAGTGAGAAGCTTATAATCATAGTTTTGAATAATATAAACAGACTTTCATATTTTGGCGGCTAATTAGCCGTTTGAAAGTGCTGCTGTCTGTCGTTAGATTTTCTAGCTAACAATTTATTATTTTTACTATCTATAATATAGTATTTATCATCTATATTTACTTATTTATCGTCTATGTTTACATTACACAATTATTGATTGTTTGTTAAAAGTGTTATTAATCATTATCGTTATTAATTATTATTATAATATTGGGCGAAAATATAGCGCCCCAAATACACCCCGCCCGACGATTGGCTGGTTCGGTTTTCAATGTGTGTTTGATTAGAAAAAAATGGGAGCCCGAAACACACCCCGCCCTGGACTAAAATTTCGGAGGTTCGGTTTGCATTACTCATAAGATTCACGAGGGGAAGGGTTATTTTGTGATGAGATATTTTGTCTGAAGGATATTTTGTCGGGGGCTGAAATATCGCGGAATCACGGGGTAGTACCCTATTTTGGAAAATAATTTTGACTCTGCACCATCAACTAGGAAACATGAAAATGTTGACCGTAAAAGTGAGAGAACTAGACCTAAAACAAGCCCTCACTTCAAAAGAAAGAGACTTCTGATACCGAATGCCTATATTGTGGATATTTATATTCACAATCAAATGAAGGATGGATGGATGAAGTGTTTTGGCAATAGCAGAAATGGGCTCATTGTTTGTGTGCAAGGGATGTGGATGATGAAGCTCTTCATCTTTGTGATGTATGTTAAAGCCGAGGGGTGAACCGCGACCTAAAATCGTGTAAACCTATACTTCCACTTCCACTTTCAAGTAGAAGACAATAGATCACAATAGATTATCCAATGAATTCCAAAGTAATTCCAAAGACAGTGTACACCTAATTCCAATCGCGGTTCACCCCTCGGTAAAAGCTAACCCCATCTTACCTAACGGGGTGATCTTATTTTGCCCCGCCAGGCGAAGTTTTATATTTATGTAACTAAAAAAATTTTATTTAATTAAATTTTCAAAATATAAGCTTGATTTAAATTTTATAATATGTACTATATAATATTGTTCTAATAAAGACATACTTGACAGATTCAATTGTGTTTTTTTATTCACTATAGCTGTTTTTTGTCAAGTACCTACCCCGTCTTGTGCCGATCTCCTCTATACTTAAACCTATATAGGTATCATCATCATCATCATCAGCCTGTCTCTAGCGACAATCCACTGCTGAATATAGGCCTCTTCCATCAAATGGAAGGGGGTTGGCATTAAGTGACCACGCTTGCCAGACGGATTGGTGACTAGCAATCAGATTATAGCCGGTCAAATATCAATGCAGGGACTCGGACTCGAACCCGGGACTCCTGCTTAGAAGGCTAGTGTCTTTAACCTCTCGGCTAATCCGATTCCCTATATAGGTATACCTAAGAGGAAAGTGCAAAATATTTAAAAATTTTGTAAAAATTAAAATATAATTTTATTTTTTAACAACGTTTTGATCCGCTCTTGCCATCCTCAAAAGGCAGTGCTATGCACAATGTTTTGAACTTAATTAATTACAATTTACACGGGTTGATTCTTCAAAAACCCAAAAGAATCAGGAACGATCTTCCGAATTATCTGGCTTTTTTAAAATGATGAAAATAACATGTTCTAAGAAATTATTTTATTCGGAATTTGTGATTTTCATTATCCTTGGACTGTTCCTCTACCACTTCGTCTTCAATAGAAGAAATTTACCTCTATAATTATAATTAAAGTTCCTAATTTTAATATCTAAAAATCTAATCTTATTAAAGGAGTAAAAATTGTATATTTATAAATTTGTATCTTGGTTCTATTTTGAAAACTGTTCTAACGATTTTGATGAAACCAACTCTATTAACAAGTTTTGAGGATGAGAAAGCGATCTGGAGCTCATGAAAATTCATCTTTTTTTTTTTTGGCTTTTCGGACTTTCTAGTCATAAGCCAATTTACGATACTACTTATTATTATTTATGTTTTTTTTATAATTTGTCTCTGCCCCGGAGTCAGATTTGAGTCGGATGCCTTGAGTTGGATTCGAACCCGAACTCCACTTGGTTAGCAGGCTGACACGCTACCCCTAGCCCAACCCGACCACCCCCAAATTCATCTTAATTGATCTTTTCTTAATTAAAGTCATTATTTATAGATGAAAATGTCAATAAAAAAGTTTATTTACATTTCTTTCAATTATCTTTCATTTATTAATTGGTTTTTTAATTTTAAAACCCACTAATAGGTTATAGCAAATATTCTTATGTATTAGAATTAGGAAATTTTAATTATTATTCGGGTAAATAAAGGTGAATGGGAAATAAATATTATCGGAAAAGAGGTTTTTTTTATTTAATTAGTTTTAAGGACTAAAAAGATGATCAAGGACAGTCGATGGTGCGGAAGTAATCTCCGAAGTCGAAGCTCAAATACAATGTATACATTTATTCATGTAAAATAATTGGTTTAATAAATTTAATTATTATTAATATTTTTTTTTATTTTTGAATTAGATGCCTATTTTAGCCAGCTCTGATTTTAATTATTTTTTATTATCTATTGAAATTTTTATAGTGTTCTATCTCTTCGGTTTTTAAAGTTTAAGCTGAATGCTCAATTTTGGAATACACGCTAATTGATGAAATATCTCGAAATTCTTTTTACATTTTTTTCAATATTTGACCCGTGAACACAAATGAGAAATTTCTTATTTCGGGACCTTAAACACAAAATATTTCTTATTTTCTTGAAAGTCAATCCAACCAACCAAAATGGGTGGCGGTCTACAAATTTTATTCCTCCATCGGCCGATTATAATTTCTGGACCTCCACTTATTAAAAAGTACCTACTATATATCAACAGAAAAAGAAAAAGTTTCATTTCCTCTCAGACAAATTTAATTCTGAATCCAAATAAAAATCGTCCTTTTTACAAGAATTTTAAATTAAAAATAAGATATATCCTTTTTAACTGAAGAAAAAAGGTACCGAGCTTCGCTCGGTGCTCCGGGTACTATATACCGGGTGAGTTTTTTATCTTGAGACAGTCTTATAACTCAAAAACACTTCATTATATGAAAAAAATGTCATATAAAAGATTATTTATATGAAGGGGGAAACTAAACTATGCTATTGTTTGTCGACCTAGAACAAGCTTTCAAGGGTATTACAATATCAAGTTCTGTTTTTTAAATGGAAACTTATATGTTTCCTTACATATTCTTAATCTACTAAAAAAACTGAACAACTTTTATTAAAACTATTTTTTTATACGACATCAAATCAAAAAAATCTTAAATCAATTAGATCTCAAAAAAATATTAATAATTATTTTTAACAATTATTCAACTTAATTATCAAATAATAATGAATAAATAATTAATTATTAAATAAATATTTAATAAATTGAAAAGTCAACAATGAAAATAATTGTTTATAATGATATTAAAACTTCATTATAAGTAGGTACACAGATTTAAGTGATTATTTTCTAGTTAATAGAACTATTTAAAATTCTTGAGTTTGAAAAAGTTTATTTCTCGTCTCAATCCAGTAGATAGTTATATTTTATTATCATAATAAAAATGGAGCATTTTTTGTTGAAGACAGAATTGAAATGGTCTTAATTTATGCGGTGAATGTGTCGAGCGTTTTTCTGATAGGAATACACCCCCCCCCCCCCCAAGCTTCATTTTATCGTGTTATAAACTGTTTAAAAAAAACAAACAAACAAAAACAGTAAATGTAAAGACGATTGGAAGAGGCCAAAATAAGAAAATTGGAACTGGAATTCATCCAGAAGACTTTTGATATGCTCTGGAATGTCTCAGAAAAGTGTCGCAAAATTATTAAATTATTTATTTAATAATTAAAATTTGATCTATTAGTTGAATAAAAGATTTCACTGTCGATGGTAAAAGAATTGTTTTTATTTTAGGTTAAAAATAAAATAAAATGAGAGAGTCTTCTGTTTTTTAAATAAATTAATAAATAAATAATTAAAAATTATTTTATTTAAAAAACAGAAGACTCTCTCATTTTATTTTATTTTTAACCTAAAATAAAATTTGATCATTATTGTTTGATAATTAAGTTGAATGATTGTTAAAAATAATTATTAAGAATTTTTTTTTGAGATCTAATTGATTCATGTATTTTATTTATTTGATGTCAAATAAAAAAATAGTTCTCATGAATGTTGTTTAGTTTTTTTTGTAGATTCAGAATATGTACAGAAACCTATTAAAAAAACCAGAGGTTGACATTGAAATACCCTTGAAATCTTGTTCTAGGTCAGCAAACAATATCGTAGTTTAGTTTTCCCTTTGATTTAAATAAACTTTTATTTGAAACTTTTTTTCATATAATGCACTGTTTTTGAGTCAAACTCTCAAAATAAAAAACACACCCGGTATAATGAACTATCAGCGGGTTTTAAAATTAAAAAAAAATATTAATTAATAAAAGGAAATTAAAAACAAAAAAATTAATTAAAGCTTTTATTGATCCACCCACCTGTTAATAATCAGTTTACTTATGAAAAAAAAAATCATTAATGTTACTCTAATCCTTGGTTTTCATCGAAATTGTAAGAGCCATTTTCGAGAAAGTGTTTCTACCTATATCTAAACAAGAATTGCTCATTTAATAGTCAAAGATAAAGATATTTCAGTTAATGGAATCCAAGTAAGAGATCTGGATGCTGTTGGTTAATTTGGCTAATAACATACATAAGGGATCGATCTTTGACAAAGTTTGCCACCCCCCCCCCCCTCTTGAGTTGAGTTAAGAGGTTAATAATCTTCATGGTAGGCGTCTCTGTCTGTATGTCTGTCTGTCTCGTTTCATTTACGAGTTGGGGTTGCCATTGGCTGGCTGGTCGGATGGATAATAATTATGCAAATCTCTTAATAACATACGAGAGAGACATGGGAACAATGCCGAGGACTATTTTAACAGTTATGTAATATATGGGGAGTGAATAATAGTAATAATAATAGGATAATGGCGGATTAACTAAAGGATTATTATCAACTAGATAGGTTCTTTAAAATTAAATTATTATTCCTCCCTTATAGTTAGTTTTATGGTACTTTAGTGTTAATTTTCTTCTTTTGCAGATTGCAGACGTCATCGACACGCGCGCCATCTGCCGCCTAACGGGTTGTTTTTATGCACCCCTCACTCAGGCGCGGATCCAGACCTCTGATTTGGGGGGGGGGGGGGCGGTCGCCGGTATATAAGATCTACTTTTGATCTCGGAAGTGTGTCGCGATCGAATTGCCCAAGCGAGGGGGGGGGGTCAGAGACGCCGCCCCCCCCCCTG
>JALMQS010000075.1:11897835-12072509 GCA_024734495.1 Forficula auricularia
TGGCTTTCCTATGCATTGATACATAAATACATGCATACATACATATAGGTGAAGCTAGTATAAAACATGTAAAAATAATTAAGACTTAGAGTACAAAAATAAATTATATTTCTAAAACTCAAAAGTAGAAAATAATGTAAAATACTTAATCAAACAAAAAGTGTGGGGGACTTTGTCGAAATTAATTAAAAGTACACGTTTCTGCGCCCCCACGATTTTTGATTAAGTATTTTACATTATTTTGTACTTTTTAGAAGTGTGTTTTTTTAGTTTTTTTAAAATATAATTTCAGTTAATTTACAAACAAACATAATTTAGTACGTTGTATTAATTAGTAGCCAACCCTTGTTTGTGAAATTCGTAGAATCGCAAAGCTTTTTTCGCCTTTGAGGATTGTCATCAGAATAATCAATGGAGTTAGGTAGAAGTAGAGAGAGTGAGGGGGCCATTTCGATGTTTCGATAAATGCCTTTGACTTTTCGGCTTAATTCTTGAGCTCTCTGTGAATGATAAAAAAGAATAATTAAAGGTAATACTAATCCCTTTGTTAAATAAATGGCAGCCAGCAAGCGATTTTCTTCTTAAGCCCTTCTTATTTCTACTATTAACGTTTAATTAATTTAATATTTTATACATAAAAAAACTTTTTAAATACAATGGTTTTAATTCAAAATCTCCAAAAACTAAATCGATATTTCTGTAAGAGACGCGCGGTTTTCGAACGCTTAGCGCCCGAATTGGATAAGAATCGAACCCTGGGCTTTTGCCAAGGGGCTGGAATTCGGCTCCTGCAACCGCCACCATCTCCACCGAGGGATGATCCGCGATTGGAAGTAGGTGTACACCTCTTTGGAAGTATTTTGGAAGTACTTGGAAATATTTGGAATTACTTGGAAATATTTGGAATTACTTGGAAATATTTGGAATTACTTGGAAATATTTGGAAGTACTTGGAAATATTTGGAATTACTTGGAAATATTTGGAATTACTTGGAAATATTTGGAATTACTTGGAACTATTTGGAATTACTTGGAAATATTTGGAATTACTTGGAAATATTTGGAATTACTTGGAAATATTTGGAATTACTTGGAAATATTTGGAATTACTGGAACTATTTGGAATTACTTGAAATATTTGGAATTACTTGGAAATATTTGGAATTACTTGGAACTATTTGGAATTACTTGGAAATATTTGGAATTACTTGGAACTATTTGGAATTACTTGGAAATATTTGGAATTACTTGGAAATATTTGGAATTACTTGGAACTATTTGGAATTACTTGGAACTATTTGGAATTACTTGGAAATATTTGGAATTACTTGGAAATATTTGGAATTACTTGGAAATATTTGGAATTACTTGGAACTATTTGGAATTACTTGGAACTATTTGGAATTACTTGGAACTATTTGGAATTACTTGGAAATATTTGGAATTACTTGGAAATATTTGGAATTACTTGGAAATATTTGGAATTACTTGGAAATATTTGGAATTACTTGGAAATATTTGGAATTACTTGGAACTATTTGGAATTACTTGGAACTATTTGGAATTACTTGGAAATATTTGGAATTACTTGGAAATATTTGGAATTACTTGGAAATATTTGGAATTACTTGGAAATATTTGGAATTACTTGGAAATATTTGGAATTACTTGGAACTATTTGGAATTACTTGGAAATATTTGGAATTACTTGGAAATATTTGGAATTACTTGGAAATATTTGGAATTACTTGGAAATATTTGGAATTACTTGGAAATATTTGGAATTACTTGGAAATATTTGGAATTACTTGGAAATATTTGGAATTACTTGGAAATATTTGTGGAATTACTTGGAAATATTTTGGAATTACTTGGAAATATTTGGAATTACTTGGAAATATTTGGAATTACTTGGAACTATTTGGAATTACTTGGAAATATTTGGAAGTACTTGGAAATATTTGGAATTACTTGGAAATATTTGGAATTACTTGGAAATATTTGGAATTACTTGGAAATATTTGGAATTACTTGGAAATATTTTGGAATTACTTGGAAATATTTGGAATTACTTGGAAATATTTGGAATTACTTGGAAATATTTGGAATTACTTGGAAATATTTGGAATTACTTGGAAATATTTGGAATTACTTGGAAATATTTGGAATTACTTGGAAATATTTGGAATTACTTGGAAATATTTGGAATTACTTGGAAATATTTGGAATTACTTGGAAATATTTGGAATTACTTGGAACTATTTGGAATTACTTGGAAATATTTGGAATTACTTGGAACTATTTGGAATTACTTGGAAATATTTGGAATTACTTGGAACTATTTGGAATTACTTGGAAATATTTGCAAGATTGCAATTTTGCTAGTGAAGTAGGTGTACAGCATATTAGGTCGCGGTTCACCCCTCGGTCTCCACTCATTCTAGAAACTTGATTTCTATCTCATTCTCTAGGAAATTTTATTTACTTGAACGTTTACTTGGACCACTTTTTTTATAAAACTCTTAGATTTATAGATATCCTACATTTTCCGGATAGGATATGATCCGAATCCTCAAAAGCGTCTTGGAAAATGCTGGATATCTATAAATCTAAGAGTTTTATCAAAAAAGTGGTCCAAGTAAACCTTCAAGGCAACAGAATTTCCTAGAGAATGAGATAGAAATCAAGTTTCTAGAATGAGTGATTTTTATTTTATGAAAGAAAACCTGCGATTTTTTGTAAAAGATTTAGGTTTTCAAAATTTCAACCTGATTGCGGCACGGGTTACTATTATCCAATTAAGATGAAACTTTGTTGAAATTATAGAAAATTTAATCTAGTTTAAAAATTTATAGAGTGGTCTTTGTCAGAAACGTGCTCCTTCATGGTCAAAAACCGATTTTTCTTCTGTATTCTCATGTTATTTGAGGAAAATGCAGAGGCAAATTTGCCAAATTCAACCGCCTATAACGCTGCAATCGTTTCGCTTATCCCCTTCAACGTACTGCGCCCAGCGAATAGCTGTCTGAAACCCGCACCCACAGGTACCTTCGACTCCCACTCAGTCCATAAATACTCTTCTTTTCACGAGGTGGGGCCAACTCAGTCAGGCCTTATAGGAGCCGCACTTTTTGTGTAACTCGTTCTCTCATTAATTTCATAAAAAAAAAATCATAAAATACCTAATCATTTCTGGAACAATCTAGAAAACTTTATTAAAATCCCAGAAGTTTCAAGAGAAATTTTACTTTTATTTGAATGTTTGACAAAATATTTGGTTTAACATAAAGCAAATATAAACAAATAAATATTATTTTTGAATGACGATTTGAATGGTTTAGTGTTGTTAGAGTTCTTCTTATTTTTAAACCTATAGGTTTGTTTCTTCCAGAACGTCATACCATCTCTTCTTAGGACGACCTCTACTTCTTATTCCAACCGGCTTGTTTGTCATCACTTTCTTTACCAGTCGGTCTTCTGGCATTCTTCTCACATGCGCATACCATTCCGCTCTTCTTCTTTAACCCATTCGCCCACCTTTTGTATTCCACATTTTTCTCTAATATCTTCACTCTTCATCCTATCGAGCCTGGTCACGTTCATTATCCTTCGTAATGTCTTCATTTCAGTCGTTTCCAATAATTGAGAAGTTTTTGCAGTATCGGGTCTTGTCTCTGCTGCGTAAGTTAATATTGGACGTACTATGGTTTTGTAGACTCGTACCTTGGCCTCCGTTCTTAAATATTGATTTGACCAGATTGCATTGTTAAGGCAACCCGATATTTTTGAGGCTCTTATTGCCTGATGTCTTACCTCTGTTTCTAGGTCTTGATGAGAGGTCATTTGGATGCCAAGGTATGTGAAGGACATGACTTGTTCGACAATGGTATCGTACAGTTGTAGTTTGCATCGGAGTGGTGATTTAGAGATTGTCAGTGTTTTGGTCTTCTTGGTTGACAGAGTGAGACCGAATTTATGCGCAACACAGCTAAATTTATACAGGAGGCGCTGAGGGAATCTTCATCTTCTGCAACGAGTGCTGCATCGTCTGCGTAGCAAACGCATGTTATATTCTCGTCCCCCAAGGAATATCCTTTTAGATTTTTGATTTCGCCAATAATTTCATCCATAACTATATTAAAAAGCAGCGGACTAAGGGAGTCTCCCTGCCTAATACCTTGATTCACTGGGATGCTTCCGGACAGTCTTCCTTCGTGTTGAAATTAAGATCTAATAATTACCCAGATCATAGAATACGGAAACACATGAAAAAATTTTCATTTAAGAAAAAGTATCTGGAGCCACCGAGCGATGCACGGTAACCAATGACCCCCCCCCTCCCGAAACCACCCACCTCGCCCCCAACCCCCACCCCCAGGATCCCCCAAAACAGCACTTTACCTCCTGCACCTCCCACATCCATCTCTCACACCGCGCCCATGTTTTTGCATTTCTTGCTTTCTAGAGGTCCACATATTATGTGTATATTTGTTATTACTGTACACTCAATTTGCCCACATTCGTTCATATTGATAAACATTATAAAAAATAAATAGGAAAATCATAATAAAAAAATAATCGTATAGGATCTGAAATAAAAACATAAAATTAAATAAGATTTGTTTCCAAGTTATATTAAAAAAGGCCACTTTAACCACTTTATTTGTAAACACACCTGTTTTGTTATGATTTAGACACCTGTTAATTAAAAACAAACAAAAAATTACTAATTTTAATATATAGTATATTAATATTTGGTATAACCTATTAGTGGGTTTTAAAATTAAAAAACCAATTTATAAATAAAAGATAATTGAACAAAATGCAAACAAACTTTTTTATTGAGATTTTCATCTTTCAATAATTACTTTAATTAAGAAAAGATCAATTAAGATTAAATTTGTCGAGGTCCAGACCTAGTCAGATCGTTTTAATAGATTTTGTTTCATCAAAATCGGTAGAGCCGTTTTCAAAATAGAACTAAGATACAAATATATAAACAAATTCTTCGTTCCCTAAATTTAAATATAAACAAATTTATATATGAACATTTTTTGTTCGTTTAATAAGACTAGATATTATAAAAATGAACTGTATGATATACAGATTGTTTTGTAAATGAAATTATCCTGAATAAAAATAAAAATAGGTAAAATTTTTTGATAAATATTATAAAAACAGAATCCATACCTATATATCTGATTTTTTCGTTAATTGAATTTGTATATAAAAACATTAAACATTGTTATAAGCATTTTATTATTGACGTGACAACGTCTTATAATTCGATGAAGCCGGCTGCACGCTCGAAAAAACATGACTCATGCGTCGTTACCTCGCTCTGAGGCGTTCCATTTAAGACTCGAAGTGCAAGCGAGAGCGCGGAACGAGCGACAAAGATTGAGGCGGGCTTTTTAAAAGCTACATTTACAAAATTTTTAATGATGTGTCCAAATTTTAAATTTTAAATTTAATGTTTATGAACAATAATTTAATCACAGTTTATTCTTATAATAAATTATTCAAAATTTTTACTTTTTTACAGCAAATTACAATTAAATTTGCAAAAATAATTAAGTAACTAATTGAACAACAACTTTTATTCAGTTTACTTGCTGAAAGAAATAATGTCAATACAAAATTTATTATTATAAAATAATAAAATCAAAAATTAAATTTTAACAGTCGAGTAGAAATTTAAACAATAAATTTTATTCAAGTATTTTGTAAATTTAAAATGATTTTCTGAACGAAGAATTTTATGAAAAAATCGGTTGTCTGTAAAGTCGGTTTACTGACGATAGTTGAACGTGACAACGTCATAAGAAAATACCATTCCATCAGTATTTTTCTTATGACGTTGTCACGTTCAACTATCGTCAGTAAACCGACTTTACAGACAACCGATTTTTATATATATTTCGGATGGGAATTTGAGGGGAGGTGGTGGGTGTACCACATACTTTATTGGACAGATGAAATTTGATTCTCGAATAAATTCCTCTCTCTCTCTGTACAATATTATAATAATATTCAATCTGTTCCATGATAATAAAGCCATACACCCCCCCACCACGGGGAGAATTCCGGAAACTTCCCCTCCACCCTAACTCTGATCCATCCATCTATATCCATCTATATTTTATGCTGGCTGGCGACATAAAGTTGGTTGGACCTCTGGCGAATTTTTGATGTCCATCCACACACCACACACACTTACACACGCAGTGGACAGAACTAGAGAGAGAGAATATAAAAGGAAACAGAGAGAGAGACACCTTGTGGAATTGCTAGATAATAAAACGAGAGACGAGAGAGCCCTAAAGGGAGGGGGTTCTTTTGAGAAAGAAAGAAAAAGTGAGCAAACCAAGGAATTTCTGCTTCCGTTTTAATAAAAATAAATAAATATATAAATAAATAAATGGAATTGATCAAAGGAATCATTACTTGTACCTACATGTATAAGTGATCCCTAATAATGGACGAATTTACACATTAGGTATCTAATGTCCTCTATATCTTGTTTCCATGGATTTTACAGGTTAGGTTATTATTATTTACTAACCCCATGAAAAAAATAAACTGCAACCGATCGTTGCTAAACTTTATCCAAATTCATTTGAAATATTAATATGTTTTGCTGGCTTGGTGTGTCCATGCGCGGATCCAGGGGGGCGATGGGGGCGACCGCTCCCTTCCCTGCCCCCAAAGCATTGGAGATCAACATTTTTTATTTATATGTTTATTTAATTTTTTTTTTAATAACATTAAATTTTAAAATTTAAGAAAATAAAGTTCTATGTGGGTGGGGGGGGGCGGCGTCTCTGACCCCCCCCCCCCCCCCCCGCTTGAACAATTCGATCGCGACACACTTCCGAGATCAAAAGTAGATCTTATATACTGGCGACCGCCCCCCCCCCCCCAAAAAAAAACAGAAGTCTGGATCCGCGCCTGGGTGTGTCCTGGATATAATAATTATTTATCCTTTAACAATAAAAAAAGAATATGTTTATTCATTTAATATTTGCAGTTCATGTTGACTTTAATTCAAAAATGGCGATTGATTTTCATTTAATAGTCGAGGAATAACAATTCTACATTAGATTTTTGACGTTTCGGTTATTATTAGTAACCATTGCTGAAGACATGGAGGAAACGGCTTAAAATCAAAAATAACGATCGATTCTCATCTAATACTAGAGGAATAACCTTATTGCATTCCATTTTTGATGTTATGACTATTAATGGCAACCTCTACTGAAAACGTGGAAGAATCGACTTAAAATCAAAAAGACTAAATTTTTTAAGGCAAACAACTCAAATTTGAGTTGTTTACCAAAGAAGAATTTAGTTTTTAAGCCGATTCCTCCATGTCTTCAGCAATGGTTACCAATAATAATCGAAGCGTCAAAAATCTAATGTAAAATTGTTATTCCTCGAGTATAAAACTAATCAGCTCTTCATTTTGTTAAACTAATAGTAGGTTTTCAATTTCAATTCAATCAGTGCAACGGTGTGGAAAAAATCGTGGACGAAAAAAACAATAACATCCATCCATCCATCCGCACGCACTTCCAAAAAAAATGGCACATTTTGACCTCTCGACGAGATTCCAGGTAATTTTTGGCAAAACCGTCACGTGCTAAAATTCAATCTCAGTGAATACTTCAATTTGTGACTTTAATTGAGTCCATGGGTTCCGTAGTCTTTACCTGAGGACCCTTTGAAGTCGCGCGACCGATTACAATACTTTCTCCCATGCTTCGCATTGGATAAAGTAACAATACTTCATATTACTACTATTCTAATACTAGCTGCAAGGCCCCCCTTCGGCGGCGCTCTTGCTAGACAGGGGGCACGCCCCCTGTACCACCAACCCACAAGCCACACCCTCACACCCCACACCGCCCGAAACCCACCCAGCACCCCCACCCCCGCACCATGCACCTGTTCCCAACCCTTCTAGTGGCCCACAGATTATGTATACAAAATTTGGTTGAGTTTGGTCCAAGAGCAAGAATTTAGAAGAATAACTGCAAAATTTCCCGTGTCTGAATTTGAATATTTAGATAATATAATATTTAGAACCTGGGCACTGAGCGATGCTCGGTAACTTTTTGCTTCATTTAAAAGCTATATATGAATCCCCGAACCCCCACCACTTCACCCCATCTCCTGCAGCACCCACCGCCACATCCACCCTTGCCCCCACCCCTTCACCCAGTTTTTGCATTTCAAGCCGTGTAGTGGCCGACAGATTATGTGTATATAGTATATTCGCATAGTTATATAAATAAATACCATATAATATTTTTTTTTTAATTAAATAACAATTTGTTGAGTTCATCAATTAAATTTCCAAATTATAATTTAAAAAAATACGATTGTGGGATTTAAAACTCGATGTTTAATCAATTAATTTTTTTTTTAATTTTATTAAACCAATTATTTTACATGAATTAATGTATACATTGTATTTGAGTTTGGACTTTAATGTTTTGATGAAATGGTTTACAATGTATCCTACATTGTGGGTGAAATAGATTCAGGAAGGATAAACACAATCCATCAAGGGAGTTATTTTTAGAGTTTCAATTCAAAGGAAAGGGAATATAAATTAATCAATGGGAATTAAAGAAACAGAGAAAATATATTAATATTAAAATTTAATTTTGTTATTTTTAAATTCTTAATGAGATGTGTATTTTTGGAATATATTTCGAGAAACGGTAATGGAAAAAGATATCGGACAAAGGCAGACAAAAAGCGATGAAGGAGGGAGAAATCTCGTGACAAGAGAGCGAGCCCATACCATACCACTATGAGATGACTGCTGCTTCTGTCATCATATAGCAATTATCAGATGCTTACTGCTTCGACTAGCACATTGATATCCTACTATTCTTTGCTATAATATAAACATCAATCCATATACTATATTATACATTACTTTTTTATGTATTGATTACTAATATATATATGCTGCTCACTATATATATTAATATATTTTATTATTAATATATTATACGCTCCATCGCGTTCGTTCTGCATACGAGCCATTCTATCATTCATCTTGGCCTGGCGTCTTCGTTTTGACGGTATATTGAAATACAGCCGGACGTCTACGTGACCACCTCCTGCTTGGTCACCATACCGAAAGACGAGCCATACCTCCGTTCTACAACTGATTGGATTCGCACCCATTGCGATAATACCTGCTCACCATCTGAACATCAGCGCAAGTCCAATAATCATAAATCAATTCTAATTTTACACATTTCATTTTGTTTTGTTTTTTTATATAAATTAATTTTCCAACTGCTACTATAAATAAATTGTCATATATTAATCTCTGTTTTTTATCATTCTTTCGAGTACACCTTAAAGAAAATTTTAATTCCCCTCCATTAGTCGTTAAATCACCTTACCTACCCTTCCCAAACTCACTTCAACCCCTCTAGTATTTCAATCATCCTTTTTATTTTTCTTATTTTTTTTATTTTTTTATAATATCCATAAATTTCAATTAAAATCAGTAAATTCATAGGAACCAATTTAAGACAAAGAGAATCACCCTGAGTTACACCACCAGCGAAGCAGATCCATTTATTAGAAAAAAAATAAAGTAGAGTAAGTATTATTTTCAAAAATAGGTTAATAGCTTACTAAACCTATTAAAGGTTTTTTCAAAGGTGTTTTTGTTTTATTTTTTTCAATCAAAATATTAATTTATCCAATTTTGTTCTTGAGAAATGGTGGAATTTCTTAATCTACAAATAAATAATTGGTACAACTCAAATAAATAAAAAAAAAAATAATAATATAAAGAAAACACAAATAAAAATAAAAAAACCGAAACGACTATCGCTCGGGAAGAATTTCTAAAAGGATTCTTTGAAAAAGAAGATCAAACTTTTGAAAGGGGAAACCCCCCCCCACCACCACCCCCTCCTTCGTTTTTCAACTAACAAGAAGCGTGGGTGGTGAAAAATTTAGCCAACGGATTTAAAAGGAAAAGTTAGGGTTTTTTTTCTTTTTCTTTCTTCTTCACACCAAGAAATAATCCAGATTAATTTGTTTGAAATTAACTTAAAGTTGGGGAGGAATGGACACAAAAAAATTACTCTAATAAAATTTCAAATAAACTTGTACAAATCCTTCCAGGAAATTCTACACTGAAAAATAATTTCTCGCCTTGACTCGAGTAGGATTCGAACTTGGGTCCACTTTTTTAGGAGGCTGGCACGCTACCCCTAGCCTAACCCGACCGCATTATTTTTATATAATTTTTTTTTAAGTGACTAGGTAAAAAATTATTTTTATCGAGAAATGTTTGTGGAATTTAACAGAACGAAAGTCACATTAGATATATAGATAAAGTTAAAAATCGCAATTTTTTTCTTCATAAAATAAAAACCACTCATCCTAGAAACTTGATTCTTCTTTCATTCTCTAGAAATTTCATTGCCTTGAACGTTTACTTGAGTACTTTTTTGATAAAAGTCTTAGATTTATAGATATCCAGCATTTTCCATGACCCTTCTGAGGATTCGGATCATATCCTGTCATGGAAAATACTGGATATCTATAAATTTAAGACTTTTATCAAAAAAGTACTTCAAATAAACGTTCAAGTGAAATAAAATTTTCTAGAGAATGAAAGAAGAATCAAGTTTCTAGGGTTAGTGGTTTTTATTTTATGAAGAAAAAATTGCGATTTTTGCAAAAAGTTGCAGTTTTTCAAAATTTCAACTTGATTGCGGCACTGATTACCATTTATCAATTTAAGATGAAACTTTGTTTAAATAGTAGAAAATTTCATCTAGTTTAAAAATGTATAGAGTGGTCTTTGTCGAAAACGTGCTTCTTCATGATCAAAATGGGAAAATATCGAAAAAAGTACGAGTTTTTGAGTCACCCGGGGGGGCTGCCAAGGTCGAAACTTGGATTTTGGGCTTGAGCCCGAACGGTTGGACGAAAAAAAACCTAGATAATAAAATTTGTAGGAAATTTTATGAAATTTCATTTTGAATAGGGGGTTTACGAAAAGTTGATAGTTTCCAAGTTATAAGCGAAAAACCGCCAAAAATTGGAAATTTTCACCTTTTTTTGCATTTTCTACAATGTTGCGTCACGAAATTTTGGTGGGAGACCTCCGATTTGGATTCAGCGCCCTAAAAAATATATATATGTAAAAAATTAGATCTACCCTAAAACTTTCCTGATAAAAACACAATTTGACTAGACTAAGAAGGAACTATCGAAACTAAAAATTTTCTAGTAAGTAGGAAAGCCTAAAAAACCTCTACTCTGTATCTTTTGGATTAAATTTCGTCTCTCAATTAAATTAGAAAGTTGGTTTTATTTTTTTCTTCTCACCAATTCATAGCAAAAGGGTTCCCCCCTCCCTCTTGGGCACTTCTGGTTGGATATCCTACAGGGGTTCTCATACTCAGGACAGGGATGCATAATATAGTCAATAAACCGATGTGGCCATCCACATTACTTTATCATACACCTGCCTCCTCTTATATTTAATAGAACCTGGAGCCACCGAGCGATGCACGGTAACCCCTCACCCCCCGAATCCAAGCACCTCGCACCCACCACTGAGAACCCATCGCCACCCCCACCTGACCCCCACCACCGCCTCCCCCACAACTGCAACCCACCTCCTGCACCCCCCAAATTCACCCCACCCCGCACCCAGTTTTTGCATTTCTAGCTTTCTAATGGTCCACATATTATGTGTCTATTTGTTTACTCGTACACCAATTTGCCCACATTCGTTCATATTGATAAACATTATAAAAATAAATAGGAAAATAATAATAAAAAATAATCGTATAGGATCTGAAATAAAAACATAAAATTAAATAAGATTTGTTTCCAAGTTATATATAAATAAAGCCACTTCAACCACTTTATTTGTAAACACACCTGTATTGTTATGATTTAGACACCTGTTAATTAAAAACAAACAAAAATTCCTAATTTTAATATAATATATTAATATTTGCTATAACCTATTAGTGGGTTTTAAAATTAAAAAAACCAATTAATAAATAAAAGATAATTGAAAAAAATATAAAACAAACTTTTTTATTGAGATTTTCATCTATCAATAATTACTTTAATTAAGAAAAGATCCATTAAGATTAAATTTGTCGAGGTCCAGACCTAGCCAGATCGTTTTCTCATCTTTAAAACTTGTTAATAGATTTTGTTTCATCAAAATCTATACCTATATAATGAATTCTTTTGTTTTATTCTAATTCCGTGTTAACATAAATTAAAATTCTATATACATTTATATAGGTATATTTGGCTATATTTAATATTATATAATAATAATAATAATAATAATATTATAAAAATAAATAATATAACGATTTGTTTTGAATTCTTTTGATTTGAAACTCTAACCTATAAAAAGTTTTTCTAATGTCAATGAATAAACACAGAGTTATCCCCAGGATAAAGGTTAACCCATCAAGTTCGGAGAGTTAAAGATAGAGGGGTTAAGTCTGCGATCACCCTATGTTTTTTTTATGAAACATATTTCGAGAGCTAACCCCAGGATCTAGGATCATCTTAGTTTTATGAAACTGGCCCTTAGTGTTCTGGGTTTACCCGGACATATGTCGAGTAAACCCGAACACTAAGGGTTTTGTTTTTTCTTTTTAATATTACAATTTATAAACAAATTTTATATTTTTACTACTTAACTAGTTAGATACATAGTTCAACTTAATTATAAAACATTAAAAGTAAGCTTATGTTTCAAAACTGTGGCTCCAAGCATTCTCTTGCTACACTGGATGCAATTAAACTAATAGGAGACCCGGCTCTAACCAACTCACTCGACTCCCTGGCTCACCGAAGAACCGTTTCTGCCCTTTCCTGTACTACAGATACTATCACGGTGTCTGTTCAGTCGAGCTGAAATCAATTATCCCCCTAATGCCCTCTTTACGAGAAACACGCGGTTTTCTAACGCTCAGCACCCCTTCGCTGTCAAATTGGATAAAAGTCGAACAAGCGCTTTCGCCAACTCTTTTATCCCTATGACTTCCAGAGACTGGAACTCTCTCCCTGCCACCATCTTTTCCGCGACTTATAACCTTCAGCTATTTAAGACCCGTATCCACAGATACCTTCGACCCCCGCCCAACCCATAAAATTCTTTCTTCTTCTTTTCACGATGGAGGGGCCAACCCAGGCCTTTAGGGGTTGCACCTTTTTGGTGTAACTCCTTCTCTCATCATTTTCATAAAAACAAACTCTACTGTTTTATTCAAGTTTTCCCTTAGGTTTCCCCCCTTTCCCCTGCTTATTATTATTCTAGGTACAAAATTAATATCGTCTGATTGAGATATTTATCATTTAAAATTATTAATTCACCGAAACTGCAAACACAGCGTATAGTAGGTAATAAAATAGTATTGTTCAAGTGTAATTAGTCTATTTAGTGTATTTAATCCCATCAAGTTTAAATTCCATTTAAATTCTCTCAATATAACTTGTAAATATTTAGTTTATAATTCAATGGAAGGTAGAAGGGTCGGGGTAGATTAAATTATTTTTTATTCACAAATAGTAATTTAATTACCTGCCCTGCCCTGCCTGGTTTGCCATTCCATCATAATCCACTAACAATAATAATAATATTCTATAATATAATAAAAGCGCTTAAGTTGTTAACTAAAAGCTTTTAGAAATTGTTTATCATAAATTGTGATTTTAACATTTAATATAGAATTTGTGGTCAAAATAAAAATAAAACAAATAAAATATATGCTATATGTGCAGTTACAGGTGGTTGGATATTAAAAGCATTTATTGAATAGGGGGAGGGGGGGTGTCTACCCTTCCCACCCCTCACAATCTACCCTAGGTACTCTTTACCGAATATTAATGAGAGGGTAGAAGTGGAAAAGTTTATACTAAATATTCTCTCTCTCTCTCTCTCCTATCGAAAACATTTATTTATTCATTCGTTTTTAAACAGCCAATTAGAAAATGGAATTCAAATGTAACAAATAACACAAAAGATGCATATATCGAATGGATTAATGTTGATGTTAGAGCACATACCTATATACCTATCTATCTACTCTACTCTTATTAAACGAACAAAAATTGTTTCTATATTTGTTTGTATCTTAGTTCTACTTTGAAAACGGCTCTTTGACGATTTTGATGAAACCAACTCTATTAACAAGTTTTGAGGATGAGAAAACGATCTGGCTAGGTCTGGACTTCGACAAATTTCATCTTAATTGATCTTTTCTTAATTAAAGTAATTATTGAGAGATGAAAATCTCAATAAAAAAGTTTATTTATATTTTATTCAATTATCTTTTATTTATTAATTAGTTTTTTAATTTTAAAACCCACTAATAGGTTATAGCAAATATTGTTATATATTAGAATTTGCCAATTTAATTGATTAAAATTCCTCTTATTAAAAAACACGGACTAAAAATATTATCGCAAGCTAGAAGATCAAGTACAGTGGATGGTGGGGGAAGTAATCTCCACATTATATAGGCCCCAGATATATCATAAGTTGAGTCTAAAAGATTGGGCTATTCTAAGGACAAAAAGTTTTTATTAAAAATACTTTGTTTTGCCAAGAGTAGCAGAGTTGATGATTCATAAGGAGAAATTAATGAGTTTGGCCTCTGCTTGATGCAAATAAATATATAATAAAAATAATATCAGGGGGAAACTAAATAATGATATTGTTTGTCGACCTAGAACAAGCTTTCAAGGTTATTTCAAGGCCATGTTCTGTTTTTTAAATAGAAACCTATATGTTTCTGTACATATTCTGAACATACAAAAATACTGAACAACTTTAATTAGAACTATTTTTTATACGACATCAATAATAAATAAACTGCAACGGATAGTTGCTAAACTTTATCCAAATTCATTTGAAATATTTATATGTTTATTCCTTTATTGTTAATCAGGTATCACTTGCTATTTGCAGTCCATGTTGACTTAAATTCAAAAATAACGATCAATTTTTATCTAATTCTAGAGGAATAACCTTATTCCAATCCATTTTTGATGTTTTGACTATTAATGGCAACTTCTACTGAAAACGTGGAAGAATCGACTTAAAATCAAAAAGACTAAATTCTTTTATGGCAAACAACTCAAGCTTGATACCTGATTAATAATAAAGGAATAAACATATTAATATTTCAAATGAATTTGGATAAAGTTTAGCAACGATCCGTTGCAGTTTATTTTTTGTTTACTTTAACATAAAGGGTATTTTAAATAGATTTACAACACCATAAAATGAAGCTCCTGAAGCTAAAATTTTTAAATTATTAATTATTATAAAATTATTTTGGGTGGTTAGTTTTTGCATTTTTAGACTTCTGGGGCCTAACTGATTATGTATACAAAATTTAGTTGAGTATGCTCAAATGGCCTAGATTTTTAATTTTTAACCCGCCCTCCACCCCCCTTAAATTTGGATTGATATGCACCAAAATCTAATCAGCTCTTAATCTCAATGGACTCTCGATTGGTAATATATTTACCCAGAAACTCAATAACTACATTTATGTAATAAAATTAACACAAAAATAGCTATGCAAGTAAATTGGATGTCGACCCTATCAAGTTTTGTTTATTAATACATTATATATTATCAAAATATTAATTTAGTTAGAAAACTCGATAGATGAAGGTCGACTTAAGTCGGGATCTTAGACTATGGGGATTTTTTTAATTTAAACCCACTAATAGTTGATGACAAATACAATTTATTAAGTCGGGCTTCACAGCTGTTTATAGTATTGGAACGGCCAACTGTGAAAGTGCTTGAAAATTCTAAAAATGTGACACTGATACAAAAATCAATTTGTCAGTTATGTGACTCCGTCCACCAGTTGGTCAACCAGATACAAACTTTTATTGTATGTAAGATTGAAAAGTTAGCTAGCTATAAATAAAGTTAAGTTTGTGTGATCTAGACGCAGAAGGTTTTATTCACAAAAAGGTGCTGAAATATTAAAACAAATAATAAGTTGGACAATAAACGATTGAGCAAAATATTTAGTTTGGAAAATAACAAGTTTAATTATTTTATTGGAGAATAATCGAATATAGTTCAGTCAACAAATATTTACAATATAATGTTAAGTTATAATTGAATTTGATGTAATAATTACAAGATAATTAATTTAGGCTTAAGAAATAAATTCAATCCTTTGTTTTGTTTTGTTTTGAATAAAAAATAATATTACAAATAATACTTTGTTTAAAGATAGTTAATTATAATTAAATAATAGTATGAGTAATAGGAACCAATTAAATAGCAATTATCTTAATTGGCCTGTGTGGGTTTGTATGTGTGTTTATTAATTATCTGAATTAACAATCGCTAATTATCGGTTTTTTACAATGTTATTTAAAAATATTCTTATTAATAGATTCGGTCCATAGTTTAAAAAACAAAAGAGTTCATATTTAAAAGAGAGTGACAATAGTATTAAATTAAATAAATTAGTTGTATGGAGTGTTATTTTAATATGAACACGGATGCAAGTTCACTTTAATTGGGAAATAAATGTATTTGCTTGATTCAAGAATATGAATAAGATTAGCTAGTTAGTGTTAGTGAGATAAACCTCCTGTTGAAATAGTCTGTATTTCTTTTAATAGAAATAGCATGTAAGTAAATGGATTTTGAAACGAGACATTTATGTGTTATAAAAAAAATTAAGTCTGAGAACCTTTGAGCAATGTTTTTTTTTTTTTTTTAATGATATTGATGTGAGAAGGAGATACACCAGAAGGTGGATCCCTAAAGGCCAGTATGGGCTGGCCCCTTCATCGTGAAAAGAACAGAGTAGAAGGAAAAGAAGCCGGGATCACGAGCCAATCTCAGGAACTTAGATACAATTCAATATCCAATTTACTAAGGTTTTAGGGGCTTCGAGCAGTGGTAAATTCCTCGCGCGATAAATTCGGTTAAATTTATCTCCCACTTAATTTTTATTACCAGACCCTATACTTACAGAAAAAATGTCTGGGTATAGCCGGGAATCGAACCCGAGACCTCCGGGTTGCCAGTCAGTTACTCTGACCATTACACCACGGAGGCGGACAAAGGCGGTTTGAGATCCTAGGCGGTCGGTCGCTTGCTAGCTGGGAGAAATCTTCTTGAAAAATGAATGCAATTATTTGTAAAATCACTTGACATGTTGTAGATTGATTTCTGGCTGGCAGGGAAACGATTAACTCGAGTAAAATGTATGAAAAGGTTCAGCTTGAGTCGTTCCGATGTGGCTTGTTTGCTTGTTAATAAAAAACTAATTAATATATTAATAATGAGAATAAATAAAATATTAATTAGTATTGTTTGGATCATGTGACCGGTGTCAGAGAGTTAGCAATTAAGGGTTAAACTACGATTCACCCAGAGTAAGTCCGCCATTACATAGGACCGCTTTGGCGCGTCCAAGTATGCTTGAAGAAAGATATAAATAAATAAATATTATCAGCACACTGCTAAGCTAAGCACCTCGTTCAAGTAAAACGCTAGAGGATAATAATATTATAATTTATTATATCAATCGGGCCATTTAATAAATGTGCAAGCCTCGTTTGCTACGTAATGTCTTGCATTTATCTTTTGTCTTATTATTTATTTAATGCTCCTCTTCTATGCAAACGCGTTAAACGTTTAATAGAAATGTCGCCTTTTAACGTTTAACGTGTGAGAGAGCGAGAGAGAGTATTATTATGATAATAATAAATTTCGAGTTTATTATTCGGGGCTGATGGCTGGCCGATGGCAGTGGCAGATCATCATCTTCCTCCACTGAAGAAGACACCTTCTCCTCCTTCTCTCTTTCGTTGATTCGTTTTCCTATTTACGAGCGTTTTATATCCGTAGACGTCGACAGGGCTGCTTGTTTGGCCCTACTGTCTCTGTGTGGGTGTGACCTGCTCAATGCTCAATGAAATATTGCCTGCCCTGCCCTGCCACCGGACTTGAGAGAGACAGAAAGAAGACATCTTACCCTCCATATCAACGTCATTCCCTCATCCATCCCTAGACGACGACGACGACGCCTTTTCTCATTTTGCTGCTGTTGTTGTTGTTGTTGCTTTTCTTCTTCTTCTTTTTATTCGAAACCACATTATTATTTCTCTCTCTTTTTCATTATCAATTATTCTTCTAGAAGTTTTTGTTTGTTTTTTCAAGTATAAATACTTACGAACTCGAACTCACTGATCACTTTTATTATTATTATTACTTATTTATTTTATTACCAGCTGAAAATCCCACCTTTGGCGGGCATCTTTCTGACTCTACCCTTTGACTTCGGTTCTCGATACGCAACTGGTATAACAAAATAATTTATAATCATTTTTTATAATTCACAAATGTAATCAGTTAAAATTAAATTTCACGGGTTGGCGAAATTGTATAATTTTTTTTTTTTTTAGGGCCTCCACATCTCCCCTTATATCCCTCGGATCCTCCCACTCAGGATCCGGTTGAGTGGCTGAGGGTGTGGCCACAGCAGAACGGTGTGAAACCTTAGTATTCTGCGACCAAGAATAAAATAATAATAATAGCAATAAAAAAGGGAATACCGCATGTCGTCCAAATAATAAAAATAAATAAATAAATACACTGGGAAGAATAAATAAATAATCAAATAAATAAAACAAAAAATGAATAGAATTTGTCATTGGGTTTAAAGAAATTGTTGTTTAATTAAAAAACAGTTAGATAAATAAGTAGACAAGAAGTTGCCCTAGTCAATGAATAAAAAATAAATAGGCAGGAAGCCGGCGTGGTCAAAGAAAAATAAATAAATATTTGACTGGGAATATAGGCTACTGGGAAAAATATTAAATAAATAGATCAACGCTGAAAAAAGGGTTGGGCTGGAAAGTTTACCGGGAGTTTTAAAAATGGGTAATTTTATAGATTTTCATGTGCACTTTGCGAATTTCCACTTTGCCCCCTCGTATCTTTGCCGTTCGCGTCGCCATATTGGAAAAATTGCGCCTAATATCAGTTTTTTGACAATATCTCTTTTCCGACTAATTTCACGATAAAAATATTTATATACAAAACGAAACTAGAGAAAATTTTCTACAATTTATGTAATAATCCTTTTTTGGTAAAATCAATAGTTTTGGCGTAGGAGCGCCACAAACCATTATACATCTACGCCAACCCGTGACATTTAATTTTAACTGATTACATTTGTGAATTATACAAAATCGCAGTTTTTCCTTTATACAATGAAAACCATTCATCCTAGTAACTTGATTCCTATCTCATTGTCTAGAAAATTTTGAACGTTTACTTGGACCACTTTTTGATAAAACTGTTAGATTTATAGATATCCTACATTTCCGGACAGGATATGATCCGAATCCTCAAAAGCGTTATGTAAAATGCACAGGATATCTATAAATCTAAGAGTTTTAACAGAAGTAAATTGGTCCAAGTAAATGTTCTTTCAAATGACTGGACTATTATAAGTGGGTTTTAAAATTGAATAATGCAATTTCAAAAGGGCACATCATGTATGAAAATTGAAAATGTTCATGAATGAAAAAAAAAACTAATTATTTTCTAAAGTAGGTAGTGCAAAAATTGTAAAATTTATTTTTGAATTACATATTTTTAGTGCAGTAAATTTGATACCAGAGTTGTGCCTTTTTCCAGCAGGTAGGTGAAGGGAAGCTTTTAGATTACATTTATATGTATAGGAGCAAGTAGTATATTTGTCAAAAATATGCGAGATGTGCCCTTTTCGAAATTGCATATTCAATTAAAAAAATCATGTCGGAGTCAGTTGGTCGAAAAAGCCGATTGCTATATATATAATACTACCATATAATATATTACTCGGAATCAATCACTCTGGTTTGGCACACTGACTGCTTGGCATGGCTTGCTTGCCGAAAGGGTGGGGGGGGGTGCGCAGGGGCTGATATTAAACACTAATACACAGTTGAGCCAACAGGGTAGTTAATTAATCTGCTGTTTAATATAGAGATCAAGAGGGAATGAGCCGATTACAAAATAATCCCCTCTCTCTCTCTTTCTTTCATTCATTCAATACCAATTAGGTATATAGATTATGGCTCAGAGCAATACAGTGGCGTAGACAGAAAATTTTCATGGGGGGAGGGGGGGGGGGGGGGGGTAAATCCATAGAGCAAAAATATTTAGTGGAAATTATTTTTTATTAAAACAAATGAGTCCAGTTAAATTGTGTTTTCACTCGGAAAGTTTTGGGGTAATTGTAATTTCTTTGACCCTTTATGTTGTTGCGTATGGCGAAATATCTTCCAAAAAATGCCAAAAATGTAAAAAAATCTCATTTTTTGGAGGGTTTTTTAAACGGCTCCACCGATTTTGATGAAACAAAATCTATTAGCAAGTTTTGAGGATGAGAAAACGATCTGGCTAGGTCTGGACCTCGACAAATTTAATCTTAATTGATCTTTTCTTAATTAAACTAATTATTAATAGATGAAAATCTCAATAAAAAAAGTTTGTTTATATTTTTTTCAATTATCTTTTATTTTTAATTGGTTTTTTAATTTTAAAACCCACTAATAGATTATAGCAAATATTAATATATTATATTAAAATTAGGAATTTGTTGTTTGTTTTTAATTAACAGGTGTCTAAATACATAACATTACAGGTGTGTTTACAAATAAAGTGGTTGAAGTGGCTTTTTTTATATAACTTGGAAACAAATCTTATTTAATTTTATGTTTTTATTTCAGATCCTATACGATTATTTTTTATTATTATTTTTCTATTTATTTTTTATAATCTTTATCAATATGAACGAAATTGGGCAAATTGGTGTACGGGTGCAACAAATATACACATAATATGTGGATAACTAGAAAGCTAGAAATGCAAAAACTGGGTGCGGAGTGGGGTAGATGTGGGAGGTGTAGGAGGAGGGTATAGTTGTCGGGAGGTGGGAGGCGCGGTTGGGGTGGAATGGGGGTGAGTGGGGGCGAGGTGTGAGGTTTCTGGAGTGGGATCAGGGGTTACCGTGCAGTCTCATATATATACACAAGAATTGTTAGTTTAATATAATAAGAAATATTTTTAAATTATTTGACAATTTATTGAAGAGTATTTCAATTAATTAAATTTCTTAATTTTAAAATATAAAATATTTGTAATTAATTAACCGACTTCAAAAAGGAGGAGGTTCTCTATTCGGATTGAATTTTTTTTTTTTTTTTTTTTGTGCCTATGTTACCTCATATCTCCGCCAATTGTCAACCGATTTTGAAAAATTTTTTTGCATTGGGTCCAGTCTAGCTTCCGATTGGTCCCATTTTTTCTTCGATTTTTTTTCATAGGTATTAGACCTTTTTTATTAGGTTTGTTTAGGTTTGTTTAGACCTAACCTCTTTGTTTATGAACCGATTTCGATGGTTCTTTTTTTATCCGAAAGGGGGTGTCTTAGGGATGGTGTCATATTAATTTGGTCAAGTTCTGATGATATAATCACTATTAATAACATCACTAAAAAGAGAAAAATAAAAATTTTTAAGAAAAAATAAAAACCGACTTCAAAAAATTAAAGTGCAACAAATAAAATACCCTAAAAGGTATAAAATAATTATTATCTTATTTAGTTACAATTAAACGACGAAATATTAACGTGAAATTACTTTTTGAAGTCGGTGCCAAACATATACCTTTTATGAATCGCACTCGACGGATCTTACTTAGTACGTTTGGCGGGTACGCTTCGCTTATAGGTATAGTTTGTTTGGTACCGACTTCAAAAAGTAATTTCATGTTAATATTTCGTCGTTTAATTGTAACTAAATAAGATAATAATTATTTTATACCTTTTAGTGTATTTTATTTGTTGCATTTAATTTTTTGAAGTCGGTTTTTATTTTTTTCTTAAAAATTATTTTTTATAAGTAGGTTTCAGAATTAAAAAAAAACAAATTAATTAAAAAGAAATTCAGAAAAAAATATTTTTTTTTATTGACGGTGTCAGTGTGACCAACCTATCGGCCGACGTATGACGAAAATAATCGGACGACCAAAATGTCGGAACCACTGGCTGGGACCATGTAGCCTTCTTATCCGGGATATTTATTGAAATCGTACCAGCCGTTGCTGATATTGTATATCATATAGAACAATTGCTCGTTTAATATAATAAGAAAGATTTCAATTCATTAAAGTTTAATTGATGAAGCTCGCATTCTTTTGTTTTTCGATAGAATTAAACGGAAGTGAAGTCAGTGGTTGCTGACTGACTTGTGATTAGTGGTTAGAACTTCAGAGGGGTGAGAAACGCCCCTATTTAATGATGGATCTCGACTTGGATTATCTCACGCACAGTGTCTGGTTGAGCAATCGATTCAGGATTTCAACACAAGCCATCCATCTCAAGAGGGGGTGCGGAGGGGGGTGAAATATATACATATATACCAGCTGATTGAATTGATTGCTTTAGGGATTAAAACGAACATCCAATCGGAATGTGGAACCATCAAATGCGATTTATTCAATTATTTATTCAATTCTTATAAAAAGAAGACAGACAGACAGACACACTTCGATAGAATAGAGGCGGGGTGGGGGTGGGGGGTGGGGGGGGTGCATGGTAAATAGAAAGAGAGAAAAGATCAGCCCCAACCCCGAAAAAGATATCCATTTATTGAAACATATTGGAATTTTCTTATCAATGGTCAAGTTATTATTAAAACACATCAAAAACTTTTCCAATTTGAACTGGATAGAGATTTTCGCACTAACAGAGATCAGTAAGATTTTTTTGAGGGAGGGGGTTAAACCAGTTATGATTTTTGTTAACCCAATATGAGCAAATCCAGCATATTTTGCATTGTAAAATCTAATACCGTGAGTTAAGTATTTAAACCGTTAGTTAAGTATTTAAACCTCGAGTTAAGTATGAAAACAGCTAATTAAATATGAAATCAACAAGATAAGTATGTAAACAGTGAGTTATTTAGGAAAACAACGAGTTAGATGCGAGTTAAGTATTTTAACCGCGAGTTAAGTATGAAAACAGCTAATTAAATATGAAATCAACAAGAAAGTACTTTTTTTTTTTTTTTTTTTTTTTTTTTGTCATTTCGGCCTTTCTAACCATAAGCCAATTTACGATACCATATATTTTTTAAATTTTGTCTCTACCCCGGGGTCAGATTTTAGCCGAATGCCTCGAGTCGGATTCGAACCCAGGTCCACTTAGTTAGCAGGATGATACGCTACCGTATAGCCTATCTGCCCCCAAGACAAGTACGTAAACAGCAAGTTAATTAGGAAAACGGAGAGTTAGATGCGAGTTAAGTATTTAAATTTTGAGTTAAGTATGAAAACAGCTAATGAAATATGAAATCAACAAGACAAGTACTTAAGCAGCAAGTTAATTAGGAAAACTGAGAGTATACTAAACCCAATTCAAAAAAAAATCAACAATTGGGGAAGAAATCGAGTAACATAGACACAAAAGAAAAAAAAATTCAGTCGAATTGATAACCTCTTCCTTTTTTGAAGTCGGCTAAAAATTTACCACTAAGTGGATATTGATGAGGCAGTCCAAAAAAAGAAGAAGATAATTTACACTATCTTTTTATTCATAAAACCGACGTTTCGGAGGCTATTCCCTCCTTCATCAGGGTTTTGAAAAGTCAGTGAAGGAAATCCAATGCGGCATTCCCCTCTGTCTCCTCTTTCAGTGGCAGTAACAATAATATCTTGTATTTCATTCTCAGCTGAATTATAATGTAATAACTTTTCAAAACCCTGAAGAAGGAGGGAATAGCCTCCGAAACGTCGGTTTATGAATAAAAAGATAGTGTAAATTATCTTCTTCTTTTTTTGGACTGCCTCATCAATATCCACTTAATTCACTTATCAGTCCGTCTCCAAAAATTACTCCAATCTTATTTACCACTAATTTCCTCATTCTCTCCTTATAAACAAAAAAAACTCTAATTTTATATAGTAAGTATTTTGGAAGAAACATATAAAGTACGGAACCCTGGCATCAAAGTCCGACTCGCAGATACCGGCTTAGTTTTTATTTTTATTTGTATTTAATCTCCACAGTATTCATACCCGGGAGTTTTCTTTGTCCGCCCTTAGACATTGTCTAACTTTCTCTACACCCACACAGACAGAGAGAAAGCCCCTATGGCCTGCACAGAGGTCCAACTTGGTGCCCTCGGCTGGCTTTTATTCATCCTCCTCCTCCTCTTATTACTACTAATACTATTATTATTAATCTCGGCTATTTAATGGAATCCCGTATACATACCCCCTTAACCTAACCTAACCTCAATTTTATTTTATTTTAACCTTATTCTCATCTCCAAATAGTTTGCTAACTTGAAAGAACGCGAAACTTGAAGGTGATTAGCTTCTGATTCATAGCGAGAACTTAAAAAAAAAAAAAAAAAAAGATTTTACGACCACACAAGAAGGTAGAGTAGACGATAAAAAACAAAAAAAAACATCCCTTAAGTTATTTGATTAAAAAGTTTGAAATGATAAGCGTCGTTCATTATTTCCAACAGTAAACTCTTCCTTCGCTTTGGAACGCGAAATTAAAATTTCGAAAAACTCTTTTTGCCCTCTTTTATTATTATTATTATCTTAGTTCTTATATAAATATTTATTTTTCGATGGTGGATGCCCTGGAATTTCGCATTGTTGATTTGTTTATGTTTATCTTTTAATAATGTTAATTTAAATATAATTAAAATTTTGAATATAAATTGAATGGATTAATTAAGAGAAGATTTTAATTAGCTCCTATTATTATTGGTTGAGATAGAGATATCAATCAGAAGAGAAGACTTAGAGATGTTCGGGACAGCTTATCTATGGTATATCTGGTTGATCTTCGAAAAAATCTTTTGTATTTCTGCAGAGTGACAACTTCTGCCTACTAAATTTTTTAATAAATAAATTGTTAATAATGACGTTAATTTCGAATAAAAATCTTTGTTTTGATAATATTAAGTACCTGGCCACCGAGCGATGCTCGGTAAATTTTTGATTCAGTTAATAGCTTTATATTAATCACCGACGGACACCTACCACTTGGCCCCCACCTCCTGCACCCTCCCACCCCACCCCCACCTACACCCCCCACACCCCCATTCCGACCCCGAAACCACGTACCACCCCCCACCTCCTGCCCCCCCCACATCTACCCCTGCCCCACGCACCCAGTTTTTGCATTTCTAGCCTTCAGTGGCCCATAAATTATGTGTATATAGGTATATAAATAAATACGGTATAATTATTTTTTTTTTAATAAACAATTTTTGAGTTCAACAATTAAATTCTCAAATTAATATTTGTGGGATTTAAAACTCAATTTTTTATCAATAAAATTGCCCAATATTTAATATATAATAATAATTATAATGATCTTATTGTGGGATATAAAATTAAAAAACCAATTATTTATTAAAAGGAAATTGAATAAAAATGTATCATACGATTCATAAAAGTTTGAATTATTGATCTGTATAAATTTGTTGAAAATGGTATAATTTGTATAGAAGTTATATAGTCCTTTTAAAAAGCTCGGTCCATTTACTTCCATGTTAGAAGGACAGTTTTCAATAATTTATGAGACAGATGATCAACTTCAAATTTTGGTTATAAATATTTAATGCATCAATGATTCGATGGTAAAAATTTGAGAAATTTCTTAGAAAATTGATAAACAGTCACGAAAGAAGAAAGTTCGCTAATTTCTCTTCATTTTTAGGAAAATTTAAAAAGAATCTTTTTAGAATTCTAAAAGAGGACAAAAGGATCCAATAACAAACACATACTTGGCACGTCATCATCCGCGACTTTTCGGTTTTAATCAAATCTTCCTCAGGCTCTTGATATTTTATTTCATTATAGATTACAAATACCTTGCGTCGCTGATGGTAGGTATTTTAGTAGGTAGGTAATCTGTTAAAATGGTTTGTATTTAAAATTTGGATATTTTGAAACAATTTTAGTCCGTTTACGAATTTAACAGGAAATAATGATTTTATTGCTGGAATACCTTAATTGGTACTTCAATATTACTACCCTAAGTTTTCCCCCAAATCTGTGTTGTGGAAATTTTTCTACGCTCCTCAAAATGAGAAAATTTCGGAGTTTTTTCAGTTTTTCTTGAATAACTCTAAAACGGCTTATCAAATCAAAAAGATATTTATTAGATAAATTAAAGCTCTTTAAATTACGCGTAAAATGATAACAATTTCATCTATTTAGGTTCAGTAGAACCGGTACTAGCGCCTGTCAAAAAACAGCCCCCGGGATCACTTTTGAATATCCCTAAAACTCGTACTTTTTTCGATTTTTCCCCATTTTGACCATGAAGGAGCACGTTTTCGACAAAGACCACTCTATACATTTTTAAACTAGATTAAATTTTCTACAATGTAAATAAAGTTTCATCTTAATTGGATAATGGTAACATGAGGTTGAAGTTTTGGAAAAATGCAATTTTTTGCAAAAATCACAGTTTTTCCTTCATAAAATGAAAACCACTCATCCTACAAACTTGATTCCTATCTCATTTCTAGAAAATTTTGTTGACTTGAACGTTTATTTGGACCACTTTTTTGATAAAACTGTTAGATTTATAGATATCCTACATTTTCCGGACAGGATATGATTCGAATCTTCAAAAGCGTCATGGAAAATGCTGAATATCTAAAAATCTAAGAGTTTTATCAAAAAATTGGTTCAAATAAACGTTCAAGGCAACAAAATTTTCTAGACAATGAGATAGGAATCAAGTTTCTAGGATGAGTGGTTTTCATTATATGAAGGACAAATTGCGATTTTTTGCAAAAAAATTCAGTTTTTCAAAACTTCAATCTCATTGCGGCACGGATTACCAGTTATCCAATTAAGATGAAACTTTGTTTGAATTATAGCAAATTTAATCTAGTTTAAAAATGTATAGAGTGATCTTTGTCGAAAACGGCTCCTTCATGGTCAAAATGGGAAGATAAAAAAAAGTTCGAGTTTTTGGATATCCGGGTGGGGGGTGGGGGGGGGGCTGCCGAGGACGAAAATTTGGATTTTGCGCTTGATGCCCGAACGGTTGGTCGGAGAAAAAAATATAAAAATGGAATTTGTAGGAAATTTTATAAACCTTCATTTGAGTATTTAGGTTATTTACGAAAAGGTTGAAAAACACTGCTCTAGATCAAGTATCAATTTTAAATCAATTTACAAAATAATTTATAATTCATCCTTCTTCAAAAATCCATAAATAAAATCAACAACAACAACAACAACATAAATATTTAAATGATTAATGTAAAGATTTAAGCATCTTTTTTGAGTTTCTTTTTTTGAAAAAAGATGGAATTTTTCAAAAATCAACCAAATTATACAATAATGAAAAGTGAATTTATTTTTATTTAGGAAACAAATCTAATTAGAAAATTAGTTAATTAGAAAATTTTGATTATTGGAGGGAGAGATTTTTGGAATGAAACCAATCGACTTGATTGGGGAATAATGGAATTGAAATAATTATCGGAAAAGAGGTTTTTTTATCTAATTAGATTTTTCCTCTTATTAAAAACAAGGACTAAATATGAATAAGGACACTCGATGGTGGAGAAGTAATCTCCGGAATCGAAGCAAAAATACAAGGTATACATTAATTAATGTAAAATAATTGGTTTAATAAAATTTATAAAAAAAAAAAAAAAAAATTGATTGATTGGGATTGAGAGGAATGAGATGATCCAATCGACTTGATTGGGGAATAATGGAATTGAAATAATTATCGGAAAAGAGGTTTTTTTATCTAATTAGATTTTTCCTCTTATTAAAAACAAGGACTAAAGATGAATAAGGACCCTCGATGGTGGAGAGTAATCTCCGGAATCGAAGCAAAAATACAATGTATACATTAATTAATGTAAAATAATTGGTTTAATAAAATTTATAAAAAAAAAAATTTTGATTATTAGATTGAGAGATGGGATGATGGAGAATTCCAATCGACTTGATTGGGGAATAATGGAATTGAAATAATTATCGGAAAAGAGGTTTTTTTATCTAATTCGATTTTTCCTCTTATTAAAAACAAGGACTAAAGATGAATAAGGACACTCGATGGTGGAGAAGTAATCTCCGGAATCGAAGCAAAAATACAATGTATACATTAATTAATGTAAAATAATTGGTTTAATAAAATTTATAAAAAAAAAATTTTGATTATTAGATTGAGAGATGGGATGATGGAGAATTCCAATCGACTTGATTGGGGAATAATGGAATTGAAATAATTATCGGAAAAGAGGTTCTTTTATCTAATTCGATTTTTCCTCTTATTAAAAGCACAAGGACTAAAGATGAATAAGGACACTCGATGGTGGAGAAGTAATCTCCGGAATCGAAGCAAAAATACAAAAAAAACAGTAATTTCCATCTTTGTTCAAAAAAAGACACCCAAAAAGATACTTAAAACTTTGTTTTCACTGTAAAATCCAGTGTCCAGGTCCGTCACTGAAAACTTTTTTCAGTTTAGCAGGAATTTTCACTATTCCCTTTGAGTTGAAGGGAGTGAAAAGTCTAGCTATAATAATTATATATGTTGCATGTCAGAGAGAGATTTGTCTTAAGGGTTTGGCTAATAGCCCGGCAAGCTTAGTTAGCGCTTGGGTTCGATTCCTAAGGGGACGAAACCCTCTGATATGCAATGTAAAAATATTTCTACTAAAATCTTTGATTTGTTTCCTAAATAAAAATAAATTCACTTTTCATAAATATTTAAATTGAAAACAATCCTCAATATTGGTTAAAAAAATTACCCAGGCAAACTAGCTCCGTCTTCCAATGGATTTAATTTGTATATTATAAAAAATAAAATAAAACCGACTTCAAAAAAATTGAATGCAACAAATGAAATAATTTTTAAGAAAAAATAAAAACCGACTTCAAAAAATTAAATGCAACAAAAAAAATACACTAAAAGGTATAAAATAATTATTATCTTATTTAGTTACAACTAAACGACGAAATATTAACATGAAATTACTTTTTGAAGTCGGTGCCAAACTAACTATACCTATAAGCGAGCGTACCCGCCAAACGTACTAAGTAAGATCCGTCGAGTGCGATTCATAAAAGGTATATGTTTGGCACCGACTTCAAAAAGTAATTTCATGTTAATATTTCGTCGTTTAGTTGTAACTAAATAAGATAATAATTATTTTATACCTTTTAGTGTATTTTATTTGTTGCATTTAATTTTTTGAAGTCGGTTTTTATTTTTTTCTTAAAATTATTTTTATTTTTCTCTTTTTAGTGATGTCATTAATAGTGATCATATCATCAGAACTTGACCAAATTAATATGACACCATCCCTAAGATACCCCTTTTCCGATAAAAAAAGAACCATCGAAATCGGTTCATAAACAAAGAGGTTAGGTCTAAACAAACCTAATAAAAAAGGTCTAATACCTATGAAAAAAATACGAAAAAAATGGGACCAATCGGAAGCTAGACTGGACCCAATGCAAAAAAATTTTTAAAATCGATTTAGAATTGGCTGAGATATGAGGTAACATAGGCACAAAAAAAAAAAAAAAAAAATTCAATCGAATAGAGAACCTCCTCCTTTTTTGAAGTCGGTTAAAAATAATAAGAACTAAAAAAATTAAATAAAATTTAGTTACAACTTAACGACGAAATATTTACATGAAATGCTCAAAGTGTGGTCTGAATTTCAACTTTTGATTTTTGAAGTTGGTGCACCTGTATTTAGGCAACAGATTGCGCGTAGAAGAATGAAAGCTGCGTAAGAGCTACGTGCGAGTCCAGTCGTCGAGATGGAATTCTCCAGAGCAGAGGGATTTAATTTAATTTTTAATTTTTTTGTTTTTAAACCGACTTCAAAAAATTAAATGCAACAAATAAAATAATAATAATAACTTAAAAATAAAATAAAATACACTAAAAGGTATAAAATAATTATTATCTTATTTAGTTCCAACTAATCGACGAAATATTTACATTAAATTACTTTTTGAAGTCGGTGCCAAACATATAGATTTTATGAATCGAACTCGACGGATCTTACTTAGTACATTTGGCGGGTACACTCGATTATAGGTATAGTTTGTTTAGCACCGACTTCAAAAAGTAATTTCATGTTAATATTTCGTCGTTTATCTACTAATATTAAACGAGCAAAAATTGTTTGTTTATATTAGTATATATATATATTTGTATCCGATTTTGATGAAACAAATTCTATTAACAAGTTTTGGGGATGAGAAATCGGTCTGGCTAGGTATGGACCTCGACAAATTTCATCTTAATTGATCTTTTCTTAATTAATGTAATTATTGATAGATGAAAATCTCAATTAAAAAGTTTGTTTACATTTTATTCAATTATCTTTTATTTATTAATTAGTTTTTTAATTTTAAAACCCACTAATAGGTTATACCAAATATTGTTATATATTAGAATTTGCCAATTTAATTGATTAAAATTCTTTTTATTAAAAAACACGGACTAAAAATAGTATCGCAAGCTAGAAGATCAAGTACAGTCGATGGTGGGGAAGTAATCTTCGAAATCGAAGCCTATTTCATCTAAAAAATTGCTTCAATAAAATTATTATATATTTAATTGATTAAAAAATTTGATAAATTGTTATTTAATTAAAAAAATAATTATACGGAATTTATTTATTTACCTATATACACATAATCTGCGGACCACTAGAAAGCTAGAAATGCAAAAACTGGGTGCGAGGTGGGGATGGATGTTGGGGTAAAGGAGGTGGGGGTGCAGTTGTGGGGGATCCGGGGGTGAAGTGAGGTGCGGGGTTAAGGGGGAATGGAGCTGAGTGGGGGTGGGGGTGCAGTGGTAGGGGTAGAGGTGCATGGTTTCGGGGGGTCTACTATATATTCGGTTACCGTGCATTGCTCGGTGGCTCCAGGTACTTTGTAACTAAATAGGATAATTATTTTATACCTTTTAGTGCATTTTGTTTGATTTTTGAGTTATTATTATTTTATTTGTTGCATTTAATTTTTTTGAAGTCGGTTTTATTTATTTTTTTTTTTTATAAAAATTATTTTTATTTTTCTCTTTTTAGTGATGTTATTAATAGTGACTTAATATAATACCTTGCATACATCTCGTAAGAGAAAGCGTCAGGCGAATGAATCAGAAAATGATATCAAAATTCAATTCTTAAAATAGAGAATTTATCTCGAAACGTTAGCGGGATTTAAATGAATGTTTTAAGATTTTTTTTATAAAAGATTTTATTTTTTATAATATTGATTATTTGCTCTTAAGAATTGGAGATTTACGTTATTTCGCTCATTGATCATATCATCAGAACTTGACCAAATTAATATGTGATCACTCCTAAGGTAACCCCTTTCCAATAAAAAAAAATCATTGAAATCGGTCCACACGTGACAAAAAGTTCTCGCTGAAAAAAAAAAAAAAAAAAAAATAGTTACATATTGTGACTATCTTGGAGTTATACTGATCCAAACGCAGAAAGAATCATTCATAAACAAAGAAGTTATACCTGAACAAACATAACAAAAAAGGTCCAATACCAATGAAATTTATATTTTTACCAATCGGAAACTAGACTGAACCCAAGGCAAAAAAATAATAATAATCGGTTCACAATTGGAGAAAATATCAGCTAACATACACACAAAAAAAAACCTCCTCCTTTTTCTGAAGTCGGTTAAAAATGAGATAAAATATCAATAATTGTTTCAAAAACAACCAAAACAGATAATGGTATTTTGTGGTAATATAAATACGTACATATTATGTCATTCAATAAGTCCGTAGGATGACACATAGATGGCGTTACTAGAATTGTTTCCATATGGTTTTTATTTAGTACTAACCTTCAAACGATACGTGTATAAATTTGACAACAATCTGACTATTGATTCGTGAGTTATAGCATTTTGTGTGGAGCAACTTTTGTTATAGAAAAAAGTGAATTTCAAGTTTTAATAAAGCATTGCTTTTTGATGAAAAAAATACAGTGGAAACCAAACAATGGCTTGATAAACATTATCCGAACTCTGCTCCAACGAGACAAATGGTAGAGTAGTGGATTGCTGAATTTAAAACCAGCGCAAATGATGCAGAGCGCAGTGGACGCCCAAATGAGTCTGTTTTTCTAAAAATAATCAAAAAGTCCACAAATTGGCTATGAACGATCGCAAATTATAGGTGCACGAGCTAGCTGACATTGTAAAGATATCAGATGGTAGTGTTTTTACCATTTTACACGAACATTTGGGTATGCGAAGCTCTGTGCAAAGTGGGTGCCGCATGAGTTCACAGTCGACCAAAAACAACAACGAATCGATGCTTCAGAGGAGTGTTTGGCGCTGATAAACCGCAATAAAATGGAATTCTATCGCCGATATGTGACACTGGATGAGACATGGCTTCAATATTACACACCAGAATCCAAAAGAAGTCCAATGATGAAGTAATCGCTGAAACTGAGGCCTATTTTGACGAGAAAGAGAAATCGTACTATAAAAGTGGTATCGAAAAGTTGGAAAATCTCTATACTCGTTGTATCACCCTCGGAGGCAACTATGCTGAATAATAAAATCGAGTTTTGTCAAAATTTTATTTTTTTCATACTTATTGAATGACCTGTTAATATACGTACCTAATATCCAGTTTTGGATTTTCTTTCTGCATTTCAAACCACCCCCCATTAATATTCGTCGTTGAGCTAGGTCTTGGAGGGTGGAAATGTGAGAAAGACAGTCTGCGATGAATAACCCCTTATATATATATATGTATGTGTGTGTGTGTGTGTGTGTGTGTGTTGGCTTTGGCTCAGAGAAGTGGGAGGGAGGGGGGCCATTTGTATTAGAAAAGCCAGCCGAGGGTGGGGGGTGCGGGGGTGGACTTTACGGGAATTCCGATGTCTGGTTTTTCGTGCATATAGCGAGAAGTAGAAGGGGTGGGGGTGGGGGGATGGTGGTGGCTGGTCCAGGACTCTGACGCCAACTGAGAGAGATCCCCCAGCATCCAGCCAGCCATTCTGTCAGCCTTTGCCTGGGGGGATTGTCCCTTCATACTCACCCTTCTGACATTCTCTGTGCGTTTGACCGGAATTTCAAATTATTAAAATAATCTCCTCACTTTTTTTTTTGTTTTTTTAATAAAGATAAATATAAAATTAAATTTTTAGATTTAATCTGAGTCTAAAATGAAAACTTGGTACGCTCTCTGAGAATGTTAGAGATTTGATATTTTTCTCGTCAGCGAAAAGATTAAATCAAGGGCTGTCCAACCCGCGGCCCAGGACAGCAATGAATGCGGCCCGTCATACAATTATAATCTTCCTTAAAACATTGAGATTTTTATGTGACTGGAAAACATATCTGATACAATTTGACCTCTGATAAGATTTTTTTCTTCTAAAATAAAAAGAAATTGGAAAAAATAATTTTTATAAAAAAAAATAATAAAACCGACTTCAAAAAATTAAATGCAACAAATATAAATAATAAGAACTCAAAAATAAAATAAAATCCACTAAAAGGTATAAAATAATTATTATCTTATTTAGTTACAACTAAACGACGAAATATTAACATGAAATTACTTTTTGAAGTCGGTGCCAAACAAACTATACCTATAATCGAGCGTACCCGCCAAACGTACTAAGTAAGATCCGTCAAGTGTGATTCATAAAATGTATATGTTTGGCACCGACTTCAAAAAGTAATTTCATGTAAATATTTCGTCGTTTAGTTGTAACTAAATAAGATAATAATTATTTTATACCTTTAGTGTATTTTATTTATTTTTGAGTTATTATTATTTTATTTGTTGCATTTAATTTTTTTGAAGTCGGTTTTATTTTATTTTTTTTAAATTATTATTATTTTTCTCTTTTTAGTGATGTTATTAATAGTGACTTAATATAATACCTTACATGCATCTCGTAAGAGAAAGCGTCGGGCGAATGAATTAGAAAATGATGGATAGATTTTTTTTATAAATTTTATTAAAGCAATTATTTTACATGAATTAATGTATACATTGTATTTGAGCTTCGACTCCGGAGATTACTTCTCCACCATCGAGTGTCCTTGATCATCTTTTTAGTCCTTGTTTTTAATAAGAGGAAAAACTAATTAAATAAAAAAACCTCTTTTTCGATAATTATTCCAATTCCATTATTCCTCCCAATTCACTCTCTCGTCTAGAAAATGATAATTAAATTCATTCATAAATAGAGAAATTCTCTAGAAACGTTTGCGGGTTTTAAATGAATGTTTTAAAAAATTTTTTATAAAAGATTTTATTTATTATAATTTCGATTATTTGGTCATAAGAATTGGAGATTTACGTTATTTCTTCATTGATCATATCTTCAGAACTTGAGTAAATTAATATGGTACTACCCCTAAGGTACCTCTTTCCAATAAAAAAAGAATCATTAAAATCGGTTCATAAACAAAGAAGTTATGCCTAAGCAAACATATCAAAAAAGATCTAATACCAATGAAAATAAACTGCAACGGATCGTTGCTAAACTTTATCCAAATTCATTTGAAATATTAATATGTTTGTTCCTTTATTATTAATCAGATATCACTTGCAATTTGTAGTTCATGTTGACATTAATTAAAAATAATTCTCATTTAAGAGTCGAGGAATAACCATTCTACATTGGATTTTTGACATTTCGGTTATTATTGTAACCATTGCTGAGGACATGGAGGAATCGACTTAAAATCAAAAATAGGCACCGATTCTCATCTAATACTTGAGGAATAACAATTCTACATTAGGTTTTTGACGTTTCGATTATTATTGGTAACCATTGCTGAAGACATGGAGGAATCGACTTAAAATCAAAAATAACGATCGATTCTCATCTAATACTAGAGGAATAACCTTATTTCATTCAATTTTTGATGTTTTGACCATTAATGGCAACCTCTACTGAAAACGTGGAAGAATCGACTTAAAATCAAAAAGACTAAATTCTTTTATGGCAAACAACTCAAACTTGAACATCCACCTTTTTTGAAATCGCTTAAAAATGAAAATTGCCCTATTTTCAATTTTGAATATGAAAAAAATATATATCTAGATTTTCGAAAAAATAATAACTATTTTGGCATATTTTGAACCACTGTTCAATAAATCGACCCACTAATAAAAACTTTTATTAAATAGCAAATTATTTTTAAAATTTTTACAAATATTCATAAAATTTATTCCATTAGCTCTTAAACTAACATATTCAATAAATATTGTTGATAATTTTTGAATTTCATTAAAAAAAACAAGTAAAATTAAATTAAAAGATACAATTACAAATTATCCTACTTTCTCAATATCAATTTACAGTAAATAAAATTTTAATAAAAGATCAAATTCCATTTGAAATATCAATAAAATGAATATCATTTTGATGAATTAAGTATCATTGATAGAAAGATAAAATATACAAAATGGATATTTCTGAAGTTCAAGCAGTTCAAATTGTGTGTGCCTAATTAATCAAGGGCTGCTAACTCAACAACAGGTGGCAATTACACTTGCAATAATCAATAATTTCAATAATGTATGGTTCCTTGTAAAAAAAATAAAAATGATTTACTATTTAATAACGTATTTATTGGTGGATGAATTTTTTGAACTTCAGTGTAGATTTAAATATTTTTTGTGCAAACTTTCTGATTGAATAAATAGAAATAAAAGAAAAATGTATTCAAGTCTCTTTATTAAAATTTTTAAAAATTATCCATTCAGAAAGGAACAATATTTATTTAGTTTTTAGAAATATGAATTTACATATAACTACGTGAAGCTATTTTCGAGAATAAAATTTATTAAATGGAAAATTATAAGCTCAGGTAAAAAAAAAACGAAGTTTCGAATATTTAAAAAATTTTTAAGAAAAATAAAACCGACTTCAAAAAAATTAAATGCAACAAATAAAATCCACTAAAAGGTATAAAATAATTATTATCTTATTTAGTTACAACTAAACGACGAAATATTAACATGAAATTACTTTTTGAAGTAGGTGCCAAACAAACTATACCTATAAGCGAGCGTACCCTCCAAACGTACTAAGTAAGATCCGTCGAGTGCGATTCATAAAAGGTATATGTTTGGCACCGACTTAAAAAAGTAATTTCATGTTAATATTTCGTCGTTTAGTTGTAACTAAATAAGATAATAATTATTTTATACCTTTTAGTGTATTTTATTTGTTGCATTTAACTTTTTGAAGTCGGTTTTATTTTTTTCTTAAAAATTATTTTTATTTTTCTCTTTTTAGTGATGTTATTAATAGTAATAGTCATATCATCAGAACTTGACCAAATTAATATGACACCATCCCTAAGACACCCCCTTTCGGATAAAAAAAGAACCATCGAAATCGGTTCATAAACAAAGAAGTTAGTCCTGAACAAACCTAACAAAAAAGGTCTAAAAAAAACCTAGACTGGACCCAATGCAAAAAAAAATTTCAAAATCGGTTCACAATTGGCGGAGATATGAGGTAACATAGGCACAAAAAAAAATTCAGTCGAATAGAGAACCTCCTGCTTTTTTTGAAGTCGGTTAAAAAATCATTCTGCATCTCATATTTCTATTTTTTTTTTTTTTAATATTTATTATTTAAGTAATTTAAACTTTATGAAATGGTAAATGATTTAAAAACAAAAAAACCCGATCGGATATACATATATATACCATTTTTGCTCGTTTAATAAGAGTAGATATCGTAGAATCGGTTTCTCGAAAACGGCTCTAACGATTTGAATGAAATTCACAGGTTAGGGGGTTTTAGGGTTGACATTTCGATCTGTCACGGTCTCATCTTCGGCTAAGTTGTTTTTGGTGAGTTTTGTGAAATAATTATTCACAGGTGGTTGTCTCGATTAAAATTTTTAATTACATTTTTTTTCAATTTTCTTTTAATAAAATTAATTGTTTTTTTTATTTTAAATTCCACTAATAGATGATTATAAATAATATATAAATTATAATTATATATTAGGATTTGCCAATTGGAGGGAAGGATACCAATCGATTTGATTGTGGAATAATGGAATTGAAATAATTATCGGAAAAGAGGTTTTTTTATCTAATTAGATTTTTCCTCTTATTAAAAACAAGGACTAAATATGAATAAGGACACTCGATGGTGGAGAAGCAATCTCCGAAATCGAAGCTAAAATACAAGGTATACATTAATTAATGTAAAATAATTGGTTTAATAAAATTTATAAAAAAAAAAAAAAAAAAAAAAGGTTTGCCAATTGATCGATGGATCGAGGGGAGAATTGGGAGAACCAATCGACTTGATTGTGGAATAATGGAATTGAAATAATTATCGGAAAAGAGGTTTTTTTCTTTAATTAGATTTTTCCTCTTATTAAAAACAAGGACTAAATATGAATAATGACACTCGATGGTGGAGAAGCAATCTCCGAAATCGAAGCTAAAATACAAGGTATACATTAATTAATGTAAAATAATTGGTTTAATAAAATTTATAAAAAAAAAAAAAAAAAAAAAAAAGTATTTGTAATTGATCGATGGATCGAAGGGAGAATTGAGAGAACCAATCGACTTGATTGTGGAATAATGGAATTGAAATAATTATCGGAAAAGAGGTTTTTTTCTTTAATTAGATTTTTCCTCTTATTAAAAACAAGGACTAAAGATGAATAATGACACTCGATGGTGGAGAAGCAATCTCCGAAATCGAAGCTAAAATACAAGGTATACATTAATTAATGTAAAATAATTGGTTTAATAAAATTTATAAAAAAAAAAAAAAAAAAAAAGGATTTGCCAATTGATCGATGGATCGAGGGAGAATTGGAGATGAACCAATCGACTTGATTGTGGAATAATGGAATTGAAATAATTATCGGAAAAGAGGTTTTTTTCTTTAATTAGATTTTTCCTCTTATTAAAAACAAGGACTCAAGATGAATAAGGACACTCGATGGTGGAGAAGCAATCTCCGAAATCGAAGCTAAAAATACAAGGTATACATTAATTAATGTAAAATAATTGGTTTAATAAAATTTATAAAAAAAAAAAAAAAAAAAAAAAAAAAAGGATTTGCCAATTGATCGATGGATCGAGGGGAGAATTGGAGAGAACCAATCGACTTGATTGTGGAATAATGGAATTGAAATAATTATCGGAAAAAGAGGTTATTTTTCTTTAATTAGATTTTTCCTCTTATTAAAAACAAGGACTCAAGATGAATAAGGACACTCGATGGTGGAGAAGCAATCTCCGAAATCGAAGCTAAAATACAAGGTATACATTAATTAATGTAAAATAATTGGTTTAATAAAATTTATAAAAAAAAAAAAAAAAAAAAAAAAAGGATTTGCCAATTGATCGATGGATCGAGGGGAGAATTGGAGAGAACCAATCGACTTGATTGTGGAATAATGGAATTGAAATAATTATCGGAAAAGAGGTTTTTTTTCTTTAATTAGATTTTTCCTCTTATTAAAAACAAGGACCAAAGATGAATAAAGGTACACTCGATGGTGGAAAAGTAATCTCCGGAATCGAAGCTAAAATACAAGGTATACATTAATTAATGTAAAATAATTGGTTTAATAAAATTTATATATATTATCATTTTCTGATGGTAGATGGAAAAAGAATGGGGAAGAGGAATTGGAGATGTGGACCAATTGACTTGATTGGGGAATAATGGAATTGAAATAATTATCGGAAAAGAGGTTTTTTTATCTAATTAGATTTTTCCTCTTATTAAAAACAAGGACCAAAGATGAATAAGGACACTCGATGGTGGAAAAGTAATCTCCGGAATCGAAGCTAAAATACAAGGTATACATTAATTAATGTAAAATAATTGGTTTAATAAAAATTTATAGGATTTGCCAATTTAATTAAAGGTATTTTTCTATAAAATAATTTATAGGAATATCAATTTCATTCTCTTAAAAAATCCGACAATTCGAAGGATCGTGTACCACCTTCTTCAGGATTTAAAAGGGTCAATGAAAGAACCTCTCGGTGTATATTAATATTGATAGAGATTTTCTTTAGGAGACGGACTGGTATAAATATACAATTGGATGTTGATGAAAGCAGTCCACGGTGGTTGTAAAAAAATAAGACTATAGAGGTTTTATTATATTACATTTATTTATTAAAACCGACGTTTCGGAGATTTATTCTCTCTTCTTCAGGGTAACAAAAACTACTTTCATTGACTTTTTGTTACCCTGAAGAAGGAGAAAATAATCTCCGAAACGTCGGTTTTAACAAATAAATGTAATATAATAAAACCTCTATAGTCTTATTTTTTTTTTAAACCACCGTGGACTGCTTTCATCAACATCCAATTGTATATTAATATTGTTTTTAATTGCAATTACATTCAAAACTTTGTATAGTGATTCGACTTGATGATGACCATACCGGGTCAAAACGTTGGTAAAAATTAATTTTCATTTCAATTTTATTTTATTTTGGCTTCTAATAAAAATCTACGGTTTTAACTCGAATTTAAAATTAAAAATAATATTAATATATATATTGTGACTGAATTAAAACTTTACCGAGCATCGCTCTGTGTTCAAGGTATTAAAATAATTAATCATGATGTTTATAAAAGAGATTTAAATATTTTGTTTTAAAATATACTTACTTTTATCCCCCCCCCCCCCCCTCTTCTGTACTCTATTTCGTTCTTAATTACGAATTGCCTCCTCTGGGCATAAAACCACATGTTTGATTTCTCTTTTTTCATTTTTATATTAAAATTCCGAGTATAAAAGCAAATAAAGCATAGCGACTCGAAATATGTAGCATTTTAATATATATATATATATATATATGTCTAGAAAATATTTGTTTAAATTAATGAAAAACGCTTCTTCAGTAAAGATTATTCCCTTTCTCTGATTCCTAATCTAAATGTCGTTGGATATTTACTTTTTCAAGCTGTCCTCATTTTCTATTTGCATTTCCGTTTGATAACTTTTCTCTCTTTTTCTCTCTCTCTCCCATTAAAATCCTCGATTGACATTAAAGGCCAACACATAATTGGCATTTTGAACGAGAGCTATACAAAAAGAAGAATTTTTACGTTAAATCTTCTGGTACCGCGACATTTCAGCCCCCGACAAAATATCTTTTGGCAAAATATTCCCCAGTATAAGGGAGAATACAAAAGAGATTAAGTGAGAAGCTTAAAATCATAGTTTTGAATAATATAAAGACTAATATTTTGGCGGCTAATTAGCCGTTTGAAAGTGCTGCTGTCTGTCGTTAGATTTTCTAGCTAACAATTTATTATTTTTACTATCTATAATATAGTATTTATCATCTATGTTTACATTACACAATTATTGATTGTTTGTTAAAAGTGTTATTAATTAATTAAATTAACTCTTTAAGAAATTCAAAGATGTTTTTATAAAGCGAAATTTTAGAGAATACTTAGCCAGACTACCGTTTTATAAGAACCTTTGAGGTCCAGCTGATTCTCCATCCTGAACCAAGAGAGCGAAAAAGATATGGTCCATCTAGGTGTTACCCGGTATCAATCCGCGTATAGCCCGCATGATACCCCACCACGGACCACCCAGAGGGACATGGCATCTCAAGTTCTTATATATTATTACTCCCTCGATTCAGACGCTTTTTACAAGTCTATTCTTACATAGAGAGATGATACAAATTAATTTAGAATTCCGCGGAGTAAATTCGCGAGCAAATCCACTCAACGGAATTTTTAACAAATTATAAGTACGCAATGTTGTTCTGGGTGGTACCGTGTTTGGGGTATCATGCGGGCTATACGCGGATTGATACCGGGTAACACCTAGATGGACCATATCTTTTTTCGCTCTCTTGGTTCAGGATGGAGAATCAGCTGGACCTCAAAGGTTCTTATAAAACGGTAGTCTGGCTAAGTATTCTCTAAAATTTCGCTTTATAAAAACATCTTTGAATTTCTTAAAGATTAATTTAATTAATTTGATAATTTCTATATTTGTATAAATATACTAGAAAAACAAATTTACTTATAATTTGTTAAAAATTCCGTTGAGTGGATTTGCTCGCGAATTTACTCCGCGGAATTCTAAATTAAGTGTTATTAATCATTATCGTTATTAATTATTATTATAATATTGGGCGAAAATATAGCACCACAAACACACCCCGCCCGACGATTGACTGGTTTGGTTTTCAATGTTTGTTTGATAAGGAAAAAATGGGAGCCCCAAACACACCCCTCCCGACGATTGGCTGGTCCGATTTTCAATGTGTGTTTGATTAGAAAAAAAAATTGGAGCCCGAAACACACCCCGCCCGGACTAAACTTTTGGAGGTTCGGTTAATATATAATCAGTTCGGCTCGGTTGGGTCTGTATAGCTCTTTTCGGGGCTGGCATTTAGACGGTTCGATTGGCTGACGCGAACTGACCGTCTAAAAACCAGCCCGAAAAGGAGCTATACGAACCCAACCGAGCCGAACTGAATATATATTAACCTAACCGGAGTCGATTTGCATTACTCATAAGATTCACGAGGGGAAAAAGGCTATTTTGTCATGAGATATTTTATCTGAAGGATATTTTGTCGGGGGATGTTTGGTCGGGGATATTTTGTAGGGGGTTGAAATGTCGCGGAATCGAATCTTCTATTTTGATTATTATTACATAATTTTATTACTCGGTGCTCCCGGGTTGTGCTAGTTTTGAGTTCATTTCTTTTTTTTTATCATTGTAACGGAAAATATATAAATAATTTTCTCTGTACAATTTAGTCTAATTGGATTCCGATACCCGAAAGAACACAATATTATAAAGTATAACTTTTAACGAGTTCGGTGTTGGTTCTAGGTGAAACATTTTAATATAATAATAAAACTTGAGTAAGATACGAGGTAGGTTTCACAAAAAAAGAAATAAAACAAAATTGAGTTTTGAATTCGATATATTTCGGGGTTAGCCCATCATCAGGAGTCTAAGAAAACTGATTATATATTGGAAAAATAGTTTTACAAGTAACAATTTTTAAAAATTTTTTAACTATATGTGGTAAGGGGAAAGTAGGGGGAAGAGGAGAAGTTGTTCTAAGAATTAATATTTTCTATTGAGATTTGAACTGGCTGAAAGGAAGCTATACGTGCTATTATAATAACGAATGGACAAGTACCTGAGAAGGTACAACTTGAAAGGTACATGAGAGAGTACAATTACCCTAGTATATTCAATGTGCAAACAATGGAAGGAATGTTTAGTTAATTTATTATAACATATAATCAATAATTGTATTTTTATACACTTCCATTGATTATTTAAAATATTTGAATTATTAGAGAGGGCTATTTTTATTTCGGTGGATTCCAAGAGATCCAATTTAAGGCCTTTTCTTTCGAAATGAATGGGGATAGGGTTATTATTAGAGGGTGAATGGTTAGATTCATGTAAGTGAATTGCGAAGGCTGAGGTCGAATCTAAATTAATGTTATCGGATTTATTGAGATGATTCAAAACTCAATTTTGTTTTATTTATTTTTTGTGAAACCTACCTCGTATCTTACTCAAGTTTTATTATTACATATTATAAACTGGTTGTTCGTGTGTCAAAACGTTTGTATTTTCAAAATGAGCAAAATTATTTTCCTGTCATGGAAATTGCTGAATATCTATAAATCTAAACGTTTTATCAAAGAAATTCTACAAAGAAACGTTCAAGCCAATAACATTCCCTAGAGAATGAGATAGAAATCAAGTTTCTAGGATGAGTGGTTTTCATTTTATGATGGAAAAATTCCGATTTTTTCCAAAAAATTGCATTTTTTCAAAACTTCAACTTCATTCTTGCACGGATTACCATTTATACAATTAGGATAAAACTTTATTTAAATTGTAGCAAATTTAATCAAGTATAAACATTCATAAAGTGGCCTTTGTCGAAAACATGCTCCTTCATGGTCAAAATGAGAAAATATCAAAAAAAGTGCAAGTTTTTGGGATTTGGCGAAATAGAAAAAATAGGCCAGAATTCAACTTACTTTTGACCCCAAATGATTGGTCGGAGAAAAAAGCTTAAATAATCGAATTTGTAGGAAATTTTATGAACTTTCGTTTTTAAAGAGAAGGTTATTTACTAAAAGTTGATAGTTTTCGAATTATAAGCGACAAACCGCCAAAAAATCCAAGTTTTCACATTTTTTTGCATTTTCTACAATGTTGCGTCACGAAATTTTAGTGGGAGACCTCAGATTTGGATCCAGCGCCCCAAAATGCAAAAAATCAGAACTATCCCAAAACTTTCCTGATAAAAACACAATTTGACTGGAAATCTGAGTATAACGAAGTTTTAATATCATTATAATTATATTATTTTCATTGTTGTGACTTTTCAATTTAATAATTATTTATTTAATAATTAATTATTTGATCATTATTATTTGATAATTAAGTTAAATAATTGTTAAAAATAATTATCAAGATTTTTTTGAGATTTAATTGATTCATGTATTTTGTTTATTTGATGTCGTATAAAAAAATATTTCTAACGAAAGTTGTACAGTTTTTTGAAGATTAAGAAGACGTAATAAAATATATAGGGTTCCATTTAAAAAACAGAAGTTGACCTTGAAATACCCTTGAAAGCTTGTTCTACGTCGACAAAAAATAGCGTACTTTAATTTTCCCCTCGATATAAATAAACATTTATTTGAAACTTTTTTCCATATAATACACTGTTTTTGAATTATAGAACTGTCTCAAGATAAAAAACTCACCCGGTATATTAAAACTAAGAAATTTAATTAATTAGGTGGTTATTCAAGAAACAAAAAATATATTCTGAATGGAATAATTTCCTTTACGTATAATACCTCAGTGAAATATAATTTAAGTTGGTTTGATGTTAATTTAAGGGTTGCCTTAGCTTTTAGGGTGAAATCAGGCGTTAATTTTTTGTCCTATGTTATATTCAAATTTAAACTTACTTGGTACGTTAATTTGTTGACTTCGAGATTACAATAGAAGGAATAATCAAGTGATTAAATGAAGCGGGAACATATTTACCTGCAACAAAAGAAACAACAAAATGTTAAGAGAATGTTGTTTGTCTTCAGAAACGAAAAAGAGAAAAAGTTTTCCTCTTATAATAAATTAAAAAAACATTGATTTTCGAAATTTTTTTTTTGAAATTTTTCAAAAAATAATTATTTTTTAAATTTTTTAGGACTGTCCAATCTCAAAAATATTAAAACTTCTATTATTTGGAAATTTAAATTTTTTTGTGACAAAATCATAAATTTCACAAGGCTATAGTTGTCTGGTTGTTAGTCTGTGCGTTAAACAAATTTGTGTGGAGGAGCTAGCTCAAAAACTAGTGTGAATATCAAAACCAAATTTAAAATGTAGTTTTGGTCCATTGAGATTACGAGCTGATTAGATTTGGTGCATATCGACACAAAATTAAGGGGGCGGAGGGAGGGGGGTGTTAAAAATTAAAAATCTAGGCCATTTGAGCAAACTCAACCAAATTTTGTATACATAATCAGTGGACCCCCAGAAGTCTAAAAATGCAAAAACTAAACGCCCGAAATGGGGGGGGAGCGGTGTAGGGTCCAAAAATGGACATTTACTAAACTCAACCAAATTTTATATACATAATCAGTGGACCCCCAGAAGCATAAAAATACAAAAACTAACCACCCAAAATGAGGGGGGGGGGTTAAAAATGAAAATTTTGGCCATTTAGCAAACTCAACCAAATTTTGTATACATAATCAGTGGGACACCAGGAGTATAAAAATTCAAAAACTAACCCCCCATCCATGATTATAAATAATTTTAGGGGCCAGGTTGTATGGTAAAGTCAAGTGGATGGCCACATCAGAACACGTCAGCTTATTTTATTTTAAATTCAGATTTTTCTTTATTTCAAATTCATTTCGAGGCCACATAAGAAATTCAAAAGCCAAAGGCCTTAAGGCCACAGGTTCCCCACCTCTTGGTCTAGACAGTCTGTCCCAAGAATACCAAAGTTTTTATCATTTGGATATTTGAATATTTTTGTCAAAATCAGAAATTTCACAATTTCCACAAATTTACAAATTCACAATTTCACAAATTTCGCCTTCCAATTTTTTTCAGTTTTCGATAAAATTCTTTATTTGAGATTTTTCAAAAAAAAAATATATTTTTTCAATTATCTAGGACCGTCTCTGATCCTAAAAATATTAAATAAATCTGTGTACCTACGCATAATGAAGTTTTAATATAATTATTAACAGTTAATTTCATTGTTGTGATTTTTTGATTTAATACTTATTTATTTAATAATTAATTATTTAATCATTATTAGTTGATAATTAAGTTGAATAATTGTTAAAAATAATTAATATTTTTGAGATCTAATAATTGATTTAAGGTGTTTAAGGGCGCATCAACGGCAAGGGTCATTAGCGTAATAATTGATTTAATATTTTGTTTATTTGATGTCGAATAAAAAAATAGTTTTAATAAAAGTTGTTCAGTTTTTCTTGTCGATTATGAATATGAAAAGAAATATATAGGTTTCTATTTAAAAAACAAAACTTGACCTCGAAATTCCCTTGAAAGCTTGTTCTCTAGATCGACAAACAATAGTGTAGTTTAGTTTCCCCCCTGATATAAATAAACTTTTTTTCATATAATGCATTGTTTTTGAGTTGTAAGACTGTCTCAAGATAAAAAAATCTCACCCCGGTATTTAAAAACCTTTTTTTAAACGTTTTGAATCGAAATTACTCATTTTTTTTTTAATTAATAATAACGTTTCTTAATAGATCGTTTTGTGGGGATTTTGAGCTTATAAAGCACTAAGTTTCCTGCTTGGGTAAACAAATTGTAATTTCTCTTTGTCAATAGAAGAAGTTGTTCTAATGTTTGTTTTGGGTTTCCTTCCATTAGGAGGGAGAGCTCTCAGGCTAGGGGGCTAGGGGGTATACCCCAGGGGTAGGTGTACCAGGGCATCATCTGTAAGTGTTTGGAAGGAGCTCTCTCACTCTCTCTCTCTCTCTCTGTATTGTTCTTGAGATCCATTGAGTGCTTTAATCGAGTCATTTCAGTCCGATTGGATTCCCCCACTCTCATCTTTGTAATCTCTTGTCTAACAATTAAAGAGCATGTTCCCGAGGGATAATCAATTAATTAAATTCCCATCCTGCATGGCCTTCCTTCCTTCATTTTCCTAATTCCGATCCCCTTGACCCCCCCCCCCCTAAAAGCCATACATTCCTCTTGACTTTATTCCTTCCTCAACTCTGCTGGTTTAATTTAGATAGATAATGATACCGAGTGCGTGGGTGGACAGGGGGTCCGACTGGATAAATAATTTCAATTGAATAACAAACAGAGTCGAGTCCTAGTGTATTTTACCGTATACGAGTTACAGAGCGCTCTGGCGAGACCAGGTCGACACCATTGGGAAATAAAATGGCGGGAACCGCTCTTTTGGTGACGTCACTATTATTTTAATTTAACCTATAAAGTTTTAGGTTAGAAAATTTTCTAAATGAAAGTTAAACACAAAGGGTATGTGTACATGCCTGCTAAGCCGTATGGAAATAAATAGATTAAATTTCATCTTAATTGATCTTTTCTTAATTAAAGCTAATTATTGACAGATGAAAATCTCAATAAAAAAGTTTGTTTACATTTTTTTCAATTATCTTTTATTTTTAATTGTTTTTTTAATTTTAAAACCCACTAATAAGTTATAGCAAATATTAATATATATATATATATATATATATATATATATATATATATATATATATATATTAAAATTAAACAATTTAATGAATGATTGGATCCAATCGACTTGATTGGGGAATAATGGAATTTAAATAATTATCGGAAAAGAGGTTTTTTTATCTAATTAGATTTTTCCTCTTATTAAAAACACGGACTAAATATGAATAAGGACACTCGATGGTGGAGAAGCAATCTCCGAAATCGAAGCTAAAATACAAGGTATACATTAATTAATGTAAAATAATTGGTTTAATAAAATTTATAAAAAAAAAAAAAAAAAAAAAAAAAAAAAATAATAATTTAATTGATTGATATGGATGGAGAGAGATTGAGGACGAACCAATCGACTTGATTGGGGAATAATGGAATTGAAATAATTATCGGAAAAGAGGTTTTTTTATCTAATTAGATTTTTTCCTTTTATTAAAAACAAGGACTAAAGATGAATATGGACACTCAATGGTGGAGAAGAAATCTCCGAAATCGAAGCTAAAATACAAGGTATACATTAATTAATGTAAAATAATTGGTTTAATAAAATTTATAAAAAAAAAAAAAAAAAAAAAAATAATAATTTAATTGATTGATATGGATGGAGAGAGATTGAGGACGAACCAATCGACTTGATTGGGGAATAATGGAATTGAAATAATTATCGGAAAAGAGGTTTTTTTATCTAATTAGATTTTTCCTCTTATTAAAAACAAGGACTAAAGATGAATAAGGACACTCGATGGTGGAGAAGTAATCTCCGAATCGAAGCAAAAATACAATGTATACATTAATTAATGTAAAATAATTGGTTTAATAAAATTAAAAAAAAAAAATTAATTGATTGATTGATTGGGGGGAAATAGGGGATGGATTAATTTCCGCAATATGGTATTGGAATAATTATCGGAAAAGAGGTTTTTTTCTTTAATTAGTTTTTTCCTCTTACTAAAAACAAGGACTAAAGATGATCAAGGACACTCGATGATGGAAGAAGTAATCTCCGGAGTCGAAGCTAAAATAGAATGTAGGTATACATTAATTCATGTAAAATAATTGGTTTAATAAAATTTATAAAAAAAAATTAATTGATTGATTGAGGATGGAGGAAAAATTGGTATTGGAATAATTATCGGAAAAGAGGTTTTTTTTTCAAATTTTATATATTTAATATATTTTCTAAAATATATAAAAAACATATTTCGAAAATCTATTTATTTCTATACGGGAATCAATTCTACCCGGGTTCGAACCCAACTAGCGGCAACCGGCTAAAATCTGATCCCTGGGGTAGAAGACAAAATTTAAAAAATAATTAGTTAGCAAGGCCGTAAACTCAAAAAAACAAACAAAGGATATGTATCTTTTATCTATGTCAAAGGTTTTGAATATTCTATGATATTTGGATAGCTCTTAAGAACTAAAATTTTTTCGCCCAATAGTCGCTAGAGAGCGCTTTTTGACATACTGTAGCCTTCCACTCTATATTACTCTATGGTTTAGTTATGTTGAGTGACCAGCTTACTACCAGGTGTATCCATATGAAATGAGCCTTTTTACGGTAGATGGCTATTTTTATTTTGCACGAACCATAACCTTATTAAATTTAAAGTTTTTAGCCGAGAGTAGCAGAATTTTTATATATTGAAAGAGACAACAAAAGAATGTGTGTTCTGCTGGAATTATAAATTTTATTTATTTATAACGAGACTATAGATTCGAGGGGTTTGCCCTCTTCCTCAGTCTATTACAATTTATTTACAGGAAATAATTTATGAATGGAAGGTTGAAGATTTTCATGTGGCCAAGTTAAGAATTGCCATTTATATTTGTTTTATTTTTTGACTGTAGGTGGCGTTAATGAGGTTTTTTTATTTGCGCGGCTATTTTTAAAATAAGACTTTCTGGAATTTCTATTTTTCGATTTAAGAATGTTTTTTTTTCTCGTTAAAAATTTTGAAATCATATAATAATTGACCAAAAAAAATTCTTAAATCGAAAAATAGAAATTCCAGAAAGCCTTATTTTAAAAATAGCCAAGCAAATAAAAACCTCATTAACGCCACCTACAGCCAAAAATTAAAACAAGTATAAAACTTTAACCTTCCATTCATAAATTAATTCCTGTGAATCAATTGTAATAGATTGATGAAGAGGGCAAAGCCGTCGAAACTATAGTCTCGTTATAAATAAATAAGATGTATAATTCCAGCAGAACACACACTCTTTTATTGTCTCCTTCAATTAATTTAGATAGATAATGATGCCGAGTTCGTGGGTGGACGAGTGGCCGACTGGATAAATACCTCAATTGAATAACAAACAGAGGTGGGGGGGGGGGTCATTTAAATACAATTATTATTATATTCTAATTGAAAATATTTAACTATGTTGAGTGACCAGCTTACTATTAAAAGAAAACAAATTGCCCTACCTACATCCAATCGGGTAATTGAACCCATTCGAAATAATATAATAATATTAATTGAAATTTCGTAAAATTATTAATAAATAAATAAATTTGGACGCCTTTAATTTCGATGGAAACATTTCCTAAAATACTGGTTTAAATTTTTACTTTACCATACAGGGTATGGTCAAGTATTATAATCGTGCATGAAAAAAGTGTTTTTTTCAAAATATCTCAAAAACGGCTGAAACTATTTTGATTAAAAAAATTGAACAAAACCATGGCATTTCGGTCTACAAAAAAGCTCTAAAAAGTGAACATCGAAATATTTATATTTTTCGAGATAATAATTGTTTTGTCAAAATGTCTGTTAGTCTGTCGGGTTGGCTGGTTGTTAGTCTGTGCGTTACCAAATTATTGTGGACGAGCTAGCTCAAAAACTAGTGTGAATATCGAAACCAAATATAAAACGTAGTTTTGGTCCATTGAGATAAAGAGCTGATTAGATTTTGGTGCATATCGACCCAAAATTAAGAGTGGTGGAGGGGGATTAAAAATTAAAAATCTAGGCTCTTGTACCAAACTCAAACAAATTGTTTGTATCTTAGTTCTATTTTGAAAAAGATTTTGATGAAACCAACTCTATTAACAAGGTTTGAGGATTAGAAAACGATCTGGCTAGGTCTGGACCTCGACAAATTTCATCTTAATTGATCTTTTCTTAATTAAAGTAATTAGTGATAGATGAAAATCTCAATAAAAAAGTTTTTTGCATTTTTTTCAATTATCTTTTTATTTTTAATTGGTTTTTTAATTTTAAAACCCACTAATTGGTAATAGCAAATATTAATATATATATTAAAATTAATTTAATTGTTTAAAAAAAGGATGAGAATTGGTGGGTGAAACCAATCGACTTGATTGGGGAATAATGGAATTGAAATAATTATCGGAAAAGAGGTTTTTTTATCTAATTAGATTTTTCCTCTTATTAAAAACAAGGACTAAATATGAATAAGGACACTCGATGGTGGAGAAGAAATCTCCGAAATCGAAGCTAAAATACAAGGTATACATTAATTAATGTAAAATAATTGGTTTAATAAAATTTATAAAAAAAAATTTAATTGATTATAAATTCGAGTATTAAATCCCACAATGAGTTAATAAGAAATAAATTTATATATTAGAATTTGCCAATTTAATTGATTATTATAAAAGTCAATAAGTTGTTATTTAATTAAAAAAAATATACGGAATTTATTTGTATACCCATATATACATAATCTCTGCACCACTAGAAAATTAGAAATGCAAAAACTGGGGGTGGGGGTGGGTGGTGCAGGAAGTGGGGTGCAGGGTTGGTAGAGTGGTCCAGGGGGCATAGCGCGGGTGCGGTATGGGGAGGAGAAAAGGGGCGTAGCGGGGCTGGTATGGAGGTGGGGTCCAGGGGTGGGGTTTCGGGGTGGTGTGCAGTGACGGGGTGGTTTTTATCATAATTTTAAATTAAAAATAATATTAATATATAACTTTTAACTGAAGCAAAAAGTTGCCGAGCACCGCTCGGTGGCTCCAGGTACTATTTTAATCACACGTATTTAATCGTCCACTTTGAGTCTTTTACTTAATCCGCCACTGCTTTTGAGTCGACATTAAAATAAATCAACCCTTTCATTATCATCGTCATCGTTATCATCATTTTTTTCCCCATAAAATCTCCATCTCCAGAGAATATTAATTGATAACGAGCTAAGTTTTTTATTTCGCCCATCCCTAAACAACAGTTGGTTGTTTTATAATTGAATTTCTAGCCCCCCCCCCCCACACACTTACTTACTTACTTAGTGGGGTCATTAAGAGGGGAGACAAGCCGAGCCGCCCCTTTGCCTTTAATGGACCAGCCCACCCACGCACAGGTTGTTGTCATTAAAACGTCGCGATTAATTGCACAGATTAGTCGAACAAGGTACCAAAATTTCCCTTATCCTTAATAACATGCAAATAAAAATTTATTTAAAAAAAAAAAAATGCTTTTATCTAAAAAGTAGAAAATAAGTTTGATGATCTGTTTAAAATAATCAATTTTTTTTCCCCACATGAATAAAAAATAAAAGCGAGGGCGTTTATTTTTAATTAAATATTTAATTCATAACCCACCCACGCTTTTGTTTTTAATTTAATTGTTTATTTTTAATTATATTTGAAAATTTGAATTTTTTTATGAAATCACGGGTACCGCGACATTTCCAGCCCCCGACAAAACATCCCCCGACATAATATCTTCTGAGTTGCCATGAGAAATTTGGGCATGCCTGTCTTAAGTCGTTCATATCTAGAGCCTCATTTCTGTAGCTGTGTCAGAACGAAAATGAGGCGAAACTTTTAAAGAGACGATGTATTTTCGGTAGTTTACGGATATACATTTGGAGTGTGGTTTTTTAAGAGGAATACAATTTTTGGACCGAGACGCTGCCCGCCAGGGCACCAGCCCGCACGAAAAGCTCGTATTAATATATCGCTTTTAACTGAAGCAAAAAATTATCGAGCATCGCTCTGTGTTTCAGGGACTTATTTTATTAGACCAATGGGAGGGGGAGGGAATACCGGACAGGCGTAGCCCCCTGTTTAGCAAGATTCCCGCTGAAAGCGGGATTCGCAGCTGGTGAAATTATATTGTGTGCTGTGTTGCTGAAAACAGCGTGAAGAAGAATTGCCCCCCGGAGGGCCCTTCAATTCCTCCTACTGCTGCTGCTGTTTCCCTGTCCCATTTAAATAGCCACTTAGCTGGCTGGCTGGCTGGCTGGCTGGCTATTCAGTATATACAGAGAGTCTACTCTACTCTACTATCTACCCAGCCTAAATCACAACTCAATTAGCATATGTAGAATCGAGCTGTGTGGATTGGATGGGCTGTATCCATTTAGGTCAAAGGTTGTTGACGTTGTTGTTGTTGTTGCTGATCTTGTTGTCAGCCCTCCCTCCCTCCCCTTCTCAGCCCTTCAATTCCATTGAGGGAATCCCTGGAGAGGTTTTCCAGCTCAATCACCGCCACTTATTGGATCAAGCCATACAAGAGAACAGAGAAGACAGAACAGGGGGGTGGCGGGGGCGGTTACAAATTGGTATTTATTTCTCATCAAGAGGGCGGCGGCTGACCCCCCCCCCCCACACTTAAGAATAACACACACACACACACACAGCGGAAAATAAAAGAAAAACGAACCCTTCGAGGGAAAAGTTAAATACTTTAGTGAAGATGAAAAACTTAAATAAAATCTCAAACCGGGGGTGTGGAGGGGAGTGAACAATTTATACCTACTATGTCGTGTGAATTAAGTTAGTAGGGCTCTTGGGTGAATTGCTTTTTTTTTTTTAAATACACTACGGTGCAAAAAAATTCGAGTCACTAATAAAAACTTGATTAAATAGTAAATTATTTTTAAAATTTTTACAAATATTCATATAATTTATTCTATTAACTCTTAAACTAACATATTCAATAAATATTGTTGATAATTTTTGAATTATATAAAAAAAAAATAAGTAAAATTAAATTAAAAGATACAATTACAAATTATCATACTTTCTCAATATCACTTTACATTTAAATAAAGTTTTAATAAAAGATCAAATTCCATTTGAAATATCAATAAAATGAATAATTTTGAATTAAGCGCATCATTGATAGAAAGATAAAATATACAAAATGGATATTTCTCAAGTTCAAGCTGACCGCGGTAATTTAACTTTTTTTTATAAAATTCAAAAATTATTATCAACAATATTTATTGAAAATATTAGTTTAAGAGTTAATAGAACAAATTATATGGTTATTTTTAAAATTTTTAAAATAATTTGCTTTTTAATAAAGTTTTTTATTCGTGGCTCGAATTATTTGCACCGCAGTCTAGTTTGAAATCCTCTTTGCTCTCAGTGTTAGTCCAGTCGAATTTTGGGCCTCTATGGGGAAAGTTTTGCGGTAGTTAAAAAGTGAAAATTTCCATTTTTTGGTGGTTTTTCGCTTATAATTCGAAAACTATCAACTTTTCGTAAATAATTTTCATTTGCAAAATGAAAGAACATTAAATTTCCTACAAATAATATTTTTTAGTTTTTTTTTCAAGATGGACCCTTTGGACTCAAGAGTAAAATCCACGTTTTCGAGCTAGGCAGCCCCCCCGGCTCATCCAAAAACTCGCACTTTTTTTGATATTTTCCCATTTTGACCATGAAGGAGCACTTGTTTTACAAAGACCACTCTATACATTTTGTTATAAGATGTAAAAGATGTTATAAGATGTTTAAAGATGTTTTAAGATGTTATAAAATGCTTTAAGATTTTTAAAAAAGGTTTTAGCTATTTTCTTGAGAAATTTTCTTCAGAAATTGAGAATGATGATTAAAAAAGCTTAAAAAATTTTGAAAAGTTTAAAAAAGTTTCTAGTTATTTTCTTGAGAAATTTTCTTCGGAAATTGAGAATGATGATTAAAAAAGTTTGGAAAAGCTTGAAAAAGTTTAAAAAAAATTTTGAAAAGTTTAAAAAAGTTTTGAAAAGTTTAAAAAGTTTTGAAAAGTTTAAAAAAATTCTAAAAAGTTTTGAAAAGTTTAAAAAAAGTTTCTAGCTATTTTCTTGATAAATTTTCTTCAAAAATTGAGAATAATGATTAAAAAAAATGTTTAAAAATATTTTTAAAATTTTTTACTATTTTCTTGAAATTTTCTTCAGAAATTGAGAATGATGAGTAAAAAAGTTTAAAAGATGTTATAAGATGTTTTAAGATATTTAAAGATGTTATAATATGTTTAAAGATATTTTAAGATGTTTTAAGATATTATAAAATATTTTAAGTTGTTTAAAAAAATTTTAAAAAGCTTTTAGCTATTTTCTTGAGAAATTTTCTTCAGAAATTGTGAAAGATTATTAAAAAAGTTTTAAAAAGTTTTAAAAAAGCTTAATAAATGTTTAAAAAATTATATAAAAATAAAAAAAATAAATACATTTCATTCTGTTAAATTCAGCAAACTTTTCTTTATAAAAATTTGTTTAAGTATTAGATTATGTTGTACTTTTTAGAAGTATGTTTTTTAGTTTTTTTTAATTTTATAAGTAAATCGTTGATTTTGCTTCATTTAACTTTTTACGCATTCCGCATCGTCTTTTTGTCATTTTACTTATTTAAAATTTTTTGGGTGAATTCCCATATATAGAGGCTCGTAGGACATATTTAAATAAAAAAAACCCTTTAATCTGATTGTGAATCCGGGCGTGGGGGGGGGGGTTTAACCCAAATAGAACAATTTGAGATAAACCAGAGTAGATATATCTATCTAAATAAATTAATTTATTGAATCGTAACATTTCTAAGCAGATTAAAATTGGCAAATTGTATTCCACTCCCACGCATTCGCTGTATTCTAACAGATCTAACAACCACAATAAAAAAAAATCAAGCCATCAGGAAGGAAGAGGAAACCAACCAACTTGGGGAGCGACCACCCACGCTTTCTTTTAAAAAGTTTCCTAAAAGAAAGTTTCCAGAAATCGAAAACAAATGGCAAAAGAGCCCACAAAAAGACCGGAAGGCTTTGAAAGTACTTGCCTTGACATTTAGGACTAGTACTATGTCCGATATATAGAGGATATATAGATTAAAAATAAAGTATAAAAAATCGATTCTTTTTTAACCGACTTCAAAAAAGGAGGAGGTTCTCTATTCGATTGAATTTTTTTTTTTTTTTTTTTTTTTTTTGTGCCTATGTTACCTCATATCTCCGCCAATTGTCAACCGATTTTGAAAAATTTTTTTGCATTGGGTCCAGTCTAGCTTCCGATTGGTCCCATTTTTTTTCGATTTTTTTTCATAGGTATTAGACCTATTTTATTAGGTTTGTTTAGACCTAACCTCTTTGTTTATGAACCGATTTCGATGGTTCTTTTTTTATCCGAAAGGGGGTGTCTTAGGGATGGTGTCATATTAATTTGGTCAAGTTCTGATTATATTAAGTCACTATTAATAACATCACTAAAAAGAGAAAAATAAAAATTTTTAAGAAAAAAATAAAAACCGACTTCAAAAATTTAAATGCAACAAATATAAAAATACACTAAAAGGTATAAAATAATTATTATCTTATTTAGTTACAACTAAACGACGAAATATTAACACGAAATTACTTTTTGAAGTTGGTGCCAAACATATACCTTTTATGAATCGCACTCGACGGATCTTACTTAGTACGTTTGGCGGGTACCCTCGCTTATAGGTATAGTTTGTTTGGCACCGACTTTAAAAAGTAATTTCGTGTTAATATTTCGTCGTTTAGTTGTAACTAAATAAGATAATAATTATTTTATACCTTTTAGTGTATTTTTATATTTGTTGCATTTAATTTTTTGAAGTCGGTTTTTATTTTTTTCTTAAAAATTTTTGCAAGGGTGTTTGGGGGGGGAGAGAAAAGGGAAAACATATAGCCAATCGCTAAGGGGTGGAAATGCAGAATTGAACAACCCTCCACCCTCCTTGAAGAGAGGGAAGAATTTTTTGAAAATATAAATAGATAAAAATAATAATACTAAGAGGCCGTCTATAAATTACGTCATATGAATTTCAAGAATTTTAGCATAATAATAACCTTTGACTTTTTTTTCTTCAAAATTTTGTTTTTAAATTATTTAGCACTTTATAAAGTTTTAATTAGGGGCCGTTCATAAATTACGTCACACGAATTTCAATATAATAAATCTTATTATATTAAACGAGCAAATATTATATATATATATATATATATATATAAGATTTGATTATAGGATCTAGTGAGGGGATCCATCGCCTAAATGGAGAAGGCATTTGCGGGCTTAACGCAGAAGATGTCGGATCATACCCGGCTGGGTCCTGTATCTTTTTTCAACTCTTGGTTCACTATCAAAACGAGTCTGGTCCCAGGTGCACCAAAGTAGGGCAGTGACCGGATAAAAGTTTTAACTTTCGCTTTCATTTAAATGTTAACATATATATATATATATATATTACAGGTCGAGCTCTCGAAAACGGCTCTAACGATGTGGATGAAATTCACGCGTTAGGAGGGTTTTGTGTTGGACAATCGATCTGTCATGGTCTCATCTTCGGCTAAGTTGTTTTTGATGGGTTTTTTGTTAATTGAAATAATTATTCACAGGTGGTTGTCTCGATAAAAATGTTTATTTACATTTTTATACAATTTCCTTTTAATAAATAATTGGTTTTTTAATTTTATATCCCACAATAAGATCATTATAATTATTATTATATATATTAAAAGTTTGAAAATTTAATTGATGTGATTGATGATGAGATTGGAATTGGAATAATTATCGGAAAAGAGGTTTTTTTATTTAATTAGTTTTTTCCTCTTATTAAAAACAAGGACTAAAAAGATGATCAAGGACAGTCGATGGTGGAGAAGTAATCTCCAGAGTCGAAGCTCAAATACAATGTATACATTAATTCATGTAAAATAATTGGTTTAATAATAATTTATTTGATTAAAAATCGAGGTTGAAATCCCACAAATATTAATTTGACAATTTAATTGATGAACTCGAAAATTGTTATTTAATTTTAAATTTTGGCCAGGTACTAATAATAATAAGAGGCCGATCATAAATTACCTCGCATGAATTTCAAGATTTTTAGACCCCTATAACATAATAATAATCTTTGAATTTTTTTCTTCAAAATTTTGTTTTTAAATTATTTATCACTTTATAAAAAATGTTAATTAGGGGCCGTTCATAAATTACGTCCCATGAATTTCAATATAAATTCATATAAATTACGTCACACAGTAAGGGGGTGAGGGGCTCTCAGATTTCTGACAAAAAGTGACTGGAGGGGAGGCTATTAAAAATTGTGATGTCTCAAAAGTCAAATTAAAATTTTATAAAAATTTTCAAATAAATTTTTGGATTTCAGGTTTTTATTATTCCAAACTGAAAATGTTGGTTAAATGAAAAATTTCTACAATTATTAAATTATAGGGTAATAAATGATAGTGTTTCGTCAAAATAATAATAATAGGCCGTCCATAAATTACGTCACATAAATTTCAAGATTTTTTAGACCCCACTTCTCCCTGTGTCATATTCTGTCATATTTTCATTGAACCCCCCCCCCTAAGCTGTATTGTGCGTCCCACTATCGGAATAATAATAATCTGAAATCTAAAAAATATACTCGGAAATTTTTAAAAAATTTTAATTTGACTTTTTTTTTTTTTTTTTTAATGCAATCGAATGCAAGAAGGGGTGCACCAGTAAAGATGTAGCCCCTATGGATCTCGAAAGACCCTTGCATTACCGAAGAGAAGGGAAAGTTGTTTAAGTGAGAGGGTGTAGACGTAGGTGTCTATGCACCCTGGTTTTGAAGGTTTGAAGATCATAGGTGCTGGGAAAGATAGAGGCTGGGAGAGAGTTCCAGTTCCTTGACGTCATGGGGATATATGAATTCGCGAATGAAGTGGTCCGGCACTTTTCTAATTTGACCGCGAAAGAGTGTTGGGAGTCGGCAAAACGTGTGCTGCGTGCAAAGCATGCTTTGGGGGGAATTATTGATTTTATCTCATCAGAGCACCTGCCGTGATAGTATCTATAGAAAAGGGAAAGGGCGGAGACATCTCTTCGATGAGCCAGCGAGTCGAGGGAGTCGGTGAGGGTAGAATCGTCAATTAGCCTGACGGCTCGTTTCTGAATTGCATCAAGGGTAGCAAGAGAATATTTTGAGGCTCCTCTCCACAGATGAGAGCCGTATTCGAGATAGGGGCGGATTTGGGCCTTGTAGATGGTGAGAAGTTGTGGGGGTTTGTAAAATCGCTTGGACCTGAATAAGAAGCCAATCTTCCTTGCTGCAGATTTCGCCACAGAGGAGATGTGTTCATTCCAAGACAGGTCAGATGCGACAGAGACGCCCAACATGGATAGGCTGTCACACATTTTCAGGGTATTCGAATCGAAGTGAATATCAGGGAAATCTCTATTTTCGCGCCTAGAAATTAGACAACATTGAGTCTTGTTTGAATTGAAGTTAACTAAATTTTGAGAGCCCCATTTATTCAGTTTGTCTAGGTCGAGAGTAATTGAGGAGGCAATATTGATTCGATTATTCGGGAGAGAGGGTTTGCCGTGTAGAGTGCTATCGTCGGCGTAACAATGAGTGGGGTTTGCCGTTTGATCAATAAGGTCGTTTATATAAATAAGGAAGAGTGTGGAGGAGATTACAGAGCCTTGGGGAACACCAGAGTTTGTGGAGAACGATTCAGAAGATGTTCCATCCACCACAACTTTTATACTTCGGTTTGTCAGAAAGCTTTCAATCCATTTGCGAAGTGTTGGTGTGAATCCAAAGGCTGGTAGTTTGGCAAGAAGATTTTTGTGCCAAACCTGGTCAAAAGCTTTGGAGATATCAAGGGCTACAGCGAGGGTTTCTTTTCCGGCCTCTAGAGTATTGTTCAAGGTGTGGGTGACATAGGTTAAGATGTCGCCTGTGGAACGATTTTGTCTGAATCCATATTGCCTATCGTGAATTAATTTATTGTTTTCTAAGTGATGAAGGACGTGTTGGTTTATGACTAATTCCATTAATTTGGAAAGAACAGAGGTGATCGAGATAGGCCTGTAATTAGAGATTTGTGATGTGTCTCCTTTTTTAGGAATAGGTGTGACTCTGGCTATTTTCCAGCTTTTGGGGAATATGCCCGACTCGTAAGAGAGTTGGAATAGCTTGGATAAGATAGGGGCAAGTTCAGGGGCGCATTTTTTAATGAGAATTGGTGGGATGTTATCCGGGCCTGCGGCGGATTTGGAATTTAATTTATTAATGGCTTTTATGATTATTTGGGGCCTGAAAATTATTTTGCCCATGAGGTTGGTTTGGGGGTATAAGTGGGCGGGTTAAGCCCTTTGTCATCTAAAGTGGAGTTAGTTGCGAAATAGGATGCTAGTGATTCGGCTTTTTCAGTGGGGGTCGTGGCTACTGAACCATTTGGGTGAAAGAGGGGCGGAAGTGAGGGGGACGCGAAATTTCTATTTATTGCCTTGTGTAACGAGAAAAAGGCCCGTTTTCCATTGGGGCAAGATGCGAGACTGGTCAGCTATCCTCTGGTCGAATGATTTCTTTGCCTCAGAGATGATTTTTTTGCATGAGCTTCGCGACTTGGTAAATGCAACTCGGTCACATTCTAGCTGTGAAAGTTGCCATTTCTGAAAAGATTTGTTTTTTTCACGGACGGAATCTGCGCATTGTCTACCAAACCAAGGCTTAGAATCCTTGTTCCCTTTAATCAATTTTGAGGGGATATAGGTTTCTAAGCCTATTTAATTACCTCGTTAAGGGCGTCTGCGAATCTGAAGCGTTTTTATCTCTGATGCAGAGTTCATTCCACTGGTAAGCGGCAAAAAAATGTTACGCATGTCATTCCAATTAATGTTAACGTTATCAACTAGCCATATTTTTCTGGGGTTGGAGTGGGAGTGACGGGGTTTTGGTAAATTGGCGGAGGTTTTAATTCTTATCAGATTGTAGTCAGATTTACCTAAAAGGGGCCGAAATTTTGCTTCATAGAGACGATGGGTGGGAAGTGATGAAAAGATCGAGAAGATTGGATTTTTCATTGGCTTTGTCTGGGATTCTTGTAGTGCCGTTAATGATCTGAGTGAGGCCACACGCCGTTGAGAAGATTTCAGCGTCGGAGCCTTGCGGGGGAATTATGGCTAGAAAATTTTAGCCAATTTTTGTTGTGGACGTTAAAGTCACCTAGGTAAGATATTTCAGAAGATGGAAATTTTTTCAGGATATTGCAATGGCACTCAAGGAGGTAGTCAAAAAATTGTTTGTATCTGAGGTCTTTGGGGGGCAAATATATTATGCAGAAAAATTTAGTTGAATGGCCTAACGTGATTTTGATCCATGTGGCATCGAATTCACTGGATTCTAGATTAGTTAAACGCCTACTAGGGATGTCCTTTTCATATATATAACAGCAGACCCCTCCTTTTTTTCGAAATTTGAATGAAGTGTATAGTTTTCGAACTGGTAGTCACGACCGTTAGATTTATTCAGCGTCAATTATAGTTTCGGATAAGCCTAACAAGAGCAGGTTTTTCATGTTCGAGATGTTGAAATACGTCATGTAAATTCGAATTGCGAGATAGACCGCGAATGTTGCAGAAATTGATTTTAATTGATGTCATTAGTAAGGAGAGTTTGAGGTGGAAATGAGAAGGGTGACAAGAAAAGTAAAGATAAGAGAGCGGTAAACCAATTAAAACTCCGAACTTGGATATATTTTTGAATATATTCAATATCAGTGAGCTCTTAGAAATTGGACAGTGGTTTTCCACCGGACGATTTGAAAAGGTTTAAATCTACCACTTGGATTTATTGTTAGTAGGGGAAAATTATGAGCTATTTAATAAATTGCTAGATTGAGTCTTAAATTAATTAAAATTAGTTGATGTTGTTAGTGAGGAGAAGAATTATTTGTTATTATTTTAAATACTTAGATTTTATAATAGATATATTTTAAATTATAAGATTATTATGTATGAGATTATTATATAATTATTATGGAACAATTAATATTTAAGGACCGTGCAATAATAAGAATAATGATATTAATAAAAAGATAATGAGAATACGATGTGAAAAAAGTTAAGGAAATATTTAAGATTTAAAATAAGATAGTTAGTTGAGTTTATTATAGAATAATTAATGTTTAGAAACTGTGTAATAATAGAATATATAATATTAATAAAATGCAGTTTATTTAAAAATATATATATTATGTATTTTAGAAATGAAAATTGTATGTTATTGGTTTAATAACTACTTCTAGAATGATACTAGTGTTTACAATAGATATATTACATAAATTATGAGTTAAGATAATATTTAAAATTTACTTAGATACTAGCGTGTTATAATAGATATATTATAAATTATAAGTTAGGGTAATATTTAAAATTTAAAATAGGTTGTTAGTTATAGTTATTATAGAATTATTATGAGAACAATTAATATTTAAAAACCTTGCAATAGTAAATAAATAATATTAATAAAATGAAGTTTATTTAAAAATATATATAAATCGTATATATTTAAAAACGAAAAAAATGTGTTCACGATGGAAATATTTGTTAGCTGAAAGGAGATGATTTAAGACGGGTTGAGGGGAGGCTATAAGGGTATTGGGCGACAAGTGACCAGTGTCAAGTGTAGAGAGGATGAGTTGACTGATTCACATGTGTTCACCAGATGTGATATTAGATCTGTGACAAAGAGAACAATAGAAAAATGACGAAATTTATTTAAATAAATTAGTAGGCAAGGTAAAATAAATAGTTTTTTATACTATTGAATTAAGCTGAGAAATTCTAAGGAGTATCGTGCAAGTAAAATATATAAAATCTGCCTGGAAATTGAAGAAAATTGCGATCGCTATGGAGCACTCAGCAGGTAGGACTTCATCCAATGTCATCCGAGGCAAGGGCAAACTTTGGTGACTTCACAATTTTCAAGATCCACCCCCCCCCCCCCCTCTCTACTTACATTTTTATCACAAATGTGAAATCCCCTCCCCTTCTTACTGTGTGACGTAATTTATATGTGGGGTCTAAAAATCTTGAAATTTGTGTGACATAATTTATTGATGGCACCTCTAATTATAACTTTATAAAGTGCTAAATAATTTAAAAACAAATTTTTGAAGAAAAAAGTCAAAGATTATTATTCTAAATAATTAACGATCTTTTTTTATATATAATATTTTTATAAATTTCAATATATACGACCCGAGGAATTTGTTTTTTGTTCAAATACAATACAGCCCGAATAGACTCAAAAGGTTGGACACCCCTGGCTTAAAATATCAGTAAAATCACTCAAATAAAGTTGATTTCTTTCATTTTTGAACTGGAAATTGTAGATTCCGAAATATGATTTGAACTACAAATATTTTGTTTTTGATTTATCGTTGGAATCGGAATGTACATACCATATATACACATTAACATATATGCACAAATAAATGAAATGTTGTGCTTAAGTGATTCATAGCTATTATTATTAAACCAATTATTTTACATGAATTAATGTATACATACATTGTATTTTAGCTTCGACTCCGGAGATTACTTCTCCACCATCGAGGTGTCCTTGATCATCTTTTTAGCCCTTGTTTTTAATAAGAGGAAAAAACTAATTAAATAAAAAAACCTCTTTTCCGATAATTATTCCAATTCCATTATTCCTCCCAATTAACTCTCTCGATTCATAATATTTTTTTTTTTTTTTTTATAAATTTTATTAAACCATTTATTTTACATGAATTTATGTATACTATTTCATATTCTCCCAATATCCCCTAATCCCCATCCACTCATTCATAATTATTTTTCTTAATTTGATATTTACCAAAATTTGTAATGAACTATTAGTAAGTTTTAAAATAAATAAATTGTTTAATTTAGTAAAATAAATACAAGTTGAGAGTGCTTGTTAATTTGTTTATTCTTTTATAATAAACAAATGTAAAAGTAAATAAATATTTTATGAGATATTCATTTACTAAGGGTTAGGTTTTCTAGGTCACATGTTTCACTTTAAAAAATAAAAGAGGTAAAAGTTTTTTTTTAATATATATATTTCGAGGTATCAACCCATCTTCAGGAATTTCAGAAAATAGCTAAATTTTCTGTAATTTCTGAAGATGGGATGATAGCCCGAAATGTACCGGGTGAGTTTTTTTATCTTGAGTCTTATCTTGAGACAGTCTTATAACTCAAAAACAGTGCATTATATGAAAAAAAGTTTATTTATATCGAAGGGGAAACTAAACTACGCTATTGTTTGTCGACCTAGAACACGCTTTCAAGGATGTTTCGAGGTCAAGTTCTGGTCAAAACCTATATGTTTCTCTATATATACTTAATCTAAAAAAAAACTGAACAACTTTTATTAGAACTATTTTTAACTTCTTTGTTTTTTAACCGATTTTAATGATTCTTTCTGCATTTGGATCAGTATAGCTCCAAGAGATTCAAGATACCTAACTATTTATTTATTTATTTATTTATTTATTTTATGTATGTTCAGCGAGAACTTTTTGCCACGTGGACCGATTTCGATGATTCTTTTTATATTGGAAAGAGGGTACCTTAGGGGTGGTCCCCTATTAATTTGGTCAAGTTCTCAAGATATGATCAATGAGGAAATAACGTAAATCTGCAATTCTTATGAGCAAATAATCGAAATTATAATAAATAAAATTCTTTTATAAAAAAACAATCTTAAAAAATTCATTTAAAACCCGTAAACATTTCGAGAGAATTTCTATATTCATATCAATTGAATTTTATTATCATTTTCTGGGACGAGGAGAATGGATAACCAATCGACTTGATTGGGGAATAATGGAATTGAAATAATTATCGGAAAAGAGTTTTTTTATCTAATTAGATTTTTCCTCTTATTAAAAACAAGGACTAAAGATGAATAAGGACACTCGATGGTGGAGAAGTAATCTCCGGAATCGAAGCAAAAATACAATGTATATATTAATTAATGTAAAATAATTGGTTTAATAAAATTTATAAAAAATTTATTAACATTTTCTGATTCATTCGCCCGACGCTTCTTACGAGATGCTTGCAAGGTATTATCTTAAGTCACTGTTAATAACATCACTAAAAAGAGAAAAATAAAAATAATTTTTATAAAAAAAAAATAAAACCGACTTCAAAAAAATTAAATGCAACAAATAAAATAATAAGTAACTCAAAAATAAAATAAAATACACTAAAAGGTATAAAATAATTTAGTTAGACATAAACGACGAAATTGTTGAAAATTTTAAAATTAACTGATATCTCAGGTAATAAGTGAGATTTCTGTATTTCCATGACTGCTTTAATTTAAGGGGCAAATGGGATTGACAGTTGGAAACCCATCCGGACATTTTGTCCCTAATGAACGCCGTAGAGTTCGTTAGGATTTAAAATCTGTTTGCCTTTTCGGCTGCTGGTTAATTTATCGTTGATCCGGGCCATCTCGCTTTTGCTCGCTCATTCGGACAGACAGACAGACATTCAAAGATATATTTAACGTCATTAACGAATAAATGATACATTTAGAGGACAAATTAAAATTAAAATTAAAAAAAAAAAGGTCCTGTCAGCATTTCTAAATTACATGTATACGAGCCCCGTCCCCCATCTCAATTGGCCCAACAATATTTTTTCTTTTTAAATAAAATTATTCTAATTCACGGTAAATTTAATTTAAATATTTATTTTTATTATTATTTGGAACAACATTTTAAACAATTTAAAACATCTTAACTTAAAATTATTTTTTAATTGTTAAAAACATATTTTTATATAAAAAATAGTTCTTTGCTTTTCACGATTTTTTTTTTAATAATCTTTGAATTTGTGAAATAATCAAGTATAGGCTTTGCAAAGAGAAACAAAGAGGTTGTCCTCTACTTGATGCAAATAAACATATACACATATATCTCAAGATGATATATCTGTATATATATTATTTATTATTATTTAAACAAATAAATAATATATATACAGATATATCATCTTGAGATATATGTGCATATGTTTATTTGCATCAAGCAGAGACAACCTCTTTGTTTCTCTTTATTGAATCAACAACTCTGCTACTCTCGGCAAAACAAAAACTTTTCAATTATAGGCTTTGCCTTTATCCCACAAAAGAAAGTTTGTTTTGTTTATTATTAGTAAAAATGACTCGTGGAAAGGTTGTTGATGAAAAAATTGGCTCAATTATTATCAATTTATTTAAAAAAGGAAAATCAAACGCGGAAATTGGCGATCTAGTTAAATTATCAAAGTTTACTGTCAGAGACAAGACAGAGAAATGATTTCTACTTGAGTAGAGTTAATAAAGCAAGTACAATGAATAATGTATTTTATAAGGGCTTAAAAGCATACAATAACATACCCGAACATATAAAATAAACTGCAACGGATCGTTGCTAAACTTTATCCAAATTCATTTGAAATATTAATATGTTATTGAGAGATTCATAGCTATTATTATTAAACCAATTATTTTACATGAATTAATGTATACATTTTATTTGAGCTTCAACTCCGGAGATTACTTCTCCACCATCGACTGTCCTTGATCATCTTTTTAGTCCTTGTTTTTAATAAGAGGAAAAACTAATTAAATAAAAAAAAACCTCTTTTCCGATAATTATTCCTAATCCCCCGTTCCATTTCAGTTGTTTATTAAGAGTAGATATATATATTTAATAATATTTGCTATAACCTATTAGTGGGTTTTTAAATTAAAAAACCAATTAAAAATAAAAGATAAGGGCTTCAGCCCCCCCCCCCCCAAGGACAAAGAAAAAAATAAATTCAAATATCGTGCATTTTTTTTTTAAGATGAATAAAGAACTCAATAATTTTTGGAATTACTGTCATTATAATTAAAAATAAACTGCAACGGATTGTTGCTAAACTTTATCCAAATTCATTTGAAATATTAATATGTTCTAGAGTAAAATACTTTAAAATATAATTTTACTAAAAACTTTATTTAACCTTTTTTGTGGTCCCCAAGGTACTTAATTAGGATATTAAATTTGATCAAAATTGGTTAAGTCATTTTCAAGATATTTAGAAAAAACTAAAAAAGTACTGAAATAAAGTACTAATGTTTGTCGACCGATATGTACCAAAAACTAATCAGCTCTTCATTTTGTTAAACTAATGGTAGATTTTCAATTTCATTTCAATCGGTGCAAAAGGTGTGGAACAAATCGTGGACGAAAAAAACGATAACACACACAACACATCCATCCATCCATCCCCACGCACTTCCAAAAAAAATGGCACTTTTTGGCCTCTCGACGAGATTCCAGGTAATTTTTGGCAAAACCGTCACGTGCTAAAATTCAATTTCATTGAATACTTCAATTTGTGACTTTAATTGAGTCTATGGGTTCCGTAGTCTTTACCTGAGGACCCTTTGAAGTCGCGCTTGCCGCGAGACCGATTGCAATACTTTCTCCCATGCTTCGCATTGGATAAAGTAAAAACTTAAGAACCTAGTTGCATTCAAAGAGAGATGAGACTATTACTTTTGTCACAACAAGAGTAAAAAACCATCTCGTCAATTAGTATTTATAAACAGTATATTCCTTGTTGCAAGGGTGGATATGTAGGTATATGTTATGTATTATATATGTATTATTGTAAATATATTTGTAAATATATATGTAAATGTGTATGTCCCATTATTTAATTAAATGCAGTAATCCACTCCTTGGTCTTGTCTCATATGTGTATGTGTATAGTTACTTATTGTCATGTATTGTGTATTATATATCTGTATGTTTATTATTATATGTAATATTTTAGAATTATCTCTATTCTTTGTATCTCAAAATGGAATGTATTAGTTAAAAATAAATAAATATATATATATATTTGTTAATTGTATGATATATGGCAGAAAATGGCTAATAAAGATTAATATTGTTATTTTTGTTATATTCGTTATCTCATAGTATCAAAATTGTGATTTTTGTTTTTTGATGTAGGATTAATTTGAACTTTTGTTATTATTAATATTAGTATTTATGTACATGTGTTCATTTGTTTATTGTCATGTATGGTGTGTTATACATTTATATGTTTATTATAAATTGTTATATTTTTAGAATGTCTTAATTATCTTTATCTTTTGTATCTCAAAATTGAATGTATTATTTAAAAACAAATTACATATATTTTAGGTTAAAAATAAAATAAAATGAGAGAGTCTTCTGTTTTTAAATAAAATAATTTTTAATTATTTCTAGAGACTATAGTTTCGAAGGCATTGCCTTCATCATCAGTCTATCACAAATATTTCAAATTAGTTACAAATTAAGATTTATACATAGAAAATTTTGAAAAATATATAATGTCTTTTTCTTCATGTTTCTTCTTGGGAGATTAGAATATAACTGGCTCAATATCTGGGTTGCTCTTTTGTTTAGGCATTTTCTAATGAGTTTTACCTGAATGAATGGAATGTTTTTAAAAAGGGTCAAAGGGTAAAAAAGGTTGTTTAGGCATTTTCTAATGAGTTTTACCTGAATGAATGGAATGTTTTTAGAAAAGGGTCATTGATAATTTCTAGTTTTTCATTTAAAGATTCAATTGGGCTTTTTTCCAAGGATTTTAAAATTTCAATGGATTCTTTTAAAGAAAGAATTAAGGGGTCATTGACTTCTTTGATCAATTTAATTTTGGATTGATCTGGAAAACTATGATTGTGAGCATTTAAATGCTCTGCAAATGCATAATTTTCATATTTTAATTTGTAGGCTCTCTTGTGTTCATTGATCCTAATGGATAAATTTCTTTCCGTTTTTCCTATATAAGTTGCATTGCAATCTTGGCATGTCAATTTATATACACCGGATTTTTCATTTTTCGGAATTTTATCTTTAATTTGACTTAATTCACTTCCTAATGTATATGGTGATCTAAAGATTGTCGCGTACCCTAAAGATTTTAATTTATGTTTTATTTTTTCGGACATCTTACCATAATATGGTAATATTAGTTTTGGCAGATCGTTAATTTGGGAATTTTGTGAATAGATTAAATTTAAATTTGATTTTTGAATTTTACCTTTTAATATTTGATCTATTAAATTGCTTTCATAACCATTATTTATAGCTATTTCTTTGATTATCTCTAGTTCTGTTAAAAAATGCTCTTTCTTTAATGGGATACTATTTAAACGGTGGATCATTGAATGGAATGCTGCCAATTTATGTGACATTGGTCGACAAGCCATGTTGTGAATTACGGTATCTGTAGATGTATCTTTCCTATAAATTTCGAATGTGTGTTTATTTTTTTCAATTTTAATTTTAAGGTCTAAATAATTTAATGTTTTTTCTTTTTCTTTTTCTACGGTAAATTTGATTTTTTCATGTAATGAATTTATATGTTTTATGAATTTATTGAGAATTCTTTCAGTCCCTGTCCATAAGACAATCACATCGTCAACATATCTATAATAATATTTGATATATTGAGAGAATTCGCACTTTATATTTAAAAATTGTTTTTCGAAATGTTTTAGGAAAATTTCGGCAAATAATGGTGACAGAGGGTTTCCGATTGCTAAACCATTTTTTTGTTCATAAAATTTATCGTTGTATTGGAAAAAATTGTGATTTAGACATAACTCCATTAAATCACTTAGGTCTGTTTTTTCTTTTATGTTCAAATTTGGACATGTATAAATTATCTGGTCAACTAGGTCTTTTGTTTCTGAAGGGGGGACGTTTGTAAATAAACTTATGATATCTAAAGAGATTAATTTTGCGTTATTGGGGATATCTATGTTTTTAATTTTATTTATTAAGTCTAATGAATTTAAAATTGAGTGATCTGGTTGAAAATTAGTTTTTTCTTTGAAGATTTTATTTAGGCTTTTGGCTAATTTTGTTACACACGCTCCTGAGTAGCTTACTACAGGTCTAATTGGTATTTCGTCTAGTTTTTCCGATTTATGAATTTTCGGAAGGGAATACAATCTAGGACACTTTGGGTTCTTTTCTATTAACGACATTTTGGTTTTTTCGTTTAAAATTTTGGAATTTTTAATTTTGTCCCTAACTAATTTGTTATATTTATTTACTGGGTTTTTAATTTGATTGAAATTTTGTGTTTTCAAGAAGGTTTCGGTTTTCTCTTTATAAATTTTTTGATCTAGTATAACTATTGAATTTCCTTTGTCACTTTTTACTACTGTTAAATTGTTTTCTTTAATTTTTGATTTTAGTGATTTTATTGTTTTATTTTCCGAATAATTGATTTTGTTCCTATTTTTTTCTATTTCTTGTCCTAGGATTTTAGCACAAATTGTTTTGTTGGTGTCATTTTCCCTATTTTTTATTAACGATGCTGCCATATTAATAGCGATGTCCTCTATTTCGTTTTGTCTAATTGGTTTTTCTACGCAATGTTTTAGACCTTTATTCAGGACGTTCTTTTCGGTTTCTGTGAAAACGGTGTTTGAATAGTTTTTTATTCTATCGTTGAATTGGAATTTTGGGTTAGTAGGATTATTTTTGAAATTTTTTTCTTTTTGTTGATTCCTATGTTTTTCTAAATTTTGTAACTTTTTATTAATTTTGTCGGTTTTTATTTTCATTATACTATCTATCCTATCTCTTACTTGAGAGTCTACTGTATCAAATTCACAAGGGTGTAATAAATTTGTAAGCCGAGTGTGGGTATTGTATAAATACAGTTTGAGTGTATCCCTGATATTGTACCATTTATTTAATTCTAATCTTACCCAATTTTTTGTTGATTTCTCGATGATTTTTGAAGCGAGCGATGATTTGGTTTTAATCTTGATCTGGACGTATCTTGGAGTCAAATTTTTGGACAGGCAGGTTTTGTTGAAGAAGATATTTTTGTTGGCAGTCGAATACTTGAGGCGGAGTTTATAATAGTTGTTTAGAGCTTGTTGTTGAACATATATTTGTTTAATTGTATGATATATAGCTAAAATAGCTAATAAAAAATTATTATTATTATTATTATTAAATATTATTCGAGTTTATAAAACAACGGGTACAATAGCTAGAAAACCTCGGTATGCGTCGAAATCCAAAATATCAGATGCTGATAGACGGGCATTGAAGAAGATTATTAGAAAAAACAGGCGTTCGAACTATGGTGAATTATCTGTTCCTTGGAGCGATGCTGTGGGGCGAAGTGTTTCAAGATCCACTGCCATAGAGAAGCCCTTAAAGTTAGGTTTTTAAAACTTACAAGGTAATTTTATTGCAACTTATTCCAAAATTTTTTTTTGTAATTTTATTAATTTTAGAAAAGCCACTCTTGACATTAAAACAAAAGAAAAACCGGCTTAAGTGGTCTAAAAGTCACATTACTTGGACGAGTGATAAATGGAATAGTGTCCATTGGAGTGATGAGTCTCGTTTTGAAGTGTGTGTTGGGGACAATCGTAGCAGAGTTATTCGTCAAAAAATGAAGCTTTTAATTCAGATTGTTTAAAAGAGAAAGTAAAATTTTCTGCTTCAGTTATGGTATGGGGTTCAATGACTGCTAGAGGGGTTGGAAAACTTGACTTCATTAATGGAATTGTAAACACCAATAAATATTTAGAGATTTTTAAAAAAATCGTTACTTCCAACAATGGCAGATGTATTGCAGAATAATAATAATTTTGTGTTCCAACAAGATGGGGCGGCTGGATCACTTTTGGAGTGGGTGGCAAACAGTCCCGACTTGTCACCAATAGAAACTCTTTGGCACACAATGAAAAAGCTATTACGAATACAACCAGCTAGAAACGTAGTCGAATTAAAACACAAACTTCAAAATATTTGGGATACTTTCACTCAAGATGAGTGTCAAAACTTAATAAGTACGTTGCCCAAAAGAATTCAAGCCGTAATTAAAAATAAAGGCGACGTCACACAGTGGTAAAGGTTTTGGATTTTGTATGTTTTCCTTGTTTTTAACAATTAAAAAATAATTTTAAGTTGAATGTTACAATAAAATGTTTTAAATTGTTTAAAATGTTGTTCCAAATGATAATAAAAATAAATATTTAAATTAAATTTACCGTGAATTAGCATAATTTTATTTAAAAAGAAAATATTGGTGGGCCAATTGAGATGGGACGGGGCTCGTATATGTTTGTCACTCCTTTTAATTTTAATTTTCCACATTATTATGATTATTTTAATGAAAAATGCAGACCCAATAACTCAAATAATTGTGTAGAGCAAAGATAAAAATCCTCCAGCGGTCCAGCATCCAATAATGTTGCTGATATTTTGTTTTTCTATTTTCCTTTTTCTTATTTTGATTAAATGGTTTGTTTAAAGAAAGAGAACGGAATGAAATTTCAAAGTAAACAACAACAACAACAACAAACAAACTATTGATATAAATCAAATTTTGAAACGAAAATGGGGGGCGTATAACTCCTACATCTATATACATTTTGAATCTCTATTCCTTTTCAATTTCTGCTTTTTTTAACCGACTTCAAAAAAGGAGGAGGTTCTCTATTCGACTGATTTTTTTTTTTTTTTTTTTTTTGTGCCTATCTTACCTCATATCTCCGCCAATTTTCAACCGATTTTGAAAATTTTTTTTGCATTGGGTCCAGTCTAGCTTCCGATTGGTCCCATTTTTTTTTCGTTTTTTTTTCATAGGTATTAGACCTAATTAGTAGAGATTGTGGTTTTGGTACAAGGCGAAACATCTTTAATAAAGATAAGAGTAAATAAATATTATATTTAATATGTATTTACTATGAGTTAGTGATACTAGGTCACTTATTTCACGTTAATGTGAAATAAGTGACCTAGTATCCTTAACTCATAGTAAATGCATATTAAATATAATATTTATTTACTCTTATCTTTAGGTATTAGACCTTTTTTATTAGGATTGTTTAGACCTAACCTCTTTGTTTATTAACCGATTTCGATGGTTTCTTTTTTTATCCGAAAGGGGTATCTTAGGGATGGTGTCATATTAATTTGGTCAAGTTCTGATTATATTAAGTCACTATTAATAACATCACTAAAAAGAGAAAAATAAAAATTTTTAAGAAAAAATAAAAACCGACTTCAAAAAATTAAATGCAACAAATAAAATACACTAAAAGGTATAAAATAATTATTATCTTATTTAGTTACAACTAAACGACGAAATATTAACATGAAATTACTTTTTGAAGTCGGTGCCAAACATATACCTTTTATGAATCGCACTCGACGGATCTTACTTAGTACGTTTGGCGGGTACGCTCGCTTATAGGTATAGTTTGTTTGGTACCGACTTCAAAAACTAATTTCATGTTAATATTTCGTCGTTTAGTTGTAACTAAATAAGATAATAATTATTTTATACCTTTTAGTGGATTTTTATATTTGTTGCATTGAATTTTTTTTATTTTTTTCTTAAAAATTATTTTTTTGATGTTTCTATTTCCATCCAAGCCAACACGATATTCTATAATCTAATTCTAATATATGAATACATAATATTTCAAACAACGTTATTTTAATTAAAAACAACAACATCAAATGAGTGAAAAATGCGAGCACGCATATTTTAATAACGAGTTTCGAAGCGTCGGCGTCGAATTGAGTACGGCCCGGAAATTGTGAACATATTCGTCCAGCATTCGATATCCCATGTTATTAAATTATCAAAAAACCCTCTGATATAATTATATATAAAGGGTGGGTGGATTTGATATTTCCATTACACACTCATTAATTTTGTCAGAATTGAAATATTCGGAAAATATTATTATTATGTTCAGATTTAGGAACGAAGAAAATATTATTTTTATTACAGACAAAAGGATCAGCCGGGGCTCGAACCCGGATCTTTGCATATGTACTGCAATGCTTTGTCATAAGAGGTTTAACTCCTATTCCCACTAAGCTAATGAGCCCCGGCTGATCCTTTTGTCTGTAATAAAAATAATATTTTCTTCGTTCCCTAAATTTGAATTTGTTATTAATTGTCTTTACACGGCCTCGTTGTGGTCGCGCCCCGGGTGAAGAGAAAATTATTTTCGATCTTTGGGGTCTGCGATCGATTGGGAGGCGCTGGAATAATTAATTGTTTAATTAATGAATCAAGGCCTACGCTGCGAAAAATGAACGAGGAGAGGATTAAAAAAGAAATTCCATAATTCATATAGACAAAAGGTATTAGTTTGGGTTCGGGGATCAGTAGCTTAGTGGATATAGGAGTTAAACCTCTTATGACAAAGCATTGCAGTACATATGCAAAGATCCCGGGTTCGAGCCCCGGCTGATCCTTTTGTCTGTAATAAAAATAATCTTTTCTTCGTTCCCTAAATTTGAATTTGTTATTAATTGTCTTTACACGGCCTCGTTGTGGTCGCGCCCCGGGTGAAGAGAAAATTATTTTCGATCTTTGGGGTCTGCGATCGATTGGGAGGCGCTGGAATAATTAATTGTTTAATTATTATTATGGTTTGGTATTAAATTAAAAGTGGAGAGAAATATGTGTGTGTGTGTCCATATTCAGTTTAAGTAACATATGGTATATACCGGGTGAGTTTTTACTTCATCCAATGCGTAGCATGAGTAAAGTATTGTAATCGCTCGCGCGCCAAGTGGGACTTCAAAGGGTCCTCAGGTAAAGACTACGGAACCCATGGACTCAATTAAAGTCACAAATTGTAGTATTCAATTATATTGAATTTTATCACGTGACGATTTTGCCAAAAATTACCTGGAATCTCGTCGAGAGGCAATCCATTTTTGATGTTTTGAGTATTAATGGCAATCTCTACTGAAAACGTGGAAGAATCGACTTAAAATCAAAAAGACTAAATTCTTTTGGCAATCAACTCAAGCTTGAGTTGTTTACCAAAAAAGAATTTAGTCTTTTTGATTTTAAGTCGATTCTTCCACGTTTTCAGTAGAGATTGCCATTAATAGTCAAAACATCAAAAATGGATTGGAATAAGGTTATTCCTCTGAGTATTAGATGAGAATCGATGGCTATTTTTGATTTTAAGTCGATTCCTTCATGTCTTCAGCAATGGTTACAATAATAACCGAAATGTCAAAAATCCAATGTAGAATGGTTATTCCTCGACTATTAAATGAGAATTGTGTTTTTAATTAATGTCAACATGAACTACAAATTGCAAGTGATATCTGATTAATAACAAAGGAACAAACATATTAATATTTCAAATGAATTTGGATAAAGTTTAGCAACGATCCGTTGCAGTAAAAAAAATCATCAAAATCGGTTGACAATTGGCGAAAATATCAGGTAACATAGACACAAAAAAAAAATTCAGTCGAATTGAGAACCTCCTCCTTTTTTGTAGTCGGTTAAAAATACAACCTTTTTAACAGTTACATAATATCTAATGTAGTTTATTAATGACCATAAAAGTAAAGATCGGAAATTAGTAGTCTGCCGAAGTATGTCTTAATAAAATTAAATCCCGGCCATTTACTTGAGGATCGAATTAATATATTATTATACTTTTTAACAACCCGAAATGATGATTGATTCCGTTAAAAGCGTTAAATATAAAATAAACGACTTTTGTTTCTGAATAAATATATAGCAGAGATCGATAGATATTCCGTATATATAGAGGTATAGGTATATAGAAATATTTTTTGTCAGCGGTCGGGTTAATATTTCATCAGGGGTGTCAACCTAAAAGGGAGAATTTATTTTTCATAACCACACAGGGAGAAATTTTATAATGTCGCTTTCAATAAATCCATTCATTCTCAGGGATGGTTATTTATTAATTGCTCCCCCTGATATACCGGAATTGATTTGTTTTTTATTCGAATTTCTTTCCTTTGGCCATCTGTTGGGCTTTCTGCTTTAGCCAGTCCATTAATCATTGGACGCTGATTAATTTATAAACCATTTGGCTGTTGATTCAGTGGGCTCTGACCGCCAATGGGGGGAGCACACCCACACACATCCACCCACGCCCTCCTGACCACCTTAATCGGCCAACAAATCTGAAATTCCAAACTTTTCTTCCCCCCTTACACTTTATATGGAATGATTTTTTGTTTGTTAAAATTTTACCATAAAACAAAAGGGGGGGGGGGGAGAAGGTCTTTTAGAATATATGAAACAAAAAAGATTCCTTTTGATATCGAAACATATATATTATATCGGATTAGATAGATTTTTATAATTCTAATTTGGCTATTTTAATGGTTGGTTAAAATATAGTAGGTATCTGGCTGACTGCTTGGGAATTTATTATTTTACCATACATGGTCTGGTCAAGAATTATTGTAGTTGTACATGAAAAAAATGGGTTTTGTTTCCTTCGTTTTTTTAAAATATCTCAAAAACTGCTTTGATAAACAAATAGTACCTGGAGCCACCGAGCGATGCTCGGCAACTTTTTGCTTCAGTTAAAAGTTATATATTAATATTATTTTTAATTTAAAATTCTGATAAAAACCACCCCGTCACTGCACACCACCCGGCACCCAACCCCTGGACCCCATCTCCATACGCTACGACCCTGGACCCCCGCCCCATACTGCACTCCCGCCACGCCCCCTGGACAATCACCCCCAACAATAACAATTTTTGAGTTCATCAATTAAATTGTCAAATTAATATTTGTGGGATTAAAAATTCAACTTTTAATCAATTAAATTTTTTTTTTTTATAAATTTTATTAAACCAATTATTTTACATGAATTTATGCATTCATTGTTTTTGAGCTTCGATTCCGGAGATTACTTCTCCACTATCGAGTGTCCTTGATCATCTTTAGTCCTTGTTTTTAATAAGATGAAAAAACTAATTAAAGAAAAAAAACCTCTTTTCCGATAATTATTCCAATACCATATTGAGGAAATTAATCCCTTTCCCTCTATCATCCATCCAATCAATTAAATTTTTTTTTTTTATTTTTATTAAACCAATTATTTTACATTAATTAATGTATACATTGTATTTTTGCTTCGATTCCGGAGATAACTTCTCCACCATCGAGTGTCCTTATTCATCTTTAGTCCTTGTTTTTAATAAGAGGAAAAATCTAATTAGATAAAAAAACCTCTTTTCCGATAATTATTTCAATTCCATTATTCCCCAATCAAGTCGATTGGATTCCTTCTTCCACCATTCCTCAATCAATTAAATTTTTTTTTTTTTATAAATTTTATTAAACCAATTATTTTACATTAATAATGTATACCTTGTATTTTGCTTCGATTTCGGAGATTACTTCTCCACCATCGAGTGTCCTTATTTATCTTTAGTCCTTGTTTTTAATAAGAGGAAAAATCTAATTAGATAAAAAAACCTCTTTTCCGATAATTATTTCAATTCCATTATTCCCCAATCAAGTCGATTGGATTCCTTCTTCCACCATTCCTCAATCAATTAAATTTTTTTTTTTTTTTTTTATAAATTTTATTAAACCAATTATTTTACATTAATAATGTATACCTTGTATTTTGCTTCGATTTCGGAGATTACTTCTCCACCATCGAGTGTCCTTATTTATCTTTAGTCCTTGTTTTTAATAAGAGGAAAAATCTAATTAGATAAAAAAACCTCTTTTCCGATAATTATTTCAATTCCATTATTCCCCAATCAAATCGATTGGTATCCTCTCTCTCCTTCTCCCTCGTCCTCTCCCAATTCCAATCCCTCATCAATTAAATTTTCAAACTTTTAATATATATAATAATAATTATAATGATCTTATTGTGGGATATAAAATTAAAAAAACAATTATTTATTAAAAGGAAATTGAATAAAAATGTAAATAAACATTTTTAACGAGACAACCACCTGTGAATAAGTATTTCAATTAACAAAAAACCGATCAAAAACAACTTAGCCGAAGATGAGACCGTGACAGATCGAAAGTCCAACACAAAACCCTCCTAACCCGTGAATTTCATCCACATCGTTAGAGCCGTTTTCGAGAACCCGACCGGATATATATATATATATATATATATATAATAAAAATAGAAAAGTATGTGGATATATATGTATGTGGAAACGATCTGATTGGCCAGTGCATAGCCAATGCCAAAGCGTTAAATTATTAGAACGATTCTGATTGGTCAGATAGTGATCGTGCTTAGGCAATGTGTTAAATAAATCTTTCCTTATTCTTCCTTATTTTTGAATCAATTTCATTCAGCACATTCTTTCGATGCTTACAGTAAGATTTTAAATTTCAATTATTAAATTGGTATGAACGAGACGCTCCCCGCCAGGGGCTAGGTGACGCCGGGCCGAAGGCCCGGTCGTCAGCTAGTATATATATAAAATAGAAAAGTATGTGGATATATATGTATGTGGAAACGATCTGATTGGCCAGTGCATAGCCAATGCCAAAGCGTTAAATTATTAGAACGATTCTGATTGGTCAGATAGTGATCGTGCTTAGGCAATGTGTTAAATAAATCTTTCCTTATTCTTCCTTATTTTTGAATCAATTTCATTCAGCACATTCTTTCGATACTTACAGTAAGATTTTAAATTTCAATTATTAAATTGGTATGAACGAGACGCTCCCCGCCAGGGGCTAGTGACGCCGGGCCGAAGGCCCGGTCGTCAGCTAGTATATATATATATATATATATATAAACATTGCTCGTTTAATATAATAAGATAAAATATCTATTGAATGAATATTTATGAACTTCGTTAATATAAACCTTTATTAAAAAAAAAGGTGAAAGTAAACTGATCTTTTCTCTTATGTGTTTATTTACTTGAAGGGTGTTGGTTGGGGTGGGAAAGGGTGAAGCATCAGGATGAAAAATGGAGGCAAAAAGCGAGAGAGAGAGGATGATAAGAATTTATCATTGTCACGTGGGGTGTGTCTGTCTGTCCTTCCTTGTCCTGTCTGCCAAGGGCTGCTAAATATATGGATATAACAAAGATTTGCATAGAGGGGGGGGGGGGTCTCTCTCTGGTAAGTGCAAGCAGAGTGGATGCTAAAGGGGGGTGTGGGGGTGGAATGCAATGGAGGATTATTCAATAATATTTGAATTTCTCTCCAAGCATAAATTTATTCTGTCAGAGAGGTTTCGGTGCCTGCCTGTGTCGGTTTAATGGTATATGATATCGATACCTTTATGGAGAACCCTCCCCTCCCTCCCTTCGCCCTTTAAGTGGAATGAATTTGTAATACAACAGTAATAAAATGTAATGATTATTCACGCCGGAATTCAATGAATTATTTATTGATGGGTTCCATTGCTTGCTTTTTACGACCGCTTATTTTCTTCCATTTTATCTATCTATCCCTACGACGGCTTATTTTTCTATTTATTTTTATTTTTATTTGCAAAAACACCTTACAATCTATCACACACCCAAAGAAAAGGAAATTATTTTTTATTTACCTTAGGGGGCCCAATCACAGTCGAAAGACAATTATAAATTAGAGAAAATAATAATAGTCCAGACAAAATACCTGAAAAAATGGCATAAACAGGAAATAATTGCCGGTAAAGATTTTATTTCTGGAATACCTTTATTGGTAATCCAATATTATTACCCTAAGTTTTCCCTCAAATCTGTTTTGTGGAAATTTTTCTACCAGGGGTGTTAGTTGAAATTTGCCGGTTTTTTCGATAAAGAAAACACTTAATTCTCAAGGGAATCTCAAAAAATTTGATTCAAAGTATTGACCATTGGATTCTACACATTTTGCCCATCTTTCAGGCAAATCATGGATACCATTCCAAAAAAAACTTTTTCTCTTCCGAGGCAAACCATTTAACGAGCCATTTTTCGTCTTCTTCAAAATTGGCGAAGCTCTGCTCTGCGAGTGAGTGTCCCATCAATGCGAAAAAGGGATAGTCGGACGGGGCGAGGTCTGGAGAGTACGGCGGGTGCGATAATATTTCCCAATTCAATGCTTTTAATGTGTTCCTCACCACTTTAGGGTGCTTTGTCATGCAGAATGTAACTCGTGTATTTTTGAAGGTTAATTTCAATAGAAAAATATGACATAGTGCCAAATCATAGAAATGTATACATACCTCTAGCGACATCTATTAGTAAAACCGGCAAATTTCAACTAACACCCTTGGTACGAGCCTCAAATTGAGAAAATTTCGGAGTTTTTTCAGTATTTCTTAAATAACTATAAAACGGCTTATCAAATCAAAAAGATATATGTTAGATAAATTAGAGATCTTTAAATTCCTTCTAGAAGTATACTAATTTTATCTAATTAGGTTTAGTAGAACCGGTACTAGCCCTTGCCAAAAAAGGTGACAACTTTTGAATATCCCTAAAACTCGTACTTTTTTCGATTTTTTCTCATTTTGACCATGAAGGAGCAAGTTTTCGACAAAGATGACTCTATACTTTTTTAAACTAGATTAAATTTGATACAATTTAAACAAAGTTTCATCTTAATTAGGTAATGGTAAGTTGAGTTTGAAGTTTTGACAAAAATGGAATTTTTTGCATAAAATCATAGTTTTTCCTTCATAAAATGAAAACCACTCATTCTATAAACTTGAATTCTATCGCATTGTCTAAGAAATTTTAGTGATTTGAACGTTTACTTGGATCACTTTTTTGATAAAAGTCTTATATTTATTGATATTCAGCATTGTCCATGACGGTTTTGAAGATTCGGATCATATCCTGTCCGGAAAATGTAGAATATCTATAAATCTAAGAGTTTTATCAAAAAAGTTGTCCAAGTAAACGTTCAAGTCAATAAAATTTTCTAGATAATGAGATAAGAATCAAGTTCTTGGGGTGAGTGGTTTTTATTTTATAAAGGAAAAACTGCGATTGTTTGAAACAATGGATCATTTCCTGTCATGAAAAATGCTGGATATCTATAGATTTAAGAATTTTATCAAAAAAGTGGTCCACTTAAACGTTCAAGTCAATAAAATTTCCTAAAAAATTAGATAGAAATAAAGTTCCTGGGATGAGTGGTTTTCATTTTAATGGATGAAAAACTGCGATTTTTTTCAAAACTTTAACATCACGTTACCATTATCCAGTTAAGATGAAACTTTATTTAAATTGTAGCAAATTTAATTTAATTTAATTTAATTTAATTATTTTTATTTTTCTCTTTTTAGTGATGTTATTAATAGTGACTTAATATATATATTTTTTTTATAAAAGATTTTATTTATTATAATTTCGATTATTTGGTCATATGAATTGGAGATTTACGTTATTTCATTGATGATATTATCAGAACTTGACCTAATTAATATGGCACCACCCCTAAGGCACCCTCTTTCCAATAAAAAAAGAATAATACGAAATCGGTTCATAAACAAAGAAGTTTTGCCTGAACAAACATATCAAAAAGGTCCAATACCAATGAAAAAAACGGAACCAATCGGCAGCTAGACTGAACCCAATGCAAAAAATAATTTCAAAATCGGTTCAGAATTGGCGGAGATATCAGGGAACATAGAGACAAAAAAAATTCAGTCGAATAGAGAACCTCTTCCTTTTTTGAAGTCTGTTAAAAACTGCGATCTTTTGCAAAAAAAATGCATTTTTTTCAAAACTTCAACCTCACGTTACCATTATCTAATTAAGATGAAACTTAATTTAAATTGTAGCAAATTTAATCTAGTTTAAAAATGTATAGACTGGTCTTTGTCGGAAATGTGCTCCTTCATGGTCAAAATGGGGAAAAATCCAAAAAAGTACGAGTTTTAGGGATATTCAAAAGTGATCCCGGGAGACTGTTTTTTGACAAGCGCCAGTACCGATTCTACTGAACCTAAATAAATGAAATTGTTATCAATTTACGCGTAATTTAAAGAGCTTTAATTTATCTAAGGGATATCTTTTTGATTTGATAGCCATTTTAGAGTTATTTAAGAAAAACTGAAAAACTCCAAAATTTTCTTATTTTGAGGCGCGTGGAAAAATATCCCCAACCCAGATTTGTGGGAAATTTTATTGTAGTAATATTTGAGTACCAATAAAGGTATTCCAGCAATAAAATATTTACCGGCAATTATTTCCTGTTAAAATCGTAATTTACCTGGACTATATAGTAAAGAAAATTACAAAAAAAAAAATTCGTAACTTTTTTAAATTTAAAATATAATATATTATATATAATATATTTGAGGTGAGTAGAAAAATTTCCACAACACAGATTTAGGGGAAAACTTAGGATAGTAATATGGGAGTACCAATAAAGGTATTTCAGGAATAAAATCTTTACCGGGAATTATTTTCTGTTTATGCCATTTTTTCACGTAATTTGCCTGGACTGGAAGAAATTCTCCGGAAATGTTTGGTTGAAAATAAACGTGTTATAGATTTGTATTTTTACTTTATCCAATGCAAAGCATGGGTAAAGTATTGTAATCGCTCTCGGGGCAAGCGTGGCTTCAAAGGGTCCTCAGGTAAAAACTACGGAACCCATGGACTCAATTAAAGTCACAAATTGTAGTATTCAATTAGGTTGAATTTTAGCACGTGACGATTTTGCTAAAAATTACAAGGGGTCTCGTCGAGAGGCCAAAAAGTGCGATTTTTTCATTTAGTGCGTGCGGATGTATGTATGGATGTATGTTATCGTTTTTTTGGCCCACGATTTTTTCCACACCGTTGCACCGATTGAAATAAAATTAAAAACCTAGCATTCTTTTAACAAAATGAAGCGCTGATTAGTTTTTGGTACATATCGGCCCACAAACATTAGTACTTTATTTCAGTACTTTTTTAGTTTTTTCTAAATATCTTGAAAATGACTTAACCAATTTTGATGAAATTTAATCTCCTAATTAAGTACCTTGGGGACCACAAAAAAGGTTAAATAAAGTTTTTAGTAAAATTATATTTTAAAGTACTTTACTCTAGAACATATTAATATTTCAAATGAATTTGGATAAAGTTTAGCAACGATCCGTTGCAGTTTATTTAATATTTTATACAATATACAATCAATAAATATATTTTTCTTTGACATATACCTATAGGTATAAAATATATTAAAAATGACTTTCGAATATTTTTCTCTCTTGGGAGAATTTTTCTCGAGATAATTAAATCATTCGGTTTTTTTTTCTCCATTTCTTTTTTTATTTCGTTATATAAAATGTATATATATATCTATAGAAATACTTTCTATAAACGAATTATCTGGCAGCCGGAAGTCAATAAAAGGAGGCGAACTGAGTGAGCGAGTGAATTGAGGGTTGAGAGGGTGTGGGTGAGTGAGTGAGGGTTTAATACTTGGTGGGCGAGCGAAGAAGTTGGCCAGCCTGCCAGCTCTCTAACCAACTCTAGAACTCCAGAGCTCTCCAGCTCTCCAGCTCTCCAGCTCCATTGCAATGGATCGATTTTGATGTTTACCGCCTCGCTGCTGCCAAAGGAAAGAGGGTGAGTGGGAGGTGGGGGTGGGGGGGGGGGGTTGAAATTGTGTATCGGATTCCATTCTCTGCTCAGAATGTCCCACTGACACCTTCTTCCATGCCATTTAATACAATATTATATTATATATATATAGATATATAAATAACGGCGTCTGCACAATTCCCAAACGGATCGCAATACAAATTGATAAATAGATAAATAAATAAATAAATCGATATTTTTTTCTATCAAAATATATGACATGTAAAAATACATATATATATTTTTATCTCTCTATTACAGTTGTAGTGTTTTTTACTTTATCCAATGCGAAGCATGGGAGAAAGTATTGGAATGGGTCTCGCGGCAAGCGCGACTTCAAAGGGCCCTCAGGTAAAGACTACGGAACCCATAGACTCAATTAAGGTCACACATTGAATTATTCAATTAGATTGAATTTTAGCACGTGACGGTTTTGCCAAAAATTACCTGGAATCTCGTCGAGAGGCCAAAACGTGCCATTTTTTTGGAAGTGCGTGCGGATGTTTTCCATTTGATATTAACTTTGACTACTACCAGGGGCAAGTAAAATTAATAATCCACCTTTCTTAGTTGTCCTGTCTCAGTACTTTCAATAAGTATTTTTTTCTTGCTATAAAATAATTAGTTTGGATGTAATATGGAAAAAATTACGATACCTATTTTTTGCGAGCAGGCTTGCCTTTTTGTTTTTATTAATATTTTGTCTACTTAATTATAAAATTGTTTTTGACGTTCTCATAATAATAAAGAATTAAAAAAAAAATGATTTTATTCCTTTATTTATTTATTTACATATCGGTCCACAAACATTAGTACTTTATTTCAGTACTTTTTTAGTTTTTTCTAAATATCTTGAAAATGACTTAACCAATTTTGATGAAATTTAATATACAAATTAAGTACCTTGGGGACCACAAAAAAGGTTATATAAAGTTTTTAGTAAAATCATATTTTAAAGTAATTTAGATTAAATAGTACTTTTTTTAATTTTTTTGTTTTAAATTCTTTTAAAATTTATTCATTTGTTCGTTTTAATATAGCTCATTTAACCTAATAATTTTATTGAAGCAATTTTTTACATGAAATAGGCTTCGATTCCGGAGATTACTTCCCCTACCATCGACTCTACTTGAACTTCTAGCTGGCGATAATATTTTTAATCCGTGTTTTTTAATAAGAAGAATTTTAATCAATTAAATTGGCAAATTCTAATATATAACAATATTTGGTATAAAGTATTCGTGGGTTTTAAAATTAAAAAACCAATTAATAAATAAAAGATAATTGATTAAAAATGTAAACAAACTTTTTTATTGAGATTTTCATCTATCAATAATAACTTTAATTAAGAAAAGATCAATTAAGATGAAATTTGTCGAGGTCCAGACCTAGCCAGATCGCTTTCTCATAAGATATAAATATATAAACAAATATATATACAATTTTTGCTGGTTTAGTAAGAGTAGATTAACAATCTGGGCCGCGACTTGAGGGGGTTCGAAAACCTGGCTGGCCTATAAATGCCTATACTACTCTGCGGTAAACAAATCGATCCACCAATAAAAACTTTATTAAATAGTAAATAATTTTTTACAAGTAACCATCAATTATTGAAATTATTGTTTATTAAAAGAGTACTTTCTACTTGTCGTTGGCTTAGGCCTTGATTAATTAGGCACACAATTTGAACTGCTTGAACTTCAGAAATATACATTTTGTAAATTTAATCTTTCTATCAATGATGCGCTTAATTCAAAATTATTCATTTTTCAAAAGGAATTTGATCTTTTATTAAAACTTTATTTACATAGTAAAGTGATATTAAGAAAGTATGATAATTTGTAATTGTATCTTTTAATTTAATTTTAATTATTTTTTTTTGTAAAATTCAAAAATTATCCACAATATTTATTAAAGATGTTAGTTTAAGAGTTAATTCAAAAAATTATATGATTATTTGTAAAAAATTTTAAAATAATTTGCTATTTATTAGTGATTTTATTGGGTGCTCGATTTTTTTGCACTGCACTGAATGTATCTACGCGAAAAATCAAATAATATTTAGAATAAATGTTTAAAAATATTTAAATAAAATGTTCAAAGCAGAGCAGATGGAAACGTGAATCCCATTCAAATATTTGGTAAATGACCCTTCTATTGGTATATGAGCTGGATCGGAGGATTCTCCTAGTGTGAACAGGCCTATTTAAAAAACATTTAACAAATATTTGACCAGTGCAAGAGCAGAGTGGGCGGAATTAGGCCGTTTTTACACGAACCGGCGAAACAGGTGCACCGGATACAATGGAATCCAATAGCATTATAATCAACATTTCTATTTATTCTTGGATTCATTGTCGAGAGACGCCCCAAGTGAAATCAAGGACTCAATAAATCTGGTTCACTCCGGTCTGGCGAATCCGAGAAGGAATCCACCCTTAAATGAGTTGGCCGACACCAAGGGCGGCTCAACTTAATGAAAATCCCATATTTATACTTGGGTATCCATTTAGAAAGTATTATTTGTTACGGTAAAACACTCGTATCCATAATAAGCATTAATTAACAGGAATAACGGGAATTGGACAAATAAAAAACAGAGTTTTTATTGAATGGGCCAGACGTTTCGTCGATTAATTTCGACTTTCAGTGGCTCATTCTATCACTCTTTGTCAAAAGACAATTCCACTACGCGACGAAACATTCTTTAATCCTTTTTATTTAAACTATAATACATTGTTGGATCATGCCCCAATTGCTCAAGAAGAATCAAGTGTGTAAAAGTTCAAGATTCTTGAGCAATTGAGGCATAAGCCAACAATGTATTATAGTTTAAATAAAAAGGATTAAAGGATGTTTCGTCGCGTAGTGGAATTGTCTTTTGACAAAGAGTGATAGAATGAGCCACTGAGGAAGTCGAAATTAATCGACGAAACGTCTGGCCCATTCAATAAAAACTCTGTTTTTTATTTTGTCCAATTCCCTGCTATTCCTGTTAATTAATTATTTGTTACTTTCGCTAGATTGTGATAATTTATTCTCCCAACTCAAATGAAAACTTATTTCAAATAATCCATTTATTATTTATTCCTACTTCTCTTTACCTTTAGGAAACGTGAAAGGCTTTGTATTTAATGGGAGGTTTCATCAGAATAAAAAATAATTGAGTGGGCATATATTCATTTACTTCTCGTATAGTTACATACCTACTAGGATTTAATTAATAAAATTAAAATTTCTCTCATGGACACCAAATTTGATTCATAAACTTTCTTTTTTATTTGACATACAATTAATTGATCAAGTATGCTTTGTATTTCTAAACACATTGTTAAACGATATTATAAATCAACAATTAAAGTAAACAAATATATATATAACGAGCTTTTCGTGCGTGCCTTAGGCACGCCCTCGAAGCTTGGCCCTCCGGGCTGGTGCCCTGGCGGGCAGCGTCTCGGTCCAAAAATTTTATTCCTCTTAAAAAACCACACTCCAAATGTATACCCGTAAACTACCGAAAATACATCGTCTCTTAAAAGTTTCGCCTCTTTAATTTTTTAGTGGCGGGGGAGGGGATGAATAATTATGAATATATTTAAATTTAAAATTTAAATTTAAATTTCATTTTTCCTTTTCAAAACAAAAATAATGAAATGATTTATGAACTGCAAAAAATTCGCAGGCTGAATCATGGAAATTATTCAAATTTACGCGGTTCAATTAATTTAATTAATTACAAAAAATATATTTAATGTTTCTTAATTTAAAGTCTCTTAGAGTCTTTCATTTCAAAATTCGAGTGCAAATTAAAATTATATTTCAAATTTGCCTGGTTAATGAAAATCAATTGGAGCTGTCAGTTTAAAATCCGAACTGACAATTATATTTCAAATTTGCCTCGTTAATTAATATATATTTAATGTTTTTTAATTTAAAATCTATTGGTGTTTTTTAAATTTTCATTCGAGTTCAAATGAATACAATATTATCTAGACACAAAGTCTAAATAAAAAATGTATAGTTTTAGTAACAGAAATTATGGTATAAATTTTAATGTTAAATTGGTCTAGTGGTTAAAACTAATGACCTTAGTTCAAGAGTTCGTAGGTTCGATTCTAGTCAAGAGGGAAATTTTTTTAGAAAAATTTCTCTTAGCGTTGTTACAAATTAATCTAGATCAATATATATAATAAAAATACATATCTAATGAATTATTAAAAAAAAATTAATTAACAATTTATGGAATCTATAATTAATTAAATTTTCTAATTTCAACATTCAAATTATAATTAGATTGGCTTAGTCTTCCAACTTCAGAGCCTGCTTGGACAACAATTCGGTCAGCAACAATTTTGTGGGCGAAAACTCAGCGGCCCAGAAAGGGAAATATCCTAACCCAGGGGTTCCCAAACTTTTTCGAGTCGAGGCCCCTTTTTTCAATTAAAATGTTTCCATGGCGACCTAATCTATTATATTTTTACCTTATCCAATGCGAAGCATGGGAGAAAGTATTGTAATGGGTCTCGCGGCAAGGGCGACTTCAAAGGGTCCTCAGGTAAAGACTACGGAACCCATGGACTCAATTAAGGTCACAAATTGAAGTATTCAATGAGATTGAATTTTAGCACGTGACGGTTTTGACAAAAATTACCTGGAATCTCGTCGAGAGGCCAAAAAGTGCCATTTTTTTTGGAAGTGCGTGGGGATGGATGGATGGATGGATGGATGTAAGTGTGTGTGTGTGTTATCGTTTTTTTCGTCCACGATTTTTTCCACACCTTTGCGCTGATTGAAATGAAATTGAAAACCTACCATTAGTTTAACAAAATGAAGCGCTGATTAGTTTTTTGGTACATATCGGTCCACAAACATTAGTACTTTATTTCAGTACTTTTTTAGTTTTTTCTAAATATCTTGAAAATGACTTAACCAATTTTGATGAAATTTAATATACTAATTAAGTACCCACAAAAAAGGATAAATAAAGTTTTTAGTAAAATTATATTTTAAAGTACTTTACTCAAGAACATATTAATATTTCAAATGAATTTGGATAAAGTTTAGCAACGATCCGTTGCAGTTTATTTATTAGGTACAATTGATAAAAATATATTGGGAATTAGTAGTTTATTTTTCTAGGCAAATCAAAAATTCAGACCACAGATATATTTTTGCAAGTGTGTCAAAGTTAATTTTTTTCGGTTTATGTACTATTTATGTAAGTAAGCCATAAAAATGAATATAAAATAAATTTTTGGCTTCTCACTGTCTAGTTAGGCCAAATTTTCGATTCAATTAATTATGAAGGTTCGAAGCACACTTGTGAAGAGACCTCTGGCCTAACCGACAATTCTCTACATCGAGTGTACATTCAAATCTATTCACAAGACAATTTATAATTCATCCTTTTTCATAAATAAAAAAATAATCATCAAAATAATATGTTTAAATTGAAAACAACCCTCAAATATCCATTTCAATACAAAAAGTATTTAAAAACTAATTTGTTAATTTGATAATATTTCAAATATATCATTTTGGATACCACTAGTCAGAGAAAGAGAAAGAAAGAAACATTTCGGTAGCTGGTGGTATTTTTAACCGACTTCAAAAAAGGAGGAGGTTCTCTATTTTTTTTTTTTTTGTGCCTATGTTACCTCATATCTCCGCCAATTGTCAACCGATTTTGAAAATTTTTTTGCATTTGGTCCAGTCTAGCTTCCGATTGGTCCCATTTTTTCCATAGGTATTAGACCTTTTTTATTAGGTTTGTTTAGACCTAACTTCTTTGTTTATGAACCGATTTCGATGGTTCCTTTTTATCCGAAAGGGGGTGTCTTAGGGATGGTGTCATATTAATTTGGTCAAGTTCTGATGAGATTAAGTCACTATTAATAACATCACTAAAAAGAGAAAAATAAAAATAATTTTTAAGAAAAAAATAAAACCGACTTCAAAAAATTAAATGCAACAAATAAAATACACTAAAAGGTATAAAATAATTATTATCTTATTTAGTTACAACTAAACGACGAAACATTAACATGAAATTACTTTTTGAAGTCGGTGCCAAACATATACCTTTTATGAATCGCACTCGACGGATCTTACTTAGTACGTTTGGCGGGTACGCTCGCTTATAGGTATAGTTTGTTTGGTACCGACTTCAAAAAGTAATTTCATGTTAATTTTTCGTCGTTTAGTTGTAACTAAATAAGATAATAATTATTTTATACCTTTTAGTGTATTTTAATTGTTGCATTTAATTTTTTGAAGTCGGTTTTTATTTTTTCTTAAAAATTATTTTTCAATGACAAATTTCAATGTTTAAATTGAAAACAACCCTCAAAATCCATTTCAATACAAAAAGTATTTAAAAACTAATTTGTTAATTTGATAATTTTTCAAATAAATCATTTTGGATACCACTAGTCAGAGAAAGAGAAAAAAAGAAACATTTCGGTAGCTGGTGGTATTTTTATCAAACAGATTCTATTCCTTTTCCTTTTTCATACCCCCTATGACTTGTAGATGGAATGTTGCCAGTTGCGGGGGTGGTTTCCCACTTGCCCACTAGCTGAGAGGGAGGATTCTAAATAAACTCACCCCCCCCCCCCCACTACGGAACCCGCGTTATCGTTAACATGCGCTTGCAATTGCTGACAGGAGAGATAATGGCCAAATGGGAGAAATATTTCAACCGCCACAAATTTATGGATTCTCTACTATTTCCCCGAAAAAGAATTTCATCCGCCTTCTTTTTTGTGTCTGTCTGTAATTGTGTCATTTCTATTAGAATGAAAACTGATCAGAGATTAATATACAGGATGTCCCGTATCATAACGATAAACCGTGAACAGTGGATAGGCCAATTTACGAACCCCTGAATATATATATTAGGGTCGGTCAAAAAAATCCATTATTTTTTTACAAGTGACACGGAAAAATGGGTTGCTAGATACCTTAAAAAATTATTTCTAAATATGAGCTCTTAATTTTAATAGGAAGATCCTCCGCATCGCAGTTTCTTATTTTTTTCTCAGTCCACTAGAAAAAAATCATACCTCATCATTAATTGATTGTACAGAAAATGTTCTTAAAGAATTTCGTATGAAATTTAATGCTCTACAAAAAAGGTATCTTATATTTTTTCCGTAAACCTCACCATTTGAAAGATATTGAAGATTTAAGTTTGATTATTTTAAGACAAATTTCATTTTTGTTTATGAATTTTATAACTCAACAATAAATGGCTATTATAAAAATTCGCAATAGAAATTTTTATAGGAAATTAACTGCTCTATAAAAAGGGTGTCTTATGTTTTGGCGATTAAATTAAGCGTTCAAAAGATATTCATCATCAAACTTTCATGTGTAAAGATTTTAAAAGTTTTTGATTAGATATTCGAAAAATTTCAATTTAATTTATTAATTTCTTACAAATTTCATTTTTTGTCATTAATATAAGTATTATTTGAATTTTAAATTTGTAAATGTTCTCAAAACTTATAAATTAAATTGAAATTTTTCGAATATCTAATCAAAAACTCTTAAAATCTTTACACATGAAAGTTTGATGATGAATAATTTTTGAACGCTTAATTTAATCGCTAAAACATGAGACACCTTTTTTATAGAGCAGTTAATTTCCTACAAAAATTTGTATTGAGAATTTTATAATAGCCATTTATTGTTGAGTTATAAAATTCATAAACAAAAATGAAATTTGTCTTAAAATAATCAAACTTAAATCTTCAATATCTTTCAAATGGTGAGGTTTACGGAAAAAATATAAGATACCTTTTTTGTAGAGCATTAAATTTCCTACGAAATTCCTTAAGAACATTTTTCTGTACAATCAATTAATGATGAGGTATGATTTTTTTCTATTGGACTGAGAAAAAAACAAGAAACTGCGATGCGGAGGATCTTCCTATTAAAATTAAGAGCTCATATTTAGAAATAATTTTTTTAAGGTGTCTAGCAACCCATTTTTCCGTGTCACTTGTAAAAAAAAATAATGGATTTTTTTAACCCACCCTAATATATATATATATATATATTATATATATAAAAGTTTCATGTTTTTCGGATTATAGGCATTTTTTGAAAATGGTGAATATATCGCTACCCTGCTCCAAAAATCGAGATACTGTGACTACAAATTTACATATTATTTTGGTCAATATCAGAATTCAAAATAAAATCATAAGTAGGTAATATTAGTCCAGGCAAATGAAGATTTTAACAGGAAATAATTCCCAGTAAAGATTTTATTGCTGGAATACTCCTATTGGTACTCCAATATTACTACCCTAAGTTTTTCTCCAAATCTGAATTGTGGAAATCCTTCTACGCGCCTCAAAATGAGAAAAATTTTCTTGAATAACTCTAAAACGGCTTATCAAATCAAAAAGATATCTATTTGATAAATTAAAGCACTTTAAACCACGCGTAAAATGATAACAATTTCATCTATTTACGTTCAGTAGTAGAACCAGTACTAGCGCCTGTTAAATATCAGCCCCCGGGATCACTTTTGAATATATCCTTAAAAATCGTACTTTTTTCAATTTTTCCACATTTTGACCATGAAGGATCATGTTTTCGACAAAGATCACTCTATACATTTTTAAACTAGATTAAATTTGCTACAATTTAAATAAAGTTTCATCTTAATTAGATAATGATAACATGAGGTTGAAGTTTTGAAAAAATGCAATTTTTTGCAAAAAATCGCAGTTTTTCCATCATTAAATGAAAACCACTCATCCTAGAAACTTTCTATTTCATTCTCTAGTAAATTTTGTTGAATTGAACGTGTACTTGGACCACTTTTCTGATAAATCTCTTAAATTTATAGATATTCTACATTTTACGGACAGGATATGAACCGAAACCTTAAAAGCGTCATGGAAAATGCTGGATATCAATAAATCTAAGAGATTTAACAAAAAAGTGGTCCAAGTACCTAAACGTTCAAGTAAACAAAATTTACTAGAGAATGAGATAAGAATCAAGTTTCTAGGATGAGTGGTTTTCATTTAATGAAGGAAAAACTTCAACCTCATGTTACCATTTTCTAATTAAAATAAAAAAAAATTGTATCAAATTTTAGTTTAAAAATGTATAGAGTGGACTTTGTCGAAAATGTGCTTCTTCATGGTCAAAATGGGAAAAAATCGAAAAAAGTACGAGTTTTTGGAATATTTAAAAGTGATCCCGGAGGCTGATATTTAACAGGCCCTTGTACTGTTTCTACTGAACCAAAAAATAATTTTTAAGAAAAAAATAAAAACCGACTTCAAAAAATTAAATGCAACAAATAAAATCCACTAAAAGGTAAAAAATAATTATTATCTTATTTAGTTACAACTAAACGAAGAAATATTAACATGAAATTACTTTTTGAAGTCGGTACCAAACAAACTATACCTATAAGCGAGCATACCCTCCAAACGTACTAAGTAAGATCCGTCGAGTGCGATTCATAAAAGGTATATGTTTGGCACCGACTTCAAAAAGTAATTTCATGTTAATATTTCGTCGTTTAGTTGTAACTAAATAAGATAATAATTATTTTATACCTTTTAGTGTATTTTATTTGTTGCATTTAATTTTTTGAAGTCGGTTTTTATTTTTTTCTTAAAAAATTATTTTTATTTTTCTCTTTTTAGTGATGTTATTAATAAATAGTGATCATATCATCAGAACTTGACCAAATTAATATGACACCATCCCTAAGACACCCCCTATCGGATAAAAAAAGAACCATCGAAATCGGTTCATAAACAAAGAGGTTAGGTCTAAACAAACCTAATAAAAAAGGTCTAATACCTATGAAAAAAAAAACGAAAAAAATGGGACCAATCGGAAGCTAGACTGGACCCAATGCAAAAAATTTTTTCAAAATCGGTTGACAATTGGCGGAGATTTGAGGTAACATAGAGACAAAAAAAAAAAAAAAAAAAAAATTCAATCGAATAGAGAACCTCCTCCTTTTTTGAAGTCGGTTAAAAATAGATGAAATTGTTATCATTTTACGCGTAGTTTAAAGCGCTTTAATTTATCAAATAGATATCTTTTTGATTTGATAAGCCGTTTTAGAGTTATTCAAGAAAATATTTCTCATTTTGAGGCGCGTAGAAAAATTTCCACAATTCAGATTTGGAGAAAAACTTAGGGCAGTAATATTGGAGTACCAATAAAAGTATTCCAGCAATAAAATCTTTACCAGGAATTATTTCCGGTTAAAATCGTAATTTGCCTGAACTATAAAACTAACTAAAAACAAACAAATTACCGTTCGAAGCCCGGTCTTCCAGGTAGTAATTATTATTATCTCATCAGAATTACTAATTCATCATTTCTAATTACTTACTTTGAATCGCATCTGTAGTAATTTCCATCATACACACTTTTTAAAAATACGCATATTATTTTTAAAGTACCTGGCCACCGAGCGATGCTCAGTAAATTTTTGATTCAGTTAATAGCTATATAATAATCGCCAAAAAACCCCTCCCCCCCGGACCCCCACCACTTCACCCCACCTCCTGCACCCTCCCACCTCACTCCGTACCCAAAACCCCGGACCACTGCAACCCACCTCCTTCACCCCCACATCTACCCCCCACCGCCCACTCACCAAGTTTTTGCATTTCTAGCCTTCAGTGGCCTACAGATTATGTGTATATACGTTAGATATATAAATAAATACGGTAAAATTATTATTTTTTTTATTAAATAACAATTTTTGAGTTCATCAATTAAATTGTCAAATTATTATTTGTGGGATTTAAAACTCGATTTTTAATCAATTAAATTATTAACTAAATATAAATTTATTAAACCAATTATTTTACATGAATTAATGTATACATTGTATTTGAGCTTCGACTCCGGAGATTACTTCTCCATCATCGACTGTCCTTGATCATCTTTTAGTCCTTGTTTTTAATAAGAGGAAAAAACTAATTAAAGAAAAAACCTCTTTTCCGATAATTATTCCAATTCCATTATTTTTCTTCCTCCCTCATTCATAATCAATCAATCAATTAAATTGCCCAATTTTTAATATTATATAATAATAATTGTAATAATCTTATTGTGGGATATAAAATTAAAAAACCAATTATTAATTAAAAGGAAATTGAATAAAAATGTAAATAAACATTTTTATCGAGACAACCACCTGTGAATAATTATTTCAATTAACAAAAACCCATCAAAAACAACTTAGCCGAAGATGAGACCGTGACAGATCGAATGTCCAACACAAAACCCTCCTAACCCGTGAATTTCATCCACATCGTTAGAGCCGTTTTCGAGACCCCGATTGAATATATATATATATCGCAATTTTTGTTCGTTTAATATATTAAGATATAAATACATCTACATATATATGTATATGATTTAGTTCGACTATAAAGCAAACCCTGAGAGAGTTTCCTTTCTTGAGTTCTCTCGCAAAGTTATTCCCTTAATTAAATTCCATTGAAAATTGTTACTTAATTTTAAAAAAAACGCATAATATATATATATATATATATATTAATATAAAAAGTTAAATATTATTATTAATTTTTAGATGAAACACTCACGTAGTAGAAGACAAACTTTATTATTATTTTTTTTTTTTTAATATTTATTTATTATATTTTTTTTTAATAAATGCCATTTTTTAATTCTCTCTCTCGCATTTTTCTACTCCCCTCCGCACCCCCACCCCTAAACACCCTCTCTATCTCCATAAATAATATTTTATTTAATAATAAAAATAATAATTATAATTGCAAATTGAATTATTAATATAAAATAAAAGGCTTTTATCTCTCTTAAAAATATGGACGATATTATTATTTCGTTTAAACTACCATTTAATATTTTAATAAAAGTACCTGGAACACGAAGCGATGCTCGGTAATTTTTTGCTTCAGTTAATTTTAATTCAGGTAAAAAGGACGATTTTTATTCGCAGACAAAATAAAATAAAATTTAAATAAAACTTAATTTTAATTGAATGTAATGGAAGGCAGCCCAGGGGTAGGTAGTGAGGAAGAAAAAATTAACCCATATAAAATAAGGTGTAATTTATTGGAATCCTTCCTCCTTTCCTTTCAAACCGACGTTTCGGAGGATTTTTCCCTCCTTCTTCAGGGTTTCAAAGGGTCAATGAATGAAACAAATAAAATGTTTCCTTCTTCTCTCCACAGTAGTGTTCAAAAACTTTCTTCATTTTTAACAAAGGCATAGAAAAACAAAAAAATGTTTTCCTTCTTTTCTTAATTAGATAAGAAAAGAAGTAAAAAAATAAATGTTTTTCTATGCCTTTGTTAAAAATGAAGAAAGTTTTTGAACTCTACTGTGGAGAGAAGAAGGAAACATTTTATTTGTTTCATTCATTGACCCTTTGAAACCCTGAAGAAGGAGGGAAAAATCCTCCGAAACGTCGGTTTGAAAGGAAAGGAGGAAGGATTCCAATAAATTACACCTTATTTTATATGGGTTAATTTTTTCTTTCCTCACTACCTACCCCTGGGCTGCCTTCCATTACATTCAATTAAAATTTCTACCAGTCCGTCTCTCTCCAGAGAAAATTTCGTTGCAAAAACTTAATTTATATTTTTACCAACGTTTACATCAGCTATGGCCATCATCAAGACGTATTATCTCCGAGAACAAAGTTTTGAATGTAAATTTTCAAAAGGGGGGTGGAGCACCGAAATCCAGGGTAGAAGTAACAAAAAATATGAATTTGATATTTCAAGTATTTTAGATGAAATCGAATATGACTTTTCGGGCTCAAAAATAGCTGATTCTTTATATTTCCACTTGATGAATTCAAAAATCACCATAAAAATTACCGATTAGCTCTTGTTTTTGAGATATTATCAGTCAAAACGACGAAAAAGGCCATTTTTGAGTCCCATTGGATATTAAACAGAAATATTTCAAATCTCAATATTTTGTTGGCGTAATAGAAAACGGCTTCCTCTTTGATTTTTTGAGCTCAATTAGAACTCGAGTTATGACTAAAAAACTAAAACTACGTGATTATAAAGGATAATAAACATAGATAAAAACATAGGGTCTTATTTTTTAAGTTCTAACTCGAGTTCTAATTGAGCTACAAACAAATTAATTTAGAATTCCGCGGAGTAAACTCGCGAGCAAATCCACTCAATCGAGAGAGTAATATATAAGAACTTGAGATGCCATGTCCCTCTGGGTGGTCCGGGGTGGGGTATCATGCGGGCTATACGCGGATTGATACCGGGTAACACCTAGATGGACCATATCTTTTTTCGCTCTCTTGGTTCAGGATGGAGAATCAGCTGGACCTCAATGGTTCTTATAAAACGGTAGTCTCGCTAAATATTCTCCAAATTTCGCTTTATAAAAACATCTTTGAATTTCTCTTTGAATTTCTTAAGATTAATTTAATTAATTTGAGCTACAAACAAGTGGTAATTTGAAAATCAAAGAGGAAGCTGGTTTCTACTACGTCTGCAAAATATTTTGATTTCAAATATTGTAGTTTAATATCTAATGGGACTTTAAAATAACGTCAAAACGCCTTTTTCGTCATTTTCGAAATTTCATAATAATCAGCGTATAAAACTCTACTGGAATCCGTTGTTAGGTCTACGAATACAAATTTTTGTTTAGTTTTGTGTTGAGCAGTACTATTAACCATAAAAAATGGAACTTAATAATACAATTTTTAAATTTAATTTTCATATTTTTAAAGCCATTTTTTGGACTTTTAATAAATACCTATTATCTGGAACACCGGTATGCTCGGTAATTTTTTGTTTTATTTAAAAGCGATATTTTAATATTATTTTTAATTTTAAATTCAAATAAAAAGGTCGATTTTTATTCGCAATAAAATAAAAATTTATATTTTTTCCAGCCAACGTTTACACCCACTAAGGCTGTCATCAGGACATATCACTGGGCACAATGTTTTGAATGGAATTGCAATTAAAAATAATATTAATATATACGGAGGTTCTTTTGTTGACCCTTATTTCTAATCAATTCTAATAAATCAATCAATCAATTCTAATAAATTATTTTATAGAAATAGAAAAATACCTTTGATTAATTAAATTCCCTTATTTTAATATATAATAATAATTATAATGATTGAAAAGTTTTTGTTTTGCCCAGAGTAGCAGAGTTGTTGATTCACAAAGAGAAACAAAGAGATTGTCTTCTGCTTGATGCAAATAAACATATACACATATATATCAAGATGATATATCTGTATATATATATTATTTATTTGTTTGAGACTATAGTTTCGAAGACTTGGTCTTCATCATCAGTCTTTCTTCAATTAGCTTTCCAGTGACGAAGGAACACCAAGTTTTCAATATCCATATGATATTGACTCCATGAAAAACATTTATAATTGAAGAAAGACTGATGATGAAGACCAAGTCTTCGAAACTATAGTCTCAAACAAATAAATAATATGTATATACAGATATATCATCTTGATATATATGTGTATATGTTTATTTGCATCAAGCAGAAGACAATCTCTTTGTTTCTCTTTGTGAATAATAATGATCTATTAATGGGATATACAATTAAAAAACCAATTAATTATTAAAAGGAAATTAAATATAAATGTAATTATAAATTTTTATTCAAATAAACACCTGTGAATAATTATTTCAATTAACAAAAAACCCATCAAAAACAACTTAGCCGAAGATGAGACCGTGACAGATCGAATTGTCATCACAAAAACCCTCTAATCCGTGAATTTCATCAAAATCGGTAGAGCCGTTTTCAAAATAGAACTAAGGTACAAATATACAATACAATTTTTGCTCGTTTAATAAGAATAGATGTATTATATTATAAAATACAAATCTTTAACAAAACAATCTAGGACAGGTTTATTTTCAACCAAACGTTTCGGGAGAATTTCTCCTTTTTCAATAGAAAAAACTTTCAAAAAAAAAAAGAAAAGTTTTTCGTCTATTTTGTTTGTTTTTTCTATTATTGAAAATGGGATAAATTCTCCCGAAACGTTTGGATGAAAATAAACGTGTTCTAACACATGAGTTTTTAACGGGTTATAGTGGTATTTCACAAGTAAAAATAAAAATTTTATATTTATAGTTTCATTTTAAATACTCTGTATACATATTTCAGGTTTTTAGTCCAACATCAGGAATTTGAGTTTACAAAAGATTTCAGTGAAGTTTCAGTCTTTTGTAAACTCCTGATGATGGGCTAAAAACCCGAAATATGTATAGAGTATTTAAAATAAAACTCCAAAAATATAAACAATTTTTTTTTTAATTTTTATTTTTACTTGTGAAACACCACTATATCCCTTTAAAAAAACACCTGTAATTAATTATTAAAAGTAAATTGAGAAAAATAAATTTGTAAATTTTTTCTAAGAGCCTAGATTTTCATTTTTGAGCCTCGCTCTCAAGGGCGGATCCAGGGGGGCGGAAGGAGCGATCGCCCCCCCCCCCATACAGGCCCGTGCATGGCGGGATTGCAACACTTGCGTCGCACGCAGAGGCCAAAAAACGGCGGCCAAATCGACAGGGAATTTATAACAATGTTTATTTTAATGAACGATCTTATATACATCGGGCACTTTATATACATTCTCTCCCCCCCCCCATAAAAAATTCCTGGATCCGCCCTTGCTCCCCCGCCCCTTATTGTATGTTCGTTGAGGATACCATGTTAGAAATCTTCTCGCAAGTGCCACCAAAATCTGTTCAAATTTTCAACTAAATCCGATGAACGCCAAGGCATAAAAGTCAAACGGGCATACACACTGACAGACAAACATGATTTTTTTTTATATATAAGAAGAAAAAGATTAAATGACCACAGTATCCCCTGCTTGTTGTAATAGGCGACTAAACGTTTTTTTTTTCTTTCTTTGAAATCAAATGTTTTGCTTTCTTTCTTTGTTAAATTGTTTTAAAACTTGTATTAATTGTTTAGCTAGCCTTTGTTTGTTGTGTTGCTCTACTTTCTCTCTCTCTCTTATTATAATAGGTTTTTAAATTTCTCCAAATTAAATGATAAATCTCTTCTTCTTGTTGGAATTCCTTCGTCTGATTCATTCCAGAGAGAGAGAGAGAAGGCTTTAGCCACGCGTTATTAAGAAAGTTTGGCAAACAATATGCATATATCACCCGAAAACCCGTACCCGTACCCGCTCACCTCCACAAAATCCCCTTCACCAGAGACACCTTTGCATTTGCATTTTTACAGAATTAAATTAAAACTTTTATTGTTTTTTTATGAATTCCATTTTCATTTCAGGTCCACTCTACTTTATTTGTCAAAAGATTTCACAAATAGAAATAAGCCAAGTCAATCAGACTAGCGTCATAAGTACTGAGGATTCCGTACTTTATAACATTCAAAATACTTGAGATATCAATATCTATTTTATTTGTCATTCAAAAGGAAGTAAAATTGTCATATTTGTGAAATTTTTTCCTCATTTTTAAATTAAGTAATTTCTAAACATAGGTAGGTGAAAAATCAGCAATTTGGAGCACTATCACACTTTCTTTTTCAAAGAATTTTTTTTCAATTAATGGTTATTTTACTCGTTATTTAAGCGTTGTGAATGGTTACATCCTCTTTTTTTTAATTTTAGACATTTGTGTTGTATATTTAGAGTCATGCTAAACAAGCATCTGATCTTTTATTTTTGTGAAACCTAACTAGGATTTTATATTTTAAATTTAAAAAAGTTTCGAATTTTTTTTTTTGTAATTTTCTTTACTTTATAGTCCAGGAAATAATTGCCGGTAAATATTTTATTGCTGGAATACCTTTATTGGTACTCAAATATTACTACAATAAAATTTCCCACAAATCTGGGTTGGGGATATTTTTCCACGCGCCTCAAAATAAGAAAATTTCGGAGTTTTTTTTTAGTTTTTCTTGAATAACTCTAAAACGGCTTATCAAATCAAAAAAATATTCATTAGATAAATTAAAGCTCTTTAAACTGTGCGTAAAATTAAACCAATTTCATCAAATTAGATTAAGTATAACCGGTACTAACGCCTGTCAAAAAACAGTCCCCGGGATCACTTTTGAATATCCCTAAAACTCGCACTTTTTTCGATTTTTCCCCATTTTGACCATGAACGAGCACGTTTTCGACAAAGACCACTCTAAACATTTTTAAACTATTATTAAATTTGCTACAATGTAAACAAAAGTTCATCTGAATTGGATAATGGTAACTCCGATGCCACAATGAGGTTGAAAAATGCAATTTTTTTTTTTGCAAAAATAGTAGTTTTTCCTTCATAAAATGAAAACCAATCATCCTAGAAACTTGCTTCCTATCTCAATCTCTAGTAAATTTTTGTTGACTTGAACGTTTATTTGAACCACTTGTTTGATAAAACTCTTAGATTTATGGTTATCCAGCATTTTCATGACAGGATATGATTCAAATCCATAAAAGCGTCCTTGAAAATGCTGGATATCTATAAATCTAAGAGTTTTATTCAAAAAGTGGTCGAAGTAAATGTTCAAGTAAACAAAATTTGCTAGAGAATGGGACAAAAATCAAGTTTTTAGAATGATTGTTTTTCATTTTATGAAGGAAAAACTGCGATTTTTGGAAAAAATTGTATTTTTCAACCTCATTGCGGCACGAATTACCATTATCCGATTAAGATGAAAATTTGTTTAAACTGTAGCAAATTTAATCTAACTTATAAATGTATCGGGTTGTTATTGTCGAAAACCTGCTCCTTCGTGGTCAAAATGGTGAAAAATCGAAAAAAGTACGAGTTTTAAGGATATTCAAAAGTGATCCCGGGGCTGTTTTTTGACAGGCGCTAGTACTGGTTCTACTCAACCTAAATAGATAAAATTAGTATAATTTTATGCGGAATTTAAAGATCTTTAATATATCTAATGAATATCTTTTTGATTTGATAAGCTGTTTTCGAGTTATTCAAGAAAAACTGAAAAACTCTTCATTTTCTAATTTTGAGGCTCGTAGAAAAATTTCCACAACACAGATTTGGGAAAAAACTTACGGTAGTAATATTAGAGTACCAATAAATGTATTCCAGCAATAAAATTATTTCTTGTTTTTATGCCATTTTTTCGCGTAATTTGCCTGAACTATTATTACATTAGTTTTATAATTATTTGAGTATATTTATTCACACAGGTACGTTTTAGGAAACCAGATAAAATATGTACCAAAAAATTATCATTTTGGTGGTGTTTTTTTAGGGGCTGACCTCTAGTGTGTGCCAAGCTTTGTTTGACCAAAGAACAACCAGTTAAGGTGAGTTTCACAATTATCCTCAAAATGTTAAATAACAATTCTTTTGTTTTTATAATAACCGCACTCGCCGGCCTTAATTCTATTTAATTTCCATGTTTTAATATTAAATTTACAGCTCGCTTTTTTTTTTAAGAGAAAATAATAAATTTTTCTTAAAGGGCAATTGGATTAATGGAAGAAGGACAGGAAGGGCGGATCCTCTAGGGCGTTGACGTTAATTTCAATTTAAATACATTAGAAGGGAAAATGAATTTGTTTGTCCCCCTTTAAGAGTAATTAGATTTCAATTTATAAGCACTGAAATTAATCAAATCTAATCAATGCCAGAAGATGGCAACACCATCGCCCTCTCTCAAGAAATCTTGTTAAATACAATTCTCTCAATCTGATCTTCTAGGCATCTTAAAGGCATCTTCCTCGTCTGGTCTGGTGACCTAGTAGTTTTTTTGATCCTTTATTCTTTGTGGATCACTTATTTATCGCACAAAAATAATTAGTCCAGGCAAATTACGTGAAAAAATGGCATAAACAGGAAATAATTCCCGGTAAAGATTTGATTCCTGGAATACCTTTATTGGTACTCCAATATTATTACCCCAAGTTTTCCCCAAATCTGTGTTGTGGGAATTTTTCTAGGCGCCTCAAAATGAGAAAATTTCTGAGTTTTTACTTTATCCAATGCGAAACATGGGAGAAAGTATTGTAATTGCTCTCGCGGCAAGCGCGACGTTCAAAGGGTCCTCAGGTAAAGACTACGGAACCCATGGACACAATTAAGGTCACAAATTGAAGTATTCAATGAGATTGAATTTTAGCACGTGACAGTTTTGCCAAAAATTACATGGAATCTCGTCGAGAGGCCAAAAAGTGCCATTTTTTTTGGAAGTGCGTGCGGATGGATGTGTGTGTGTGTGTGTGTGTGTGTTATCGTTTTTTTCGTCCACGATTTTTTCCACACCTTTGCGCTGATTGAAATGAAATTGAAAACCTACCATTAGTTTAACAAAATGAAGCGCTGATTAGTTTTTGGTACATATCGGTCCACAAACATTATTTCGGTAATTTTTAGTTTTTTCTAAATATCTTGAAAATGACTTAACCAATTTTGATGAAATTTAATATCCTAATTAAGTACATTGGGGACCACATAAAAGGTTAAATAAAGTTTTTAGTAAAATTATATTTTTAAAGTACTTTACTCAAGAACATATTAATATTTCAAATGAATTTGGATAAAGTTTAGCAACGATCCGTTGCAGTTTATTTCGGTTTTTCTTGACTAACTCAAAAACGGCTTATCAAATCAAAAAGGTATTTATTAAATAAATTAAAGTTCTTTAAATTACGCGTAAAATGATAACAATTTCATCTATTTAGGTTCAGTAGAACCGGTACTAGCGCCTGTCAAAAAACAGCCCTCGGGATCACTTTTGAATATCCCTAAAACTCGTACTTTTTCGATTTTTCCCCATTTTGACCATGAAGGAGCACTTTTTCGACAAAGACCACTCTAAACATTTTTAAATTAGATTAAATTTGCTACAATTTAAACAAAGTTTCATTTTAATTAGATAATGGCAACTTGTGCCGCAATGAGGTTGAATTTTTGAAAAACTGCAATTTTTTGCAAAAAATCGCAGTTTTTTCAATATAAAATAAAAACCACTCATCCTAGAAACTTGAGTCTCATATCTCATTGTCTAGTAAATTTTATTTACTTGAACGTTTACTTGGACTCACTTGTTTGATAAAACTCTGAGATTTATAGATATCCTAAAGTACATTTTCCGGACAGGATATGATCCGAATCCTCAAAAGCGTCATGGAACAATGCTGGATATGTATAAATCTCACGAGTTTTATCAAACAAGTGGTCCACTAGATTTGAAGGAAAACTTAGGGTAGTAATATTGGAGTACCAATAAAAGTATTCCAGCAATAAAATCTTTACCAGGAATTATTTCCGATTAAAATCGTAATTTGCCTGAACTATAAACTAAAAACAAACAAATTACCGTTCGAAGCCATGTCTTACAGGTAGTAATTATTATTATCTCATCAGAATTACTAATTCATTATTTCTAATTACTTATTTTGAATCGCATCTGTAGTAATTTCCATCATACACACTTTTTAAAAATACGCATATTATTTTTAAAGTACCTGGCCACCGAGCGATGCTCGGTAAATTTTTGATTCAGTTAATAGCTATATAATAATCGCCAAAAACCCCTCCCCCGGACCCCCACCACTTCACCCCACCTCCTGCACCCTTCCACCTCACTCCGTACCCAAAACCCCGGACCCCCCACCACCACTGCAACCCACCTCCTGCACCACCTATATCTACCCCCACCGCCGCCCACTCACCAAGTTTTTGCATTTCTAGCCCTCAGTGGCCTACAGATTATGTGTATATAGATATATAAATAAATACGGTACAAATATTTTTTTTTTATTAAATAACAATTTTTGAGTTCATCAATTAAATTGTCAAATTAATATTTGTGGGATTTAAAACTCGATTTTAATCAATTAAATTATTAACTAATATAAATTTATTAAACCAATTATTTTACATGAATTAATGTATACATTGTATTTGAGCTTCGACTCCGGAGATTACTTCTCCACCATCGACTGTCCTTGATCATCTTTTTAGTCTTGTTATTAATAAATGGAAAAAACTAATTAAAGATAAATAATAATTTGCCTAGGTCTAATTTAAAAGTTATAAATTTTAAATTTATTTTAGATCTGTAATTGCTAGGCTTGTGCCTTAGGCTCTACATCAATCACTATTTGATTTTTAGATTAATTCAAATTCCATTTAATATCTTATTATATCACACTAACGTTGATTTGAAAATCAAAGTCCAATACTTTTTTTTAATAACGTTTGTAAACTTTTTTCTTTGTTCAATTCGCCCTGCTTAGTTAATTCTAACATGCAGGGGGGGGGGGGGGTCATTGATTAAAGAAAGTAAATCCGTCCTTTGTCGAGTGATCTCTGATCTTGGTTGGTCCAGTCCCTCAGCTGGCGCAGTTAACAAGCTTTTCCTTAATTCCCATGTCAAAGGGCCAGCCACCCGCCCTTTTGACAAACCACCTGATACGTTCTACGTATATGCCTACTTGCCCCCCCCCCCCCCACCACACCCCCTCACCTTTGAATGATTTTTGTTTCAATTCAATTCTGGCCATTTATTTCACCATTGGCTCCAGGAATGGAACAAATTACCATTTCAATGGACCAGAAAGAGGGAAAAATCCTCCAGCTTCAAACGTTTCAACCTCCAGCTACAAGTATTAAGTACCTATATATATATATATATGTATATATACTACAATATACACATATACATAGAATAAAGTGTTTCTGTACATTTAATTTTCCTTTTAGTAATAATAATTTCATTTTTCCATATTTATTTAATGTGAATTCAAAAGAATGTAAACGCGAGAGGAAAAAAACCAAACCCTCCCTCTTTGAAATGAAATACTAATGAAAAAAAAATGAGAAATTGTTATTGAAATAACTAACACGGCGTTAAATTGAAATTGAAAAAGGATTTGAGCTATAGGGCTGATGAGTTTTAATCTAATTAATTTAATCTACAAGGGGGGGGGGCTTACAAGTCGTAAATGGTGACCAGAGCGAGTTTGGTATGGTATAAGTATGCCAAATCTAAGTTTACGACCTTGAAAGTGTGGGGGACAACTTTTGGTGTCCGAAATTTTAGGACTTTTTCCAGTTTTTTGCTTATAACTCAAAAACGGTCCATATATTGGTAATAATTGTCTTATAATAAATTAAAGAGGATAAAATTTCGCGTCGATTAAAAAAAACAAATGGAAAATTGGTTAAGTTGTTCGGTTTTTAATGGGGATCACTTTTGAAAACCTATCCCAAAAACTCGTACTTTTTTTCGATTATTTCCCATTTTGACCATTAAGGAGCAATTTTTCGGCAAAGACTGTTCTATACATTTTTATACTAAATTAAATTTGCTAAAATTGGAACAAAGTTTAATATTAATTGGATAATGGTAACCCGTGCCGCAATGAGGTTGAAGTTTTGAAAAACTGCAATTTTTTGCAAAAAAACGCAGTTTTTTCATTATAAAATAAAAACCGCTCAGCCTAGAAACTTGATTTTTGTCTCATTCTCTAAGAAATTTTGTTTCCTTGAACGTTGACTTGGACGACTTTTTGTTAAACTCTTAGATGTATAGATATCCAGCATTTTCCATGACAGGAAATGATCCATTGTTTCAAAAAATTGCAGTTTTTCCATCATAAAATGAAAAGCACTCATTCTGGAAACTTGATTCCTATCTGATTTTTTAGGAAATATTGTTGGCTTGAACGTTTACTTGGACCATTTTGTGATAAAACTCGTAGATTTATAGATATCCAGCAGAGGGATGGGTTGATTTCTTGATCCTTTATGTTTTTCGGTGGGCTGAATATGAATCTGGGGTTTGCTAACAAAATTTGGTGACTTATAATTCGAAAACTATAAACTTTTGATAAATAACATTCTTTTTTGAAAATGAACTTTCATAAATTTTTCTACAAAGGATATGATATGAATCCTCAAGAGTGTCATGGAAAATGCTGGATATCTATAAATCTAATAGTTTTATAAAAAAGTGGTCCAAGTAAACGCCCAAGTCAATAAAGTTTTCTAGAAAATAACATAGAAATAAAGTTTCTAGGATGAGTGGTTTTCATTTTATGAAGGAAAAATTGCGATTTTTGCAAAAAATTGCATTTTTACAAAGTTTCAACACATTGCGGCATGGTTACCATTATCCAATTAAGATGAAACTTTGTTAAAATTGTAGCAAATTTAATCTAGTTTAAAAATGTATAAAGAGGTCTTTGTTGAAAACGTGCTCCTTCATGTTCAAAATGGGAAATAATCGACAAAAGTACGAGTTTTTGGGACAGGTATTCAAAAGTGATCCCGAGCACTGTTTTTTGGATACCCATTAAAAATCCAACTAGTTAACCAATTTTGCATTTCATTTTTTTAATCGACGCGAAATTTTATCCTCTTTAATTTATTATAGGGCGGTTATTTATAAAATGTGAACTAATTTCGAGTTATAAGCTAAAAACTAGAAAAAGTCCGAAAATTTCATATCCTACACCATACCAAACAATCAAAAAAAAAAAAAAAAAATAGTTTCCCTCAATTAATATAAGTTGAAACCCCTCTATATACTGAGCTACCAAAATATATTTATTTTCTGTTTTAGAACAAAAATTAGTCGCTAAAATAATAATAATAATACCAAATTATACTTTGTTTAATCTTTTAATGCTGTGTAATATGATATTTGTTTACATTAATTGTTGATTCATAATATCATTTAACAATGTGTTTACAAATACAAAGCATACTTGATCATTAATTGTATGTCAAATAAAAGAGAAAGTTTATGAATCGAATTTTGTGCCCATGAGAGAAATTTTAATTTTAAGTATTAACGTAAATTATGCTATTAAATTCAAGAAGTAAATAGGGTTTTGAGCTATATGCACGTTCAATTATTTTTATATATAAAATTTATTTATTATTCATTTTTATCGGATATTTATGATTATATATAAATAGTACATAAGCCGAAAAAATTTAACTTTGACACCCTTGAAAAAATATACAAAGCCCCCCCCCCCCTGTGGTCTGAATTTTTGACTTTTATAGAAAAATAAACTATTAATTCTCAAGGTATTTTTATGATTTCAATAAGAGTATTTAGAGGGACCAAATACAGTATTTGTTTTGATATATGTATTCTTATTTAGGGCGCCATGGAAAAATTTTAATTGAAAAAAGGCGCCGCGGCTCGAAAAAATTTGGGAAGCTCCTGGGTTAGGCTACAATCGTCCACAAAATTGTTACTGCCCGAATTGTTGTCCAAGCTGGCTCGGAAGTTGAAAGACTAAACTAATCTAATTATAATATAATGAAATTAGAAAATTTAATTAATTATAGATTCAATAAATTATTTATTATTTTTTTTAATAATTAATTAGATATGTATTCTTTATTAATTTTGTTTACATTAATTGTTGATTTAACAATGTGTTTATAAATACAAAGCATACTTGATTAATTGTATGTCATATAATAAAAGAGAAAGTTTTTGAATCGAATTTTGTGTCCATAAAAGAAATTTGAATTTTATTAATTAAATCATAATACCTACCTATACGTGAAGTAAATGAAAAGTTTTGAGCTATATATACTCGTATACCCAGTCAATTCATGCTAGATTATTATTTTTTCATTCTGATGAAATCTGCCATTAAATACAAAACCTTTCACGTTTCCTCCTTCCTACAGGACAAGAGAAAGTATAGAAATAATAAATGGATTATTTTTGAAATAAGTTTTTATTTGAGTTGGGAGAATAAATTATCAAAATCTAGTGAAATTGTTGCTGGCCGAATTGTTGTCCAAGCTGGCTCGGAAGCTGAAAGACTAAACCAATCTAATTATAATTTGTATGTTGAAATTAGAAAATTTAATTAATTATAGATTCAATCAATTGTTAATTGATTTTTTTTAATAATTCATTAGATATGTATTCTTGATTAAATTTGTTTACTTTAATTGTTGATTTTTAATATCGTTTAACAATGTATTCACAAATACAAAGCATACATGATCAATTGTATGTCAAATAATAAAAGAAAATGTTTATGAATCGAATTTCGTGTCAATGAGAGAAATTTTAATTTCATTAATTAAATCGTAGTAACCAATAACCTATACAAGAAGTAAATGAAGTTTTGAGCTATACTATCTATTATGCCCACTCAATTATTTTTCATTCTTATGAAATCTGCCATCAAATACAAAGCCTTTCACGTTTCCTCCTTCCTCTACAGGGTAAGAGAAAGTAAGAATAATAAATGGATTATTTGAAATAAGTTTTCATTTGAGTTGTGAGAATAAATTATCAAAATCTAGTGAAAGTAACAAATAATACTTTCTAAATAGATACCGAGGTATAAATATGAGAATTTCATTAAGTTGAGCCGCCCTTGCTGTCGGCCAACTCATTTAACGCCCCTTCGTTTTTAGGCAGAAAGAACCAAAGGCTTCCAACCCTAGAATAATGAAAGAACACGGAAATTAATATCCTCTTTTCGCCCTATCGATCGATCTCTTGAAGTTATAATAGATGTGTCTATCAATTGAATCTTTAGAGATGCCCCTGTGGATTGGCAACCAGCGTCTCAGGGCTGTAACTCTTATTGCGGACTTAGCTCGCTATCTCGATAAAACAGGTGTTTTCTCAATAATCCACATTAGGGTGGTCCTTATAAAAATGATTTTAAAATTTTTTGTTTCGTCCCCCTAGATAACTTCCAAATATACAGGGTGAGTTTTTTTATCTTGAGACAGTCTTATAACTCAAAAAGAGTGCATTATATGGAAAAAAGTTTCAAATAAAAGTTTTTTATATCGAAGGGGAAACTAAACTACGCTATTGTTTGTCGACCTAGAACAAGCTTTCAAGGATAATTCAAGGTCATGTTCTGTTTTTTAAATAGAAACCTATATGTTTCTATACGTCTACTTAATCAAGAAAAAAAATGAACAACTTTCATTAGAACTATTTTTTTATTCGACTTCAAATAAACAAGATTTTAAATCAATTATTAGATCTAAAAAAAAATCCTAATAATTATTTTTAACAATTATTTAACTTAATTATCAAATAATAATGATCAAATATTTAATTATTAAATAAATAATTATGTAAATCGAAAAGTTAAAACAATGAAAATAAGTGTTTATAATGATTTTAAAACTTAGTTATACTCAGATTTAAGAGATTATTTTCTACTAAATAGAACTATTTCAAATTCTTGATTTTGAAAAAGCTTATTTCTCATGTCAATCCAGTAGATAATTATATTGTATTACCATAATAAAAATGGAGCATTTTTTTATTGAAGACAGAATTAAAATGGTCTTAATTTATGTGGTGATTGTGGAAGAAGTGTTATGGGGCTGCCATTGAAATGGATGCCGGACGTTTTCCTGATAGAAATACACCCTCACAAGCTTCATTTTATCGTGTTGTAAATCTGTTTAAAAAAATCATCCAGAAAATTTGCGATGACACTTTGGAATGTCTCAGAATAGTGTCGCAAAAATTATTAAATTACTAATTATTATTAAATTATTTATTTAATAATTAATTATTTAATCATTATTATTTGATAATTAAGTTGAATGATTGTTAAAAATAATTATTATAATTTTTTTGAGTTCTAATTGATTAAATATTTTTTTTTATTTGATGTCGTATAAAAAAATAGTTCTAATAAAAAAGTTGTTCAGTTTTTTTTGTAGATTCAGAATATGTACAGAAACACATGTAGGTTTCGATTTAAAAAACAGAACTTGACCTCGACAAACAATAGCGTAGTTTAGTTTCCCCCTTGATATAAATAAACTTTTATTTGAAACTTTTTTTCATATAATACACTGTTTTTGAGTTATAAGACTGTCTCAAAATAAAAAAAAATCGCCCGAAATATATATCTAACAGTGGTGGGCGATGACATATCATCAACCAGGGAATGTTTTCCAAAAAATATAGGTATCCCTCAAATTCGATAATCATTCAACTTAATTATCAAATAATAATTATTAAATAAATAATTTAATAATATTTAATTATTAAATAAATAATCTAATAATATTTAATTATTAAATAAATAATTTAATAATATTTATTTATTAAATAAATAATCTAATAATATTTAATTATTAAATAAATAATCTAATAATAATTTAATAATAACTAATAATTTAAGAATTTTGCGACACTGTTCTGAGAGACATTCCAGAGAGTCATCGAAAGACTTCTGGATGAATTCCAGTTCTAATTCCCTTATTTTGGGCTTTTATGTTTCTTCGTAGATTTTACAGTTCCTTTTTTTTGTAGGGGTTGTTGTATCATCGAAATAGGGGTTAATAATATTATATTATTAAAAAATTTTAAATTTGTATCCGCCACCTAGGACCAAACAGGAGTGCAGGTACTTATAATTCCTGAAAAAATTTCATCGACTTTTTAGCAACAAAAAATGTGACTGCTCTAAAAGTAGATGAAATGAAAAATCTCTTTAAACTGCAACAGAATCGAGTTTCTTGTCACTAATCATCCTTTGGTTTGATTTCGTTGACGCTTGTGAGGATTCGGATCATATCCTGACAGGAAAGTGTAGAATATCTATAAATCTAAGAGATTTATCAAAAAAGTGGTCCAAGTAAGAAAATAAAATGAAGGAAAAACTGCGATTTTTTGCAAAATATTGCATTTTTTCAAAACTTCAACCTCATGTTACCATTATCCAATTAAGATGAAACTTTATTTAAATTAAGTGGATATTGATGAGGCAGTCCAAAAAAAGAAGAAGATAATTTACACTATCTTTTTATTCATAAAACCGACGTTTCGGAGGATATTCCCTCCTTCTTCAGGGTTTTGAAAAGTCAGTGAAGGAAATCCAATGCGGCATTCCCCTCTGTCTCCTCTTTCAGTGGCAGTAACAATAATATCTTGTATTTCATTCTCAGCAGAATTACAATGTAATAATTATTACATTGTAATTCTGCTGAGAATGAAATACAATATATTATTGTTACTGCCACTGAAAGAGGAGACAGAGGGAATGCCGCATTGGATTTCCTTCACTGACTTTTCAAAACCCTGAAGAAGGAGGGAATATCCTCCGAAACGTCGGTTTTATGAATAAAAAGATAGTGTAAATTATCTTCTTCTTTTTTTGGACTGCCTCATCAATATCCACTTAATTCACTTATCAGTCCGTCTCCAAAAATTACTCCAATCTTATTTATTTAAATTTTAGCAAATTTAATCTAGTTTAAAAATGTATAGAGTCATCTTTGTCGAAAACGTTTTCCTTCATGGTCAAAATGGAGAAAAATCGAAAAAAGTATGAGTTTTAGGGATATTTAAAAGTGATCCCGGAGGCTGTATTTTGACAGGCGCTAGTACTGGTTCTACTTAACCTAAATAGATGAATTATATTATTATTGGTGTAGAATATTGAGGTATTTCGGAAAAATAAGATACGGATGGTTGGTATGTAGTAAAAAAATTCTTATGTAGTTTTTGTGTGTTTAATGGTGTACATTTGCTTGCAAAGGTTTCGGACTAGATCAATCCTTCATCAGCACCTATTGATTACATTTTAGTGTGCATAGTTGAAATATTAAAATGTAAAGTGGATAATTTTGTACAATGAAAGAGCCCCATATTTTATCAACAAAGATACAACCAATTTTTTGACAATAGCTCTAAGCTGTGATGTTATTTGTTGATCAAAAAAATGACCGAGAGAGAACAAAGTGTTCAAAGTAGATATCAAGGCCAATTACCCCCATCTTTTTAAAAATTTATATAATTGCAATTCGAAAAATTGTTTTCGTAGGTGAAAACAACTTTTGTGAGATCAAACCCCATAAGACAGTTTTCAAAGGTATACAATACAAAAGATATATATAGACAAGAGTATATAAAAATATAAAAATATATTGCAAAAGTTGACTTTACCTTGCCAATTTGTTTATTTAACACAACTTTGGTCATGTATGAAAACTGCCTTTGAAAACTGTCTTGTGGGGTTTGATCTCACAAAAGTTGTTTTCACCTACAAAACAATTTTTCGAATTGCAATTATATCAATTTTAAAAGATGGGGGTAATTGGCCTTGATATCGACTTTGAACCCTTTGTTCTCTCTCGGTCATTTTTTACTTTATCCAATGCAAAGCATGGGTAAAGTATTGTAATCGCTCTCGGGGCAAGCGTGGCTTCAAAGGGTCCTCAGGTAAAGACTACGGAACCCATGGATTCAATTAAAGTCACAAATTGTAGTATTCATATAGGTTGAATTTTAACACGTGACGGTTTTGTCAAAAATTACATGGGGTCTCGTCGAGAGGCCAAAAAGGGCGATTTTTTCATTTAGTGCGTGCGTATGGATGTATGGATGGATGTATGTATGGATGGATGTTATCGCTTTTTTGGCCCACGATTTTTTCCACACCGTTGCACCGATTGAAATGAAATTGAAAACCTACCATTAGTTTAACAAAATGAAGCGCTGATTAGTTTTTGGTACATATCGGCCAACAAACATTAGTACTTTATTTCAGTACTTTTTTAGTTTTTTCTAAATATCTTGAAAATGACTTAACCAATTTTGATGAAATTTAATATCCTAATTAAGTACCTTGGGGACCACAAAAAAGGTTAAATAAAGTTTTTAGTAAAATTATATTTTAAAGTACTTTACTCTAGAGTAAGATGGTACTTTTTTAATTTTTTAAATTCTTTAAAATTTATTCATTTGAAAGTTTTAATATAGCTCATTTAGCCTTGCTTAAGTAAGAATGGATAGGCTTCTCTCTGTGAAATGCTAAAAATTTGGGAGGAATTTTTATGAGTAACCATAGCAACTGCGTTGTTTTCTAATCCGTTACCTTTGCTGAAGACAGAGAAATCGATTTTAAACCAAAAATAGCGATTGATTCTTATCTAGTTCTTGAGGAATAATCATTCTATATTGGATTTTTGACGTTTCGGTTTTTATTAGTAACCATTGCTGAAGACATAGAGAAATCGACTTTAAACCAAAAATAGCGATTGATTCTCATCTAGTACTTGAGGAATAATCATTCTATATTGGATTTTTGACGTTTCGGTTTTTATTAGTAACCATTGCTGAAGACATAGAGAAATCGACTTTAAACCAAAAATAGCGATTGATTCTCATCTAGTACTTGAGGAATAATCATTCTATATTGGATTTTTGACGTTTCGGTTTTTATTAGTAACCATTGCTGAAGACATAGAGAAATCGACTTTAAACCAAAAATAGCGATTGATTCTCATCTAGTACTTGAGGAATAATCATTCTATATTGGATTTTTGACGTTTCGGTTTTTATTAGTAACCATTGCTGAAGACATAGAGGAATCGACTTAAAATCAAAAATAGCGATTGATTCTCATCTAATACTTGAGGAATAACCATTCTACATTAGGATTTTTGACGTTTCGATTATTATTGGTAACCATTGCTGAAGACATGGAGGAATCGACTTAAAATCAAAAATAACGATCGATTCTTATCTAATACTAGAGGAATAACCTTATTGAATTCCATTTTTGATGTTTTGACTATTAATGGAAACCTCTACTGAAAATGTAGAAGAATCGACTTGAAATCAAAAAGACTAAATTCTTTTTTGGTAAACAACTCAAGCTTGAGTTGTTTGCCATAAAAGAATTTAGTCGTTTTGATTTTAAGTCGATTCTTCTACATTTTCAGTAGAGGTTTCCATTAATAGTCAAAACATCAAAAATGGAATTCAATAAGGTTATTCCTCTAGTATTAGATAAGAATCGATCGTTATTTTTGATTTTAAGTCGTTTCCTCCATGTCTTCAGCAATGGTTACCAATAATAATCGAAACGTCAAAAACCTAATGTAGAATTGTTATTCCTCAAGTATTAGATGAGAATCAATCGCTATTTTTGATTTTAAGTCGATTCCTCTATGTCCTCAGCAATGGTTACCAATAAAAACCGAAACGTCAAAAATCCAATGTAGAATGGTTATTCCTCGACTCTTAAATGAGAATTATTTTTGAATTAATGTCAATATGAACTACAAATTGCAAGTGATATCTGATTAATAATAAAGGAACAAACATATTAATATTTCAAATGAATTTGGATAAAGTTTAGCAACGATCCGTTGCAGTTTATTTGATCAACAAATAACATCACAGCTTAGAGCTATTGTCAAAAAATTGGTTGTATTTTTGTTGATAAAATATGGGGCTCTTTCATTGTACAAAATTATCACTTTACTATATTTCAACAATTTTAATATTTCAACTATGCACACTAAAATGTAATAAATCTTAATCAATAGGTGCTGATGAAGGATTGATCTAGTCCAAAACATTTGCAAGCAAATGTACACCATTAAACACACAAAAACTACATAAGAAGTTTTTTTACTACATACCAACCATCCGTATTTTATTTTTCCGAAATACCTCAATATTCTACACCAATAATCTATATAATAAAAATGAATTTCTTTTTCTTTGTAAGCACAGATCTCTCAAATGCCTGGACCGATTTGGCTAATTTTTCTTTTAAAATGTTCGTAATAGTCCATTTCAGGTTAATACGTAAAAAAAATCGGAAAAGTTGCCCGAAAAATTGGAAAATTCACGAAAAACTAAATCAAAATCTGTATAGCCAACATAGCTTGCCAAACAATAAAAGAACTAAACTAGCAAACTAAACATTTGTTGGCGGCACTGTTAGTCACATTTTTGAATGTCATTCATTCTTAATAGCATAGATAATAGAGTTCTAACCACATTATCGTTGAAGAAGAATTTAATAATGCAACAAAGATTTAAAAAAACTATTTTTTTAAAGTACATTTAAAAACAAAAATTAAAAAAATAAAGTACAACGGATCGTTGCTAAACTTTATCCAATGTACGATCTTATTCAAAAATGAAGTACTTTAAAATATAATTTTACAAAAAACTATATATGACATTTTTTGTGGTCCTCAAGGTACTTAATTACAATGAATTTTAAATCCCACAAATAGTAATTTGACAATTTAATTGATGAACTCAAAAATTGTTATTTAATTAAATAAACTGCAACGGATCGTTGCTAAACTTTATCCAAATTCATTTGAAATATTAATATGTTTATTCCTTTATTATTAATCAGATATCACTTGCAATTTGCAGTTCATGTTGAACATGCGCGGATCCAGGGGAGGGGGCGATGGGGGCGACCGCCCCATCGCCCCCCAAGCATTGGAGATCAACATTTTTTTATATGTTTATTTAATTTTTTTTTATATAACATTAAATTTTAAAATTGAAGAAAATAAAGTTCTATGTGTGGGGGGAGCGTCTCTTACCCCCCCCCTCCCCGCTTGGACAATTCCACCGCGACACACTTCCGAGATCAAAAGCAGATCTTATATACCGGCGGACCCCCCCCCCCTCCCCCAAATCAGAGGTCTGGATCCGCGCCTGATGTTGACTTTTATTTCAAAAATAATGATCGATTCTCATTTAACAGTCGAGGAATAACCATGCTACATTCGATTTTTGACGTTTCGGTTTTTATTGGTAGCCATTGGTGAAGACATGGAGGAATCGACTTAAAATCAAAAATAACGATTGATTCTCATCTAATACTTGAGGAATAACCTTATTGCATTCCATTTTTGATGTTTTGACTATTAATGGCAACCTCTAATAAAAACGTGGAAGAATCGACTTAAAATCAAAAAGACTAAATTCTTTTATGATAAACAACTCAAGCTTGAGAATAAGAGAATTTTTTATAAATAGAGATTTTTAATACAATTTACATATTTGTTTCATCTTATTTGTTATGAGTGTATATTACAGTTAAATAGAATCTCAAATTATATCTTTTTTTTATGATAATGATGAGAGAAGGAGTTACACCAAAAAGGTGCAACCCCTAAAGGCCTGGGTTGGCCCCTCCATCGTGAAAAGAAGAAGAAAGAATTTTATGGGTTGGGCGGGGGTCGAAGGTATCTGTGGATACGGGTCTTAAATAGCTGAAGGTTATAAGTCGCGGGAAAGATGGTGGCAGGGAGCGAGTTCCAGTCTCTGGAGGTCAAAGGGATAAAAGAGTTGGCGAAAGCGCTTGTTCGACTTTTATCCAATTTGACAGCGAAGGGGTGCTGAGCGTTGGAAAACCGCGTGTTTAGCGTAAAGAGGGCATTAGGGGGGATAATTGATTTCAGCTCGACTGAACAGACACCGTGATAGTATCTGTAGTACAGGGAAAGAGCAGAAACGGTTCTTCGGTGAGCCAGGGAGTCGAGTGAGTTGGTTAGAGCCGGTTCTCCTATTAGTTTAATTGCTCGCTTCTGAATTGCATCCAGTGTAGCAAGAGAATGCTTGGAGGCACCCCTCCACAGATGAGAGCCATATTCGAGACAGGGACGAATTTGAGCCTTATACAGTATAAGAAGTTGACTGGGAGTATAACAGCGTCTAGACCTAAATAGGAGACCAAGTTTGTGCGCTGCAGCTTTAGCAGTGGTTGAGATATGGTCATTCCATGAAAGGTCAGACCCTAGAGTTACGCCTAGCATTGAAATTTTATCCCTGAATTCTAGTGAGTTTGAGTCGAATGATATGTTTGGGAGGTTTTTGTCGACGCGCCTAGAAATAAGGCAACACTGAGTTTTCCCTGCATTGAAGTTAACTAAGTTTTGGGATCCCCAGTTTTTAAGTTTACATAATAACTTTTAACTGAGTTTTCTTAGACTCCTGATGATGGGCTAACCCCCGAAATATATCGAATTCAAAACTCAATTTTGTTTTATTTCTTTTTTGTGAAACCTACCTCGTATCTTAGTTTTATTATTAAGTTTACATAAGTCTAAATTAATTGAAGAGGCAATGTCTGCACGGTTTTTATGCGATGCAGGGGCGTTATGTAGGGTGCTGTCATCTGCGTAACAATGTACCGGATTGGAGGGCAAGTTTAGAAGGTCGTTGATATAGATAAGAAAAAGCGTAGGGGAGATAACCGATCCCTGAGGAACTCCAGCGTTGGTGTGGAAGGGGGAAGATGATATTCCATCGATAACAACCTTAATACTACGGTCTGAAAGAAAACTTTCGAGCAACTTACAGAGTTTCGGTGCAAGCCCCTGGCTAGCAAAAGGCCCGCCGTAGGTGGGCCTTGAAACTAGTAATATATACAAACGGAAACCTTGGCTACAAGATCACTGTGGACCTTTCTACGAGTTCCATTAACTTATTAAATAGATGAAATTGTTATCATTTTACGAGTAACTTAAAGAGTTTTAATTTATCCAATAGATATCTTTTTGATTTGATGAGCCGTTTTAGAGTTATTCAAGAAAAACTGAAAAAAATCCGAATTTGAGGCGCGTAGGAAAATTTCCACAACATCGATTAGGGGGAAAACTTAGGGTAGTAATATTGGAGTACCAATAAAGGTATTCCTGGAATAAAATCTTTACCCAGAATTATTTTCTGTTTATGCCATTTTATGACGTAATTTGCATAGACTAAAGATTAAATACAAGGCTTAGATACTTTTAATGCTGATGCTTTGTTAATGATATTTTGTTCTAGGACAACTTGTTGTTATTAATCAAATTATTATTAATATTATTTTAAAAACATTTTAGGTTTTGAGAGAAACGTGTTGCAAAATAAATATATAAATAAACATATTATGGTTTTTCGTATTATAATAAAAAAGTTGAAATTATGAAATTCCATTTTAAAGTTAGCAAAATATGGCCCTTTTAAATGTCAGCAAGCAAATGTAGGGAATATTTTACCCAACGGATGACGTTAATTAAATTCTGGCTGGTTGGTTTTTTTTTCTCTCTCTCGTCTTTTTGGTGGTGCGTGGGTGGGTGGGGTGGAAGGGTCCGTCGTGGCTGCCTTAAGATAAATGTAGGAGGGGAGGGGAGGGGGAGCATACCGGGAATGTGCTTTTTCCCCTTCCTTTCTTCCTTCCACCTTCAGTTTTATGATTTATGTAAATTCCCCCCCCCCCCATTCATCTGTATTGAATTTATCAAATGAATGATTCCGATTTAAATTTATTTCAAATCGATTCTACACACACACACACACACACACACACACACACACGCACAAGACAGATATTTGCGAAAATACAACAATTTTTTGACTCAGTGGACCTTGAAATGTACGAATCACAACCTCCAATTTTCTCGCTTGCTGTGTATATATATAATCTACTCTTATTAAACGAGCAAAAATTGTATATTTATTTATTTATATATTTGTATCTTGGTTCTATTTTGAAAACGGCCCTACCGATTTTGATGAAACAAAATCTATTAACAAGTTTTGAGGATGAAAACAAGAGCTGGCTAGGTCTGGACCTCATCAAAATTCATCTTAATTGATTTTTTCTTAATTAAAGTAATTATTGATAGATGAAAATCTCAATAAAAAAAATGATTCGCCGGATGAAAACCTACTATTAGTTTAACAAAATGAAGCGCTGATTAGTTTTTGGTACATATCGATCCACAAACATTAGTACTTTATTTCAGTACTTTTTTAGTTTTTTCTAAATATCTTGAAAATGAATTAACCAATTTTGATGAAATTTAATATCCTAATTAAGTACCTTGGGGACCACAAAAAAGCTTAAATAAAGTTTTTAGTTAAATTATATTTTAAAGTACTTTACTCTAGAGTAAGATAGTACTTTTTTAAATTCTTTAAAATTTATTAATTTGATCGTTTTATTAAACTCATCTAACCTAACTTAAGTAAGAATGGTTAGACTTCTCGCTGTGAAATGTTAAAAATTTGGGAGGAAATTTTATAAGTAACCATAGCAACCGCGTTGTTTTCTTATCCGTTACCATTGCTGAAGACATGAGTTGTTTATCAAAAAAGAATTTAGTCTTTTTGATTTTAAGTCGATTCTTCCACGTTTTCAATAGAGGTTGCCATTAATAGTCAAAACATCAAAAATGGAATGCAATAAGGTTATTCCTCAAGTATTAGATAAGAATCGATCGTTATTTTTGATTTTAAGTCGATTCCTCCATGTCTTCAGCAATGGTTACCAATAATAATCGAAACGTCAAAAATCGAATGTAGAATGGTTATTCCTCGACTGTTAAATGAGAATCGATCATTATTTTTGAATTAAAGTTAACATGAACTGCAAATAGCAAGTGATATCTGATTAATAATAAAGGAATAAACATATTAATATTTCAAATGAATTTGGATAAAGTTTAGCAACGATCCGTTGCAGTATTTATTTTTTTTTTGCGATTTTCCCGTGAACTCTTCTATGGCTGAATTTTCGATCTGATAAAGACAAATGGAGAAAAGATTGGAGTATTTTCGTCTGATAATGATTTCTTCTTTCGACTTGATTTCATTATTTATTTATTTAACTTTCCTTGTGTGTGTGTGTGTGGTGGGTGGGTGTGTAAGTTTGATTTATCAAATGATGAATGATTCAGATTGGAATTTATTTCCAATCAATATCAAACACACCCACACACGTAATATTAACATATATTTTGCTAATGACTAACTTGTTTGCTGCCAGAGGACAATGCAGCAGCCTGTGCAGTGGCGGATTAAATGGCAACAAAATAAACGGATATACCAATGATAAATAACTAAAATTTGGTAAAGTTTCGATTCGGTTATTCGCTTGATTGCATTACATTATACTGTCGTGGTAGTGTTGTTTGAATCTCATTGGGATGGAAATGTGGTCCAGGGTAACTGATTATGCTGCATGGTCACTGAACTTTGATTTCATCGGAGATTGATACGGCTATGCCCCTACTCATTTATTCTAATTTTAAAATTCCAGTAGGTTAAAAATTAAGAAACGTTCCCTAAATTGATTATTTTTAAAAAAATGTCCAAGTCAAATTCCTTCTGCTTCTTTGAAAGACATTTTGCCAGTGTGTGTGTGTGTCCGCCTGGCAAATTTTCCTATATATAATATAGTCCAGTCATTTGGTTCTAAAAAAAATAATTTTTAAGAAAAAAATAAAAACCGACTTCAAAAAATTAAATGCAACAAATAAAATACACTAAAAGGTATAAAATAATTATTATCTTATTTAGTTACAACTAAACGACGAAAATATTAACATGAAATTACTTTTTGAAGTCGGTGCCAAACAAACTATACCTATAAGCGAGCGTACCCGCCAAACGTACTAAGTAGGATCCGTCGAGTGCGATTAATAAAAGGTATATGTTTGGCACCGACTTCAAAAAGTAATTTCATGTTAATATTTCGTCGTTTAGTTGTAACTAAATAAGATAATAATTATTTTATACCTTTTAGTGTATTTTTATTTGTTGCATTTAATTTTTTGAAGTCGGTTTTTATTTTTTTCTTAAAAATTATTTTTATTTTTCTCTTTTTAGTGATGTCATTAATAGTGATCATATCATCAGAACTTTTTTTTTGGGCTTTTCGGCCTTTTTAGCCATAAGCCACTTTACGATACTATATATTTATTTTTCAAATTTGTCTCTACTCCCGGGGTCAGATTTTAGCTGGATGCCTCGAGTCGGATTCGAACCCGGGTCCCCTGGTTAGCTCGCTGTCATGCTACCGCCTAGCCTACCCGACCCCCCCATCAGAACTTGATCAAATTAATATGTCACCATCCCTAAGACACCCCTTTCGGATAAAAAAAAGAACCATCGAAATCGGTTCATCAACAAAGAGGTTAGGTCTAAACAAACCTAATAAAAAAGGTCTAATACCTATGGAAAAAAATCGAAAAAAAAATGGGACCAATCGGATGCTAGACTGGACCCAATGCAAAAAAAATTTCAAAATCGGTTGACAATTGGCGGAGATATGAGGTAACATAGGCACAAAAAAAAAAAAAAAAAAAAAAAAAAAATTCAGTCGAATAGTCAGTCCTCCTTTTTTGAAGTCGGTTAAAAAACAGGTTACCCGGAAAGTTTACCGGGAGTTTTGAAAATGGATGGTTTTATAGATTTCAATTCAAGATTTATCATGAAGAGGATTCAAATTGAAAACCACACAGTCATTGAAAGATAACAAACCTTAAGGATTCTATGAATTCTAATTTCTGGAGAGAACTAAACCCATTCCTCCGCTTATTCAAGATTTCAATTTAACAAGCCCATTCACTTATTTATTTATTTATTTATTTATTTATTTATTATTATTAGACGGACTAAAGTCCTTTTTAACCGACTTCAAAAAAGGAGGAGGTTCTCTATTCGACTGAATTTTTTTTTTTTTTTTTTTTTGTGCCTATGTTACCTCATATCTCCGCCAATTGTCAACCGATTTTGAAATTTTTTCTTGCATTGGGTCCAGTCTAGCTTCCGATTGGTTCCATTTTTTTTTTCGATTTTTTTTCATAGGTATTAGACCTTTTTTATTAGGTTTGTTTAGACCTAACCTCTTTGTTTATCAACCGATTTCGATGGTTCTTTTTTTATCCGAAAGGGGGTGTCTTAGGGATGGTGTCATATTAATTTGGTCAAGTTCTGATGATATGATCACTATTTATTAATAACATCACTAAAAGAGAAAAATAAAAAAATTTTTAAGAAAAAGATAAAAACCGACTTCAAAAAATTAAATGCAACAAATAAAATACACTAAAAGGTATAAAATAATTATTATCTTATTTAGTTACAACTAAACGACGAAATATTAACATGAAATTACTTTTTGAAGTCGGTGCCAAACATATACCTTTTATGAATCGCACTCGACGGATCTTACTTAGTACGTAATAAAATATTAAAATAAATATCACTTTCACATATGTTCAATAAATAGTTCAAATTGAGAGGGCGAGGAAAATTCTTCTCAATCATCCACTCCTCAAACCCATCTCTGTCCAATGATGGACACGCCAGCAGAATGTGCTCTAGGTCAGCAGCTACAGTAGGGTCACAGGTGCAGCCGTCATCGTCCCTTACACCTATTCTTTTCAGATGAGCTGAATAGCTACCATGTCCTAGTCTCATTCTCGTTAAGCACGTATAGAATGATCTTCCATTATTTATTTTTTCAATTGGATTGATTAATGAATATTTGTGGCCTCGGTCCTTAGAGCTCAAATTCCATTCGACTTGCCATTTGTTTACTATTAATTCTTTAATTGTTAGTGTAAGATCACTTACTGAGACACAGTTGTAAGCATATTCGTTTTTGTTGATTGCTTCATTGGCAGCTTTGTCAACAGTTTCGTTGCCAGAGCAGCCAATGTGGCCCTTTACCCAAATGAATGTAATATATATATGCCTTTGAGGTATGCTTTGAAAACTTCATTTCTGATTTTAAGGATATAGGTGGACGTGTTGAGGTGAATATTTTCTAAAGCTTTTATTATACTCAGAGAGTCTGTGAGTACAGAAATGATGGTATTTTCCGAATTTACAGCATGTTTAATTGCTTCTAAGATAGCTAAGCACTCTGCCGAGAAGATTGAAGTTTGTTTTGGTGATTTGTAATATTTTATTACATTTGTTTGAGGGTCGAAGTGGCAGAGCCAACAGCGTCTTCATTTCCATGCTTAGAGCCATCGGTGCAGGTTCTCGTTAACATTCTAATCCGTTTTAGAGATATTCAAGAAAATCTGAAAAAACTCCGAAATTTTCTCATTTTGAGGCTCGTAGAAAAATTTCCACAAAGCAGATTTGGGGGAAAACTTAGGGTAGTAATAATAAAATTTCCTAGACAATGTGATATGAATCAAGTTTCTAGGTTGAGTCATTTTCATTTTATGAAAGAAAAACAGCGTTTTCAATCAGTTAAAATTAAATGTCATTGGTTGGCGTAGATTTATAATGGTTTGCGGCGCTCGTAGGCCAAAACTATTAATTTTACAAAAAAAAAAGATTTTTACATAAATTGTAGGAAATATTCTGTAGTGTCTCTTCGTTAAAATGAGTCAGAAAGGAAATATTTTCATAAAACTGATTTTAGGCGCCATTTGGCGTGACCGGCAAAGATACGAGTTGGAAAAATTGAAATTCAGAAAGGGCATATCAAAATCTATTTAATTGCCCATTTTCAAAACTCCTGGAAAACTTTCCAGGTAAAACTACCAAATGACTGAACTAAAGGGGAACATATAATAATAAAACTTGAGTAAGATACGAGGTAGGTTTCACAAAAAAGAAATAAAACAAAATTGAGTTTTGAATTCGATATATTTCGGGGGTTAGCCCATCATCAGGAGTCTAAGAAAACTGATTATATATTGGAAAATTAGTTTTACAAGTAACAATTTTTAAAATTTTTTTAACTATATGTGGTAAGGGGAAAGTAGGGGGAAGAGGAGAAGTTGTTCTAAGAATTAATATTTTCTATAGAGATTTGAACTGGCTGAAAGGAAGCTATACGTGCTATTATAATAACGAATGGACAAGTACCTGAGAAGGTACAACTTGAAAGGTACATGAGAGAGTACAATTACCCTAGTATATTCAATGTGCGAACAATGGAAGGAATGTTTAGTTAAATTATTATAACATATAATCAATAATTGTATTTTTATACACTTCCATTGATTATTTAAAATATTTGAATTATTAGAGAGGGCTATTTTTATCTCGGTTCCAAGAGGTCCAATTTAAGGCCTTTTCTTTCGAAATGAATAGGGATAGGGTTATTATTAGAGGTTGAATGGTTGGATTCATGTAAGTGAATTGCGAAGGCTGAGGTCGAATCTAAATTAATGTTATCGGATTTATTGAGATGATTAAGAGCTCTTACATGCTCGGAGTAACGTATTTTGAATAAGCGGCCTTTCTGCCCTATATAAAAAGCATTACAATCTTGACAAGTTAGTTTATACACTCCTGATTTGTCTAATTTATAAAATTTTGTCTATTTTATTGTTAATTAATTGGGAGCCTAAATTGTTGTTGTTGTAAAAGGGAACAAACTCAAAAAAAATAAAAAACCTTGAGCCTCCCACGCACACCTTTATTTCCTCTCTGCCAGCTTTTAATTCCCACTCGTATAAATTTTTATTTAATTAAAATATTAAATATGGTTCCATTTTGCCCGCCATACGCGTATATAAACCCTCTGTCCCTTCTTTTTTTTATTTTCCCTTTTTTCAACCCCCAAGTGAGACATTTGCATTTTCTCCCTTTAAAATTAAATTGTTATTAATCATAATCATTTAGGGCCCTAGCCAGCCAGCCATGCTTAGGGATTTAATCCTTCCTCTCTATTTATCTTTTCATAAAATCCCACACAACACAAGGGAGTTTTATAGAAAATTACCGAAACATTTTTGTGTAAATTACGTAATAATTAAACAGATTGGCCCGGGGGCTGCCACCCACACAACAAGTGCATTCGCTCCCTCTGTCTGCTGTTTCACTTGATTGATTGCTGATGACCAGCCAGCCATTTGCACCAATCAGTATCAATTTTCATTTAATCGGGCTATTTGAGTTATTTTAGGCTCATTTCACAGACATTAGTTTCTTAAAATCATCAGAAATGAATTAATCAAGATAACGTTGCATCACTCGCACCCATAATAAATAATAATTAAACAGGAATAGTAGGGAATTGGACAATAAATCAAAAACAGAGTTTTTATTAAATGGGCCAGACGTTTCGTCAATTTATTTCGACTTCCTCAGTGGCCCATCTTATCACTCTTTGTCAAAAGATAATTTCACTATAGTCCAGGCGAATTACGATGTTAACAGTAAATATTTCCCGGTAAAGATTTTAATGGTGGAATACATTTATTGATACTCCAATATTACTACCCTAAGTTTTCCCCCATATCTGTGTTCTGGAAATTTTTCTACGCGCCTCAAAATGAGAAAATTTCGAAGTTTTTTTAGTTTCTCTTGAATAACTCTAAAACATCTAATCAGATAATCAGTCTAGTGTTTTATGCTTGTTTTATGGTTTAAATAACCTAAATAAATTATATTCTGATCAATAATATACTTTTTCACGTCTTAGAAAAAATAGAACCCGAAGTCTGGGAAAGTTTTTTCAGTTTTTCTTGAATAACTCTAAAACGGCTTATCAAATCAAATATATATACATTAGATAAATTAAATCTCTTTAAATTACGCGTCAAATAATAACAGATTTATCTATTTAACTTAAGTAGAACCTGTACTAGCGACGGTCAAAAAACAGCGCCCGGGATCACTTTTGAATATCCCTAAAACTCGTACTTTTTTCGATTCTTCCCCATTTTGACCATGAAAGAGTACGTTTTTGGCAAAGACAATTCTATACATTTTTAAACTAGATTAAATTTACTACAATTTAAACAAAGTTTCATCTTAATTAGATAATGGTAACCAGTGCCGCAATGAGGTTGAAATTTGCAGTTTTTTGCAAAAAATTGCAGTAGTCAGGAAAAACTGCAAATTTCAACCTCATTGTGGCACTGGTTACCATTATCGAATTAAGATGAAACTTTGTTTAAATTGTAGTAAATTTAATCTAGTTTAAAAATAAATAGAGTGGTCTTTGTCGAAAATGTGCTTCTTCATGGTCAAAATCTTGAATAACTCCATTATCAAATCAAAAATATATTTTTTAGATAAATTAAAGCTCTTTAAATTACTCATAAAAGAATAACAATTTCATCTATTTAGGTTTAGTAGAACCTGTACTGGCGGCTGTCAAAAAACAGCCTCGGGATCACTTTTGAATATCCCTTAAACTCGTATTTTTTTCGATTTTTCCCCATTTTGACCATGAAGGAGCACGTTTTCGACAAAGACTACTCTATTTATTTTTAAACTAGATTAAATTTACTACAATTTAAACAAAGTTTCAAATTAATTGGATAATGGTAAACCGTGTCGCAATGAGGTTGAAATTTGCAGTTTTTCCAGACTACAACGATTTTTTGCAAAAAACAGCAAATTTCAACTTCATTGCGGCACTGAGTTACCATTATCCAATTAAGATGAAACTTTGTTTAAATTGTAGTAAATTTAATCTAGTTTAAAAATGTATAGAGTTGTCTTTGCCAAAAACGTACTCTTTCATGGTCAAAATGGGGAAGAATCGAAAAAAGTAAGGGTTTTAAGGATATTCAAAAGTGATCCCGGATGCTGTTTTTTTACAGGCGCTAGTACCGGTTCTACTTAAATTAAATAGATGAAATCTGTATTACTTGACGCGTAATTTAAAGAGATTTAATTTATCTAATGGATATATTTTTGATTTGATAAGCCGTTTTAGAGTTACTCAAGAAAAACTGAAAAAACTTTCTCTGACTTCGGGTTCTATTTTTTTAAGATGTTTCCCGAACGTGAAAAAGTATATTATTGATCAGAATTTAATTTATTTAGTGAGTATTGTTGGCTTGAACGTTTACTTGAACCACTTTTTGCTAAAATTCTTAGATTTATAAATATCTAGCATTTTCCATGACAGAAAATGACCCATTTTTTCAAAAAATTGCAGTTTTTTCTTCATAAAATGAAAACCATGGATATCTATAAATCTAAGAATTTTATCTAAAAAGTGGTCCAAGTAAACGTTCAATCCAACAAAATTTACTAGATAATTAGATAGGATGAGTGGTTTTTATTTTATGAAGGAAAAACTGCGATTTTTTGAAAATAATTGCATTATTCCAAATCTTCAACCTCGTGTTACCATTGTCCAATTAGTATGAAACTTTATTTAAATCGTTGCAAATTTAATCTAGTTTAAAAATGTATAAAGTTGTCTTTGTAGAAAACGTGCTCCTTCATGGTCAAAATGGGGAAAAATCGAAAAAAGTAAGAATTTTAGGAATATTCAAAAGTGATTCCTGGGGGATGTTTTTGACAGACGCTAGTACCGGTTCTACTTAACCTAAATAAATGAAATCTGTATTATTTTACGCGTAATTTAAAGAGGTTTAATTTATCTGATAAATACCTTTTTGATTTGATAAGCCATTTTAGAGTTATTCAAGAAAAACTGAAAAAACTTTCTCTGACTTCGGGTTCTATTTTTTCTAAGATGTTGCCCGAACGTGAAAAAGTATATTATTGATCAGAATTTAATTTATTTAGGTTATTTAAACCATAAAACAAACATAAAACACTAGGGTGTGTTTATTTTAAAAATTTTAAAAGTTATAAATGTTTTTACTTCATAAAATAAAAACCACTCATCCTAGAAGCTTGATTCCTATCTCATTATCTAGTAAGTTTTGTTGGCTTGAACGTATATTTCGACCACTTTTTGGTAAAATTCTTAGATTTATAAATATCTAGCATTTTCCATGACAGAAAATGATCCATTGTTTCAAAAAATTGCAGTTTTTCCTTCATAAAATGAAAACCATGGAAAACGCTGGATATCTATTAATCTAAGAATTTTATCTAAAAAGTGGTCCAAGTAAACGTTCAAGTCAACAAAATTTAATAGATTATGAGATAGGAATCAAGTTTCTAGGATGAGTGGTTTTTATTTTATGAAGGAAAGACTGCGATTTTTTGAAAATAATTGCATTTTTCCAAAACTTCAAGCTCATGTTACCATTATCCAATTAAGATGAAACTTTATTTAAATTTTAGCAAATTTAATATAGTTTAAAAATGTATAGAATCCTCTTTGTCGAAAACGTTCTCCTTCATGGTCAAAATGGAGAAAAATCGAAAAAAGTATGAGTTTTAGGGATATTCATAAGTGATCCCGGGGGATGTGTTTTTGACAGACGCTAGTACCGGTTCTACTAAACCTAAATAGATGAAATTTGTATTATTTTACGCGTAATTTAAAGAGGTTTAATTTATCTGATAAATTCTTTTTTGATTTGATAAGCCATTTTAGAGTTATTCAAGAAAAACTAAAAAAACTTTCTCTGACTTCGGGTTCTATTTTTTCTAAGACGTGAAAAAGTATTTTATTGATCAGAATTTAATTTATTTAGGTTATTTAAACCATAAAACAAATATAAAACACTAGAGTGGGTTTAATTTAAAAATTTTAATTATAAAAAAAAATTACAAAATTATCGTGATTTCTGCACTTTTTCAAAAGTTTCAAGTTCGATGCGCGAGCGGAACATATTAACCGATTTTAATTTTTTTATATGCCCTTTTTTCCCTTTTTCCATTACAGAAAATGATCCTTTGCTTAAAAAATTTGCAGTTTTTCCTTCATAAAATGAAAACCATGGAAAATGCTGGATATCTATGAATCTAAGAATTTTATCTAAAAAGTGATCCAAGTAAACGTTTTCAAGCCAACAAAATTTACTAGATATGGTAAGGTGGGGTAAGACGGGGACCTTAAGGTTTGAAGTCGAAAAAAAAACTAAATATACATCACAGAAATTAGCAACTTTATTTATTAACTTAATCAGTCTTCCTTTTATTAGATTATAATAAAATAAAAAATAAAAACTTTTATATTTTTTTGAATAATGAATAAAAACTCAAAAAAAGTATTTTTCCCCATCTTGCCCCACCCTTGGGGCGAGATGGGGTCCCCTTGAGTAAGATGGGGTACACCAGTCTTAAACATTTTAGTCATCATTATCACAAAAAGGACAAGTATGAACTGAATCTTCATTCTCATCATCGACGCCAGTGCAGCTGCAATATTTACGCCTGTTTTTCCCCTTTTGCGCACTTGTCTTTTTCTTCTTTGGAATCGGCATCATAAGCCTGGGATTAACGAGATGAAATGAAGTACTAGGTCCTGGCTGTTCCTCTAACTGAAGTGACTTTGTGGATGGCTGATTAGTGATGAAGCACAGATGATTGAACATGCGATGGGACATTAATTCGAGAATCACTTACAATATATCCAATGATATATTGTAATAAGAAATTGCAAAGAGAGGCAGATTAGAAAAAAGAAGGATAAAAATAATATTTGTTTAATTATAGCTAAATATAAATTTCATTAAAAATAAATAGTATAAAAGAAAAATAACTTAATATAATTTTTAATAGATTGGGTTAAAAATAGATAGCAGCAAGTTAACTAATGAATAATAAAATTGAAATTTAAATTCGCACAGGGAGCGGGGTGCGGTACGGACGGGGATGGACCTCTCGAGAATAGTTTTTTTTATATATCTTATTATTCAATAAACAATATAATGGTATTTGTTTGGAGTATCGTTGTTTGAGAGAAGCAGGGGAAATTGGAGAGAGAAGAGGGGAGAAATAACTCCTCCTTAAGCATTTGGTGCATAAAGAACCAAGACAGTCGTTGATGATATCTCACGAAGCGCTCATAAAAGACAAACCAGAGGCGCTCTTTAAAGAAACAGGAGCCCTTGATCATACCTCGATATACATATGCATGGAGGACAACTGAGGAAGCTGTTGAAGATCACGCATTTCTCTATTCCTCGAGTCCACAATACAACTCATAGGCGGTGATCCAGGAGACCCCTCTCTAAATATACGTCTAGAACAAATATTAATAGGACTGTCTTCGCTAACATATGTCGATACAGACATTTATCGAGGACTCCTATCTCATTCCTACCGCCGTCACCACCAAGATTGCTATCAAAGGGACAGGTCACCACGAGAGGAATTCTTGAAATCCAGCAAATCGCCAGTCAGGATCCTACAGCCTCACCACCAAGAGTATAATCACCATCTTGTATTTTCTCTTTAATAACTATCTATATCTGCTGATATCAAGCGGCGATTAAATAAATTCACATTATCAATAATAAATGATTTCAACATAATCTCTATTATTATTGAAAATTAATAACTCCTGCTTGCCAATCCAATTTCCTTTGTTCCTTTTTTTATTATAACTTTTATATAAGCCATTTCTGCAATCCATTTTTATTTTAATTTCATAGTAGTCAATTAATACTAAAATCAGTAGATATAATTTCAGAAAATAAGCACCAAGAGAGTTAACCCTGAGTTTACACCCGCCAACCAAATAAATTCAAAAAAGAACAATCAGATTCTCATTATACCCACTGCACACTTGACTGATTTCTTGATTCTAGGGCGAATGAGGTGCTTGCTTGATTGGAGGAAAAATTAATATTAGAATGAGTACTACTAACAGTACACTTTCAGTAGCAAAAGCTGCAGCATGTAAGCTTGGCTTTCTTTTCCGAACCAAACGATTTTTCACCCCCACTCAACTCCTTATATTATACAAGGCTCAAATTCGCCCCTGTCTTGAATATTGCTCGCATTTGTGGAGAGGAGCCTCCAAGTATTCTCTTAATACCTTAGATGCAATTCAGAGGCGAGCTATCAGACTGATAGGCGATCCTACATTAACTGACACTCTCGACTCCCTAGCCCATCGTAGATCTGTCTCCGCCCTATCCCTTTTTATAGATATTACCATGGCTTTTGTTCTGACGAAATAAAATCGATAATCCCACCAAAGGCCTCATTTGCCCGAAATACACGATTTTCTAAAATTCAACACCCCTACGCGCTTAAACTAGATACTAATCGAACAAACGCATTCGCCAATTCATTTATCCCTATGACATCTAGAGACTGGAATTCTCTTCCCCGACCGTCTTTCCAGCTACTTATAACCTTCAAACTTTCAAGACCAGCATCCACAGATACCTTCGACCTCTACCCAATCCCTAAATCTCCCCTTATCTTCACGTTACAAGGGTCCACCACGGACTTCAGAGGTTGTACCTTCTTGGTGCAACTTCTTCTTGTATCAATATCATTATAACAGGCATAAGCCGAACCATTTATAGCCGATTGGTCCTCAAGGCAGTAAATATTCCGCAATCCACCCACCAGAACGTCCCTAGCTGCCCTGATTGCATCCACATTTTGGGGATCCCATAGTCTCAACCCATCAATTCTTATAAAAAAACTGTGCACCTGGGACACCCAGTTATATTTAACCTTATTAGATTCGGTGTTATGAAGACAAACCAATCGGTTGTAGCAAATTCGTGGGAGTCTACTGGATGGCATAGCGAGAATCCTACACATCCAGTTAACTGATCGCTCGAAAGCAACCACCGCAAGTCTGACCGGTTTGAATTCATCCCTAACGATGTAGCCGGGAGTTGATCTGTTCAGAAAGTATAAGCTTTTAAAAAACCCAACGAGCGTTGTGGTTCGACTTATGCACCCTTATCTGGACCCTAATAATAATTTTCTCCTTAACACGCGTTTGCCCATCTCCAAAACGCGACTTATCCACCAACTAAGAACCACAAATGCTCGAGTTGTACATTTTTATGTCAACTCCAACAGTTATAAATTGGACCCAAATGTGAACTGCACGCTATGCAATATGCAGGCAAAGGAAGATTTAAAGCATATTCTGGTAGATTGTCCGATATTCACTGGTTCGCGCAGTCACTATTTGCATAAATATTTTCTTGCCTCTGAGGTGGTAGATGAAGATAACTTCGTGGAAATTATAATGAACATTTGTAATGAGGAACAAGCAAAAGACTTGTTTCACTTTGTGGTTGAGGCTCTCCGCATCCGGGCATTCATAGTTAATGAATAGATAAAATAAAAAATTTCAAATAAGATTTTTTTATTAAAAAATTTTTTTTTCGTTTGTTTTTTATGTTTGTTTTTTTATTTTTTATTTTTTATAATGTTTTATTGTTATATTTTTTCAAAATTGTATTAGCCAAACTGGCTTTAAACAATAAACTAATTATCTTATCTACTACTAACAGGCAAATTAGAAGAAGCCAAATTTCGCTACGCAACATTGTAGAAAATGCAAAAAAAAAAGTGAAAATTTCCATTTTTTGGTGGTTTTTGGCTTATAACTTGAAAACTATCAACTTTTCGTAAATAACTTTTCTATTTAAAATGAAAGTTCATGAAATTTCCTACAAATTTTATCATTTAGATTTTTCCGTTCTGACTCAAGCGCAAAATCCAAGTTTTTGACGTTCTGATTTTTTGCATATATACATGTTTTTTGTGGCCCTGAATTCAAATCTGAGGTCTCCCACCAAAATTTCATGACGCAACATTGTAGAAAATGCAAAAAATAAAAAAAGGTGAAAATTTCCATTTTTTGGCGGTTTTTTGCTTTTAACTCGAAAGCTCTCAACTTTTCATAAATAATCTTCTTATTTAAAATGAAAGTTCATAAAATTTTCTACAAATTTCATTGTTTAGGTTTTTTTCTCCGACCAGCTGTTCGGGCTCCAATCCAAGTTTTCAACCTCGGCAGGCTCCCCGGATCACCCAAAAATTCGCATTTTTTTCGATATTTTTCCATTTTGACAATGAAGGAACACGTTTTCGACAAAGACCACTTTATACATTTTTAAACTAAATTAAATTTGCTACAATTGAAACAAAGTTTCATCTTAATTGAATAAATGGTCATCCGTGCCGTAATGAGATTGAAGTTTTGAAAAACTGCAATTTCTTCTATGCGCAGTAGCAGCAGTACCTACCCAGGTAGATCAGGCAAACAGCCAATTCCCCACTCATCTATACTATTAATACCTCTAGGTGAAATATCTACTCGAATCAAACACTTCATGAAACATGGGTCATGGGCTTCACTGACTAAATGTTTTTATTGGTGGATCGATATTTTTTCACCGTAGTGTATAAAAATAAACTATTGAAAAGTAAATATCCTTTGCTTCTTCCAGCCAACCCCCCTGTAATTCAAAAAGTGAGAAAAGATACCCCCTCCCCCCCGCGCCCTCAAACACCTTTTCTGATGTTAAATTTATTATCAATAAAATGATATCTTGGCCCGAATGGTTACCAGCCCTTTGGCCCTTTCATTACCCCCCCCTTATTCAATATGAAATTGCCAACGAGATATATACAGTATATATAGGGCGGTTTTAATATAGATAAAGCGATTCTCTATCTCTCAATAAAATATCAAACCGAAAATATTACGATGGTAATTAAAATAAATTTCAAGCTCGATAAGTTTTTCGCCCTTTAAGCAGAAAATGGAGGCGTCAGGAGAGGGGGAGGGGTTATTATACGCCAAAGTAATTAAAATATAAATGTATAGGTGGTGTTGTATAAGAAGATGATTTCTATTTGGATGAAGCTATCAAGATGAATGCAAATGCAAAGGGAATATAATTGGCCATTTGCATTAACCCCTGCTGTAGAGGGGCCGCTGCAGCTAATGGAACAGATAAACAGCATTTGGTTATGTTCAAACCAGCCGATTATCATCCAAGTTAGGCAGCATGTGCCCCCTGGTTTGGTATTTAATTCGAACACGGCTTTTGGCATATTTACGAGATAGGAACATATAATTCGTGATGCAATACTTTAATGTATAATACAATATTTATTTATCAGCTGTGAAGGCCATCCTGCTGGCCAGAGGTCTTCAGGGGTTTAAAAATAATCATTTAAATTTACTAATTTTAGCTCATTTTATTTGTCATGAATTAATAGTGGGTTTTAAAATTATCATCATCAACGTCATGGTCGTCGCGAAAGCCGATTATAATTACTAATGAAAGATTGTGAGATTTATTCATCAATTTTGATCCCCATTCGACGGATATACGATATATATTTATCTAGATTAATTTGTAACAACGCTTAGAGAAATTTCTCTAAAAAAATTACCCTCTTGCCTAGAATCGAACCGACGAACTCTTGAACTATGGTCATCAGCTCTAACCACTAGACCAATGTCACATTAATATTTATACCTTGATTTCTTTTACTAAAACTATATATTTTTGATTTAGACTTTGTGTCTAGATAATATTGTATTCATTTGAACTCGAATGAAAATGAAAAAACACCAATAGATTTTAAATTAAGAAACATTAAATATATATTAATTAACGAGGCAAATTTGAAATATAATTCTCAGCTCGGATTTTAAACTGATGGCTCCAATCGATTTTCATTAACCAGGCAAATTTGAAATATATATATTCGAATTTTGAAATGAAAGACTCCAATTCATTTTAAATTAAGAAACATTAAATATATTGATAATTGTTCCTCCCCCCCCCCCCTCGCCACTCAAAAATTAAAGATGCGAAACTTTTAAGAGACGATGTATTTTTGGTAGTTTAAGGGTATACATTTGGAGTGTGGTTTTTTAAGAGGAATAAAATTTTTGGACCGAGACGCTGCCCGCCAGGGCACCAGGCCGGAGGGCCGAGATTCGAGGGCGTGCCGAAGGCACGCACGAAAAGCTCGTATATATATACTTACCATATAGTCCAGTCAAATTGTGTTCTTATCAGGAAAGTTTTGGGGTATTTTTTTGCATTTATATGTTTTTTGGGGCAGTGAACCTAAATCTGAGGTCTCCCACCAAAATTTCGTGAGATATTCTAGAAAATGCAAAAAAAGTGAAAATTTCCATTTTTTGGCGGTTTTTCGATAATAACACGAAAACTATCAACTTTTCGTAGATAACCTTCCTATTCAAAATAAAAGTTCATAAAATTTCCTACAAATGTCCTATATATGTTTTTTCTCTGATTAACCGTTCGGGCAAAATCCAAGTTTTCGACCTCGGGAGCCCCCCAAATCACCAAAAAACTGGCACTTTTTTTTGATATTTTCCCATTTTGACCATGAAGGAGGACGTTTTCGACAAAGACCATTCTCTTAACTTTTAAACAAGATTAAATTTTCTACAATTAAAACAATGTTTCATCTTAATTAGATAAATGGTAATCCGTGCCGTAATGAGGTTGAAGTTTTGAAAAACTCAAATTTGTTGCAAAAAATCGCAGTTTTTCCATCATAAAATAAAAACCACTCATTCTAGAAAGTTGATTCTTATTTTATTCTCTAGTAAATTTTGTTGACTTGAATGTTTACTTGTAGCACTTTTTTAGTAAAACTCTTAGATTTATAGATATCCAGTATTTTCCATGACAGGAAATGTACCATTTTTTCAAAAAATCGTAGATTTTCATTCATAAAATGAAAACCACTGATTCTAGAAACTTGATTCTTGACTCACCCTCTACGAAATTTTATTGACTTGAACTTTTACTTGGACCACTTTTTTAAAAAATTTTACATTTAAAGATATTCTTCATTTTCCATGACAGGATATGATTTGAATCCTCACAAGCGTTATGGAAAATGCTGGATATCTATAAATCTAAGAGTTTTATCAAAAAGTAGTCCAAGTAAACGCCCAAGTCAATAAAGTTTTCTAGAGAATGAAACAAAAAATGAGGTTTCTAGGATGACTGGTTTTCATTTTATGAATGAAAAATTGCAGTTTTTCAAAACTTCAACCTCATTACGGCACGGATTAACATTTATCTAATTAAGATGAAACTTTGTTTGAATTGTCGCAAATTTAATATAATTTAAAAGTATATAGAGTAGTGTTTGTCGAAAACGTGCTTCTTCATGGTCAAAATGGGAAAATATCGAAAAAAGTGGCTGATCTGGGTTGGCTGTCGCGGTCGAAAATTTTGATTTTGCTCTTGAGCCCAAACGGTCAAACGGAGGAAAAAAACCTAAATATAAAATTTCTAGGGAATTTTATAAACTTTCATTTTAAATAGGAAGGTTATTCACGAAAAATTGATAGTTTTCGAGTTATGAGCGAAAAACTGAAAAAAAAATAAATGGAAATTTTCACCTTTTTTTTTGCATTTTCTACAATGTTGCTTCAAGAAATTTTGGTGGGAGACCTAAGATTTGAATTCAGCGCCCCAAAAAACATATATGCAAAAAATCAGAACTACCCCAAAACTTTCCCCATAGGGTCCCATTTACTGGGCTATTATGCCACCGTTTATTCCAGTCTTCAAAACACTAATTAATTAATATTTTATATTTAATTGTCCCAAATGTTTTTATATAAATTGGCAGATAAATATTTGTTTTATCTAGTTTTGAGTTATTAGATAATATAAAGAATTAATATAAATATTATATATTTTTTTATAATTTTTGCAATACAAGTTGAACAAAATGTCTCAACTTGTAGTTATAGAAAAAAAATACATATATAAATAAATTTAATAAATACCCCCCCCCCTCCCATCCCCAACATAAATTTAACGATATTTTTCTTGAATTGATTAAAGCTTTAGTTGGTAGAATTTTTTTAAAAAACAACATTTATCATCAAATTAATAAACACATATACGACGTTTCGATCCCTATCGATCAACTTTGAGTTGTCTGTAAGCAGCCCTATTGGTAGATTCCCGAGGGACTGGTTTTTTTTAGGAGCTAATAATATTATACTGAGAAGTTATTATTATTAGTATTAGTATTTGGAACACCGAGCGATGCTCGGTAATTTTTTGATTCAGTTAAAACGGATATAAGAATATTATTTTTAAATTTTAAATTCAGGTAAAGGGGTCGATTTTTATTGGCAGCCAAAATAAAATAAATTAAAATAAAACTTAATTTATATTTTTACCAACGTTTACATCACCAGCTATGGCCATCATCAAGACGTATCATTGGCCCTAAAATTTTAAATGTAATTGCAATTAAAAATAATATTAATATACACCGAGAGGTTATTTCGTTGACCCTTTTAAATCCTGAAGAAGGAGGTGGGACGATCCTTCGATTTGTCGGATTTTTAAAGACAATGAAATTGATATTCTAATAAATTATTTTATAGAAAATTTATTATTAAACCAATTGTTTTACATTTTTATACATTGTATTTTTGCTTCGATTCCGGAGATTACTTCTCCACCATCGAGTGTCCTTATTCATCTTTAGTCCTTGTTTTTAATAAGAGGAAAAATCTAATTAGATAAAAAAACCTCTTTTCCGATAATTATTTCAATTCCATTATTCCCCAATCAAGTCGATTGGTTTTAATTACCTCAATCCCCCCTTTCAATCCCATTTTATAGAAAAATACATTTAATTAATTAAATTGGCAAATTTTAATGATTTTATTGTGGGATATAAAATTAAAAAAACAATTATTTTTTAAAAGGAAATTGAATAAAAATGTAATTATAGATTTTATCGAGACAACCATGAATAATTATTTCAATTAATAAAAAACCATCAAAAACAACATAGCCGAAGATGAGACTGTGACAAATCGAAATGGCAACCCAAAAACCCCTAACCCATGAATTTCATCCGATATTTATATATATATACAAGAATTTGCTCGTTTAATATAATAAGATATTTTAATTTGATAACTCTGTTAATTCTAATCTCTATAAAATAAGATACAATTTTACTCAAAAAATTGTTATTTTTTTTGGATTTTGATGATGCACTCCAAGGTTCAAAAAAGAGAGATAAAATTATAACTATATTTTTTATTTTATAAGAATTTTGCTGGCTTGGTGTGTACTGGATATATTAATTTTTTATTGTTAAGGATAAATAAATTGAATTTGCTTCTTTCCAGTAATTTATTTTGTTATTCAAATGGTTAATCCAAATATTTCGAGAGCGTTCTCAGCATCTCTTCCTCAGTGGAAACTGTGGGATCACACAATAGGCAAGTCAGTTAATATTTCGTCGTTTAGTTGTAACTAAATAAGATAATAATTATTTTATACCTTTTAGTGGATTTTATTTTATTTTTAAGCTATTATTATTTTATCTGTTGCATTTAAGTTTTTTGAAGTCGGGGTTTTTTTTTTTATAATTCAAGTACTCAATTACTTAAAACAGATAAAATAGTGAGACCATCGAGATAATAAATAGTGTATCCATAATATCCATTCCATATTAAGTTAACAACCTTGATTTTTGAAAAACAAGGTTGATAACATATTATGGAATGAATATTATGGATACACTATGATAGCGAGTATACGCCAGCGGAATTGGTATAAATGAATATAACACACGTTTAGGAGATGTAATTTAATGTTTAATATAAATAGTTAATAAAGAGAATGTACACGTTGCAATATAAGGTTGTATTATGTCAGAACAAAGGATATTCATAGAAGTAATATAAAAAGATAGGACAGACAGACGGACTGACTCTTCTGTATGCCTACGCCATCTCGTGGATTGCCGCATAAGTTCCATCACACTATTTATTATCTCGATGGTCTCACTATTTTATCAACGATTAATGTTTTAAGTAATTGAGTACTTGAAAAAGTCCTGAAAAAGGACGAAACGTCGTACGAAAATTGATATTTAACATTAATAAAAAAAATTGTCCAAAAACCCGTTAATCTTGTATTTATAAAGAAAGGTCTTGAGTTCAAATTTAGGGCACTGTATTTTTTTTTATCTGCGAATTTTAAGAACAAAATTTCCTTTTAATTATTTTATTTAAATTTCGGTTTGCTAGTATTAATGAAAGTAATGTGGAGTGCGGTAAACAAGCCAGGATTTGCTCGTATATATATGCCTATTACATATTTGGGACGTGGATCCATCCAGCATCCAGTTAGCGCTTATTAAAATGCAATCACGCACACTGGCTCTGTTTATATGGGGGGGGGAGATAAAAATGGTCATTAATCATAATGTGGTGTTAATAAATTATATCTATAATTAATGATGTATGCTCACTCTCTCTGTAAATGTAAATGATTGTCATTTTTATTTAAAATTCATTTTGGCTTTTCATCAATCAAAAAGTAAAAACCAAAAAAAAAAAAAAAAAATATTAAATTTCGTATTCGAAATCGATCATCAATGAAAAAGTTCATTAGGGGGCGTCCATAAATTACGTCACAGGAATTTCAAGATTTTTTACACCCTCACCCCTTGTCTCATATTTTCATTGAGCCCCCCTCCTGTTTTGTGACGTCACACTATAATATTTGTAAGCAAACAAATAACTGAGACCGAGGGTGAACCGCCATTGGAATTAGGTTTTACCGTCTTTGGAATTATTTGGAATTACTTAGTAATTCATTAGATAATAATCTATTGTCATCTATTGTCTTCTACTTGGAAATGAAAGTGGAAGTGGAAGTGGGTGTACACGATTTTAGGTCGAGGTTCACCCCTCGACTGAGACACACTGGACAATCTCCATATCTCTCCACTCCTTATATACCTATCTCCCCCCTTATATACCCCTCTTACTGTCCCTATCCTTCCCGATCAAAAGTACATACAGTTTCAAAAACAAAATAAAAAATGACATATAAAAACACTTTAAGTAATTTTGTTGCGTTTTTTTTTTCTCTAACAAGTATGTAAAAAAAAATTTTGAATTTAGATCAATTTTGAAGAAGTTGCTAGCGTAAAACTTAAATTTGATATCTTTTAAGCCGGCGGTGGGAGAAAAAAATTTCAAAATTTACCTGGAAGATTTTTAGATAGGTACTAAGAAAATGTCAAAAAATGAAGGAAATCAAAAATTGAAATTTTTCAAAACAGTCCAATTTGGCGTGGGGTGAGTCAATGTTTCCTTATCTTATCTTATCTTATTATATTAAACGAACAATTCTTGTATAAACATATATATAGAATCTGTTTCTCGAAAACGGCTCTAACGATTTGGATGAAATTCACGGGTTAGGGGATTTTTGTGTTGACAATTTGATCTGTCACGGTCTCATCTTCGGCTAAGTTGTTTTTGATGGGTTTTTTGTTAATTGAAATAATTATTCACAGGTGGTTGTTTGAATAAAAATTTATAATTATATTTTTTTCAATTTTCTTTTAATAAAATTAATTGGGTTTTTTTATTTTAAATTCCACTAATAGATCATTATAAATATTATTATAAATTAGAATTTTCCAACTAAATTAATTAAACGTATTTTTGTATAAAATAATTTATTATAGAATATCAATTTTATTCTCTTAAAAAATCCGACAATTCGAAGGATCGTGTACCACCTTCTTCAGGATTTAAATGGGTCAACGAAAAAACCTCCCGGTCTATATTAATATTATTTTTAATTGCAATTCCATTCAAAACTTTGTGGCCATTGATACACGTTGATGATGGCCATAGGGGGTCAAAACGTTGGTAAAAATATAAATTAAGTTTTATTTCAATTTTATTTTATTTTGGCCGCGATTGAGGGGTGAACTGCGACCTAAAATCGTGTATACCTACTTCCACTTTTCATTTCAACGTAGATAACAATAGATTATCTAATGAATTCCAAAGTAATTCCAAAGACGGTGTACACCTGATTCCAATCGCGGCTCACCCCTCGGCTGCTATTAAAAAATCAACCTTTTTATCCTGAATTTAAAATTAAAAATAATATTAATATATCGCTTTTAACTGAATCAAAAAATTACCGAGCTCGGTGTTCAAGGTACTTATTATTAATGGTAAAATAAAATTCCCGCATGGGTTAAATATTAGATCTATATGTATGGTAGTTATTTGTGGTGTTATCCCCTATTCTGATTGGTTTCCGCCCCCACCCCCGCCCCCGCCTTGCCATTTAACCTGATACCTTCTGTCTTTATCCTATCCTCCGTTTTCCTCTTTGGTTTAGGCAAAGTTCTTTCTTTCTAAAGGGGTGCGGGAGGGGGGTGACAGGAATTGGTTTAACAGGGGGATCACTTTCCTTTCCATCTCCTGTATGGAGATAGAGAGGGATTCCCCGCTTTTTAAATCGTAAACGAGATTAGAGGGAACATGAGAGAATATGGCGGGGTGGGGGTGTTCTACCACCCCGCACCACACCCCCCTTCTTCTTCTTCTCGTTGCACACTTAATTCCGTTTAATTCCCGCACGCTCTTTGATTAGAATCCGAATGAATAATAAATTTGTGGCAGGCCAACACACACACACACACACACACTTAAAGGGGGGCGTTGAGGGGAGGAATTTGGGGCCCCCGGGAAATTTATTAGACATTAAATTTCAGTTTAATGGCAAGCAAGCAAGGGGGGTGTATAATCACGGGGCGAACCCTACCCCCCTTTTTTTCGTTCATTATAATCCGCCGTGACACTTTGTTATAGGATGATAAGAGATTAGCGTGTATCTGTATATATGTGTTAGTGTGTGAGTGAGGCGTTCAATTGACGTCCACGGGGGGGCATTGCTGTTGCTACTACTACTGCTGTTGTAGGCTTTGTGCGCGTTTGCTTTTGTCTAGGAGAGAGAGAGGGATTAGAGTAGAGTGTACTAGTACTAGTGGGTACTAGTACTAGTAATAAAGTAAAAAGGGAGAGAGAATATATATGAAGAGGGAGTAGCACTGGTTTGTCTCTCTTCATTTTGGAAACCTTTAACAGCATTACATTGAATTAGAAATTATCTAGAGCAGTTGTTCTAAACATTTTTGTATTTTTCTCTTTAAATATCGAGTACCTGGAGCCACCGAGCGATGCACGGTAACACTTGACCCCTCCCCATCACGAAACCACATACCTCGCCTCCACAACTGCACCCCACCTCCTGCACCTCCCACATCCACCCCACCCCGCACACAGTTTTTCCATTTCTAGCTTTCTAGTGGTCCACATATTATGTGTAAATTTGTTTACTCGAACATCAATTTGACCACATTTGTTCATATTGATAAACATTATAAAAAAATAAATAGGAAAAAAAAAATAAAAAAATAATCGTATAGGATCTGAAATAAAAACATAAAATTAAATAAGATTTGTTTCCAAGTTAAATAAAAAGCCACTTGAACCACTTTATTTGTAAACACACCTGTTTTTTTATGATTTAGACACCTGTTAATTAAAAACAAACAAAAAATTCCTAATTTTAATATAATATATTAATATTTGCTATAATCTATTAGTGGGTTTTAAAATTAAAAAACCAATTAAAAATAAAACATAATTGAAAAAATCTAAACAACCTTTTTATTGAGATTTTTATCTTTCAATAATTACTTTAATTAAGAAAAGATCAATTAAGATGAAATTTGTAGAGGTCCAGACCTAGCCAGATCACTCTCATGGTTTCATCAAAATCGGTAGAGCCGTTTTCAAAATAGAACCAAGATACAAATATATATATATATATATACAAACAAACAAATAAATATATAAACAATTTTTGCTCGTTTAATAAGAGTAGATATAAATAGGCAGTATGTGCTAGATAAGAAAACACAGTAAAAAGTGAATTTTTAAAATTTTTAAATCAAAAACTTTTCGATACAGTTTCAGTAGATATTCTCTGTCATCTTCAGTCTCGTTTTAACTGTTCCAGTACTCTAAAAAATAGCCTTCCATTTCAACCAATAACGCAATGGTAGGTATTTTTTAGAATACTTGGAACAGTTAAAACTGAGACTGAAAGATGGCAGAGAATATCTATTGAAACTGTATCGAAAAGTTTTTACAAATTCCAATAACCAAAATCTTAATCTCAATAGAACAAAACTTCGTGTAAAATTGTGTAAAATTATGTAAAATTTGGTTTTGCCATTCACACTAGTTTTTGAGCTAGCTCGTCCACAAAAATTTGGTAACGCATGTATAACTTATTAGGACTTTTTTGTAGACCGAAATGGTCTGGTTTCGCCCAATTTTTTTTTATCAAAATAGTTTCACCCATTTTCACCCAAAAAACACTTTTTTCATTCACGATTACAATATTTGACCATATATGACCCTGTATGGTAAAGTAAAGAAGTAATTGACCTAATTGTGAGGTATGTAAATATTTAAATCACGTGACTGGCACGTCGATGTCATGTGACTTAGTTTTTACTTTACCATACAGTGTATGGTCAAGTATTGTAATCGTGCATGAAAAAAAGTGACTTTTTGCTCATTTTTTTCAAAATATCTCAAAAACGGCTTAAATTATTTTGATTTAAAAAATTGGGCAAAACCATGGCATTTCGGTCTACAAAAAAGCCCTAATAAGTGAATATCGAAAAAATTAATATTTTTCGAGATAATAATTATTTTGTCAAGATGTCTATTAATACAGTACGTTTCGCTTATTCTTTTTTTTTTTTATCAAAACACTTTCAGCCCTTTTTAAGATATTTCGAAAAACGAAGCAAAAGAAACCATCACACTTTTTTCATGTACGATTAAAATACTTGACCATAACCTCCCTATATGGTTAAGTAAAAATAAAAGACAAGGAGAAAATTTTAAAATCCCATCCGAGTAAATCAGCTAATTTGATAAATAGATATAAAATATTTATTTCGATGAATGAATGAATGAATGGACAAACTAAAGGGATGAAAACGGTTTGACCCTGAAGGGCAGCGCCACCTGCCTGCCTCCTTCCGGATCTCTGTTGATACTAAATGCATATAATCCAGTAGTTGTTGCTTAGTGGCTGAGAGGGGGAACAAACCAAGGGATGAAGGAAGGAGGGTGCAAATTCAACCCCCGAGTACTGGTCCCAGTAGTCGTCAATCACTGTAGTCCTAACAAGGGGCCAATCCCCTGGGATACAACAAGAGAACTAAGAAAGAAAAATAGCCATGAAAAATATACTCATCTCATCTATGTAGTAGAAGATTATTCAACATTTGCATTAAACACAAACAAACACAAGTGTAATATGGGGGAGGAATCTTTAAAAGACAAAAACTAACAGAGGAAAAATACTAGAAAATCATAAGATGGTGTCATCTATTAAATCCGATGGAATGGATTGCTGTTACTGGCACTCGGGTTCGATTCCCGAGGGGGTGAAAAACAACCCCTCTGACATATAATTAAAAATATTCCATTCCATCGGATTTAATAAATGACACCATCTTATGATTTTCTAGTAAATTTGAATCTATTACCATCGGCAAATTAATATCTTTCAGATTTACTATTTAATAATATTTTTATTGTTGGGTCGATTTTTTTGCACTTCAGTGTATATCGGTCATTGTGACGCTATTGCTCGATGTCGACATGTCTTATCGCACTTAGTATTAGTATTTTATTTATCTGTTTAGAAAAGGACACCCGAAACATATTTATTTAATAAACATTTCGAGATACGCGAATTTATTATACAATATCGATTTGTTTTGATGAATTTAAGAAAAACAAAAACAAAAAATCTCATTATGTTGAACGAAACTATAACTTATATGTATGTTATTCAAGCGACAAAATATCAATATATGTTTTTAATTATTTATCTATCTATCTATCTACTCTTATTAAACGAGCAAAAATTGTATATACATATTTGTATCTTTGTTCTATTTTGAAAACGGCTCTACCGATGAAACAAATTCTATTAACAAGTTTTGAAAATTAGAAAACGATCTGGCTAGGTCTGGACCTCGACAAATTTCATCTTAATTGATCTTTTCTTAATTAAAGTAATTATTGAAAGATGAAAATCTCAATAAAAAGTTTGTTTACATTTTTTTCAATTATCTTTTATTTATTAATTGGTTTTTTAATTTTAAAACTCACGAATTCGAAAAAAAGAAGGAAAAAACTACTTTTTTCATGCACGATTACAATACTTGTCTTCCTGTTTGCTCATTTAAATGTTACTAATTGTATATATTCTTTCTGTTTCTGCTCTACGAGGTAGCCACCTCAGAGCATTGTTTTAAATAAATAAATAAATAAAATGATATTCATTTTATTGATATTTCAAATGGAATTTGATCTTTTTATTAAAACTTTATTTAAATTTAAAGTAATTTTGAGAAAATAGGATAATTTGTAATTGTATCTTTTAATTTAATTTTACTTTTTGTTTTTTAATTCAAAAACTATCAACAATATTGATTGAATATGTTAGTTTAAGTGCTAATAGAACAAATTATATGAATATTTGTAAAAATTTTAAAAATAATTTGATATTTAATAAAGTTTTTATTAGTTGGTCGATATTTTTGCACCGCAGTGTATATATATATAAATATATCTATTAAAAAAAAATATAAATACAAATATCAAAAAATTTTCTTACCACAAAATAAACAGTCCATTTATTTAAATTAGATAATTTAATTAAATAGGGGTATTTTTTTAGTGAAGACAGACGGAGTGGTAGAACTATAAATTTTGAATTGATGTAAAGGCAGCCCAAAGATAATGAAAAACATTAATTTATTCTAAGGTCATTTTCATCTCCTTGTGTGTGGGTGTATACTGTATACTGTATTCACTGAGGGTTGATACTCGTATTATCCCTATTGAAAACATTATCATTTTATTTTATTTTTTAATCAAAAATACGTGCTAGAATGCGGGAGTGGGCTGGTGAGTTTGTCTTTTGATTGCTTTGTGTGAGGGGGGGATGAGTGAGTCCAAAGCTGAAAAGAGAGAGAGTGGGCTAGCTGAGGGAATGCGCCCCCTGCATTCTTGCTTGGCTGCAGAATGGCTCTCTTGGGTGGGCAACCAGACAATCAAACACCCGCCACAAACACTTACTTACTTATTTAGTATTAACATCCCAGGGATTCTTACTTCTCTGCCTTCTACATTCCTCTCTCTATCCCATTCATCCATTCTGCAATTTATTATTATCATTCGCTCAATAAAAAATTATTCTAAGATTTGGAAATGAAATATTTCAGTAACATTAAAGTCAAATTCAGTCCCATTAAATATTAAACAGCAATATTTGTAATCAAAATATTTTTTTGACGTAATAGAAAACAGCTTCCTCTTTGATTTTCAAATCATCAATTGTTTGTAGCCCAATTAGAACTCGAGTTATAACTAAAAAACAAAGGCCATATGTTTTTATCCTTTATAATCACGTAGTTTTGAACAGAATTTATCTTAATTTTAATATGATGGACAGTTATTTATGACTTAGTGTAAATATGAAAGAATTATCAGAGGGATGGGATGGCTTTAGAGCCGAAAGAACAGATGTAGGGGGACAAAGGGCTGGAATAAAGAAAAGATATTTAAAAAGAGAAACAAAGAGGTTGTCCTCTGCTTGATGCAAATAAACATACACACATATATATATCGAGATGATATATCTGTATATATATTATTTATTTGTTTGAGACTATAGTTTCGAAGACGTGGTCTTCATCATCAGTCTTTCTTCAATTATAAATGTTTTTCATGGAGTCAATATCATATGGATATTGAAAACTTGGTGTTCTTTCGTCACTGATGGAGGGCTAGGAACTAATAAGCCCTTTTGGGCTCACATTCAAATATAACAATATGTTTCCCTTTCTCCTTTCTCCTTAGAAAGAAGGGTTTTTTCCTTTTTTTCCTTTTATCTTTTGTTAGCAAACATCTTAAGCAGATTACTATTGGATAATTCAATTTGATTGTTCAAACAGTGTTTTGAATTTCTATTGAATGATTTCAAAATTTCTAAAGATTCGATTGCGCTAATTAATTTTGGGTTCTTTTCTCCTTTTTATTAATCTAATACCTTCTGGGAAAGAGTGATTGTTTGAATTTAAATGTTCTGCAAAAGAATTTTCGCACTTTTTATTTATAAAATCTCTTATAGGTATATTCATTTAATCGAATTTTCAGATTTCTCTCTGTCTTCCCTACATAGATTGCTTCGCAATCTTTGCATTTCAAACTATAAACCCCTTCTTTTTCTATATTTGGTAATTTGTCTTTTTTATTTGAACCTAAATCTTTTCCTAGAGTAATTGGAGTTTTTAATACTGTTTTGAACCCTAATTTTTTCATTTTTTGTTTTAATTTTTCCGAAATTTGTCCATAATATGGGAGAACTATTCTAGGATTTTCTTTTTCTTTTTCATTCTTTTGTGAATATACTGATTCCAGGGTTAATTTTTCAATTTTTTTATTTAACATTTGGTCTATAAGGCTTGCTTCGTACCCATTGTTTCTCTTTGTGAATCAACAACTCTGCTACTCTCGGCAAAACAAAAACTTTTCAATTAAAGATATTTATACTTGGAAGTTGCCGAAAATTATGTATGTGTTATAAAGGAGGGTAATAAACTATGGAATGCAATGAGGGTGCATTGCAAAAATTTAATCTCTCATTTTCTATTTAAAAAAATAAATAAAAATTAAAAATAAACCCACCATACACTCTCATCGCACTCCAATTCAAATTAAATATCATTGATTAAGATGTCAATTATTGGTGAAGTTTTGATGTCTGTTTGATTGTTCAAGACGCAGTTTTAGTTTTTTAATTATAAAACTCGAAATCTAATTGAGCCAAATGATGTGTATACTTAAAATAAATTGGTTTTTCGAGTATTTATATTAAGTATGTTTTATAAATTTTAAAATAATTTTATTTGTTAAACTGGTTGTATGATTTGGGTCTCCCCTTGTTGTTGCTACTACTATAAAAAATATTCGCATCAGACCCCAGTACTTTATTTAAAACTTGCCTTATTTATAATTTCCTTATCAATGAACAAAACCAATCCAATCGTGAACTTGATCAGCAGATCACTCATTGTTATCAATCACCTCTAAATAGGGATTGTTTGTTTCAACAATCCAACTGAACAAATTTAAATTATATTTTATGAAAAATTATTTTAAAAAAAAATAAATGTTTAATTAATAAGTATGTACCAAAATTTGGATATAAGGTGAAGAATTTATTTTTATTTTATATTTAATTGATTTTGAGGGCCCCGTTATTTTACCGCTTAGGGGGCCCCACTTGACTTGATACGCCACTGTCCACCCTGTATATAATATGTAGATATATATTTATTTGCACCAAACAGTGGACAATTTTTCAATTTCTCTTCTTCTCTTCTGAATATTTAAGAAGGATTTTAAGGACTGTTTATTTTGTGGTAAGTCAATTTTTTGATATTTCGAGATATTTGTATTTATATTTTTTTTAATAGATATATTTATATATATATACACTGCGGTGCAAAAATATCGACCAACTAATAAAAACTTTATTAAATATCAAATTATTTTTAAAATTTTTACAAATATTCATATAATTTGTTCTATTAACACTTAAACTAACATATTCAATCAATATTGTTGATAGTTTTTGTATTAAAAAAAAAAGTTAAATTAAATTAAAAGATACAATTACAAATTATCCTATTTTCTCAAAATTACTTTAAATTTAAATAAAGTTTTAATAAAAGATCAAATTCCATTTGAAATATCAATAAAATGAATATCATTTTTATTTATTTATTTAAAACAATGCTCTGAGGTGGCTACCTCGTAGAGCAGAAACAGAAAGAATATATACAAATAGTAACATTTAAATGAGCAAACAGAAAGACAAGTATTGTATGTAATCGTGCATGAAAAAAGTAGTTTTTTCCTTCTTTTTTTTCGAATTCGTGAGTTTTAAAATTAAAAAACCAATTAATAAATAAAAGATAATTGAAAAAAATGTAAACAAACTTTACTGAATATTTAAGAAAGAGAAGAAGAGAAATTGAAAAATTGTCCACTGTTTGGTGCAAATAAATATATATATCTATATATTATATACAGGGTGGGCAGTGGGGCCCCCTAAGCGGTAAAATAACGGGGCCCTCAAAATCAATTAAATATAAAATAAAAATAAATTCTTCACCTTATATCCAAATTTTGGTACTTATTAATTAAACATTTATTTTTTTTTTGAATAATTTTTCTTAAAAATATAATTCAAATTTGTTCAGTTGGATTGTTGAAACAAACAATCCCTATTTAGAAGTGATTGATAACAATGATTGATCTGTTGATCAAGTTCACGATTGGATTGCTTTTTTTTTGGTTTTTTTTTTTAATGCAATCGAACGCAAGAAGAGTTGCACCAGTAAAGGTGTAGACCCCTATGGATCTCGAAAGACCCTTGCATTACCGAAGAGAAGGGAAAGTTGATTAAGTGAGAGGGTGTAGACGTAGGTGTCTATGCACCCTGGTTTTGAAGGTTTGAAGATCATAGGTGCTGGGAAAGATAGAGGCTGGGAGAGAGTTCCAGTTCCTTGAAGTCATGGGGATATATGAATTCGCGAATGAAGTGGTCCGGCACTTTTCTAATTTGACCGCGAAAGAGTGTTGGGAGTCGGCAAAACGTGTGCTGCGTGCAAAGCATGCTTTGGGGGGAATTATTGATTTTGTCTCATCAGAGCACCTGCCGTGATAGTGCCCATAGAAAAGGGAAAGGGCGGAGACATCTCTTCGATGAGCCAGCTGAGTCCAGGAGTCGGTGAGGGTAGAATCGTCAATTAGCCTGACGGCTCGTTTCTGAATTGCATCAAGGGTAGCAAGAGAATATTTTGAGGCTCCTCTCCACAGATGAGAGCCGTATTCGAGACAGGGGCGGATTTGGGCCTTGTAGATGGTGAGAAGTTGTGGGGGTTTGTAAAATCGCTTGGACCTGAATAAGAAGCCAATCTTCCTTGCTGCAGATTTCGCCACAGAGGAGATGTGTTCATTCCAAGACAGGTCAGATGCGACAGAGACGCCCAACATGGATAGGCTGTCACACATTTTCAGGGTATTCGAATCGAAGTGAATATCAGGGAAATCTCTATTTTCGCGCCTAGAAATTAGACAACATTGAGTCTTATTTGAATTAAAGTTAACTAAATTTTGAGAGCCCCATTTATTCAGTTTGTCTAGGTCGAGAGTAATTGAGGAGGCAATATTGATTCGATTATTCGGGAGAGAGGGTTTGCCGTGTAGAGTGCTATCGTCGGCGTAACAATGAGTGGGGTTTGCCGTTTGATCAATAAGGTCGTTTATATAAATAAGGAAGAGTGTGGAGGAGATTACAGAGCCTTGGGGAACACCAGAGTTTGTGGAGAACGATTCAGATGATATTCCATCCACCACAACTGGTTTTGTTCATTGATAAGGAAACTATAAATAAGGCAAGTTTTAAATAAAGTATTGTCAGCGAATCTTTTTTATAGTAGCAACAACAAGGGGAGACCCAAATCATACAACCAGCTTAACAAATTAAATTATTTTAAAATTTATAAAACATACTTAATACAAATACTCGAAAAACCAATTTATTTTAAATATACACATCATTTGGCTCAATTAGAACTCGAGTTTTATAATTAAAAAACTAAAACTACGGGATTATCTATATATTATATATAAAATTCTTTGCCCGATACACTCACTCACTCACTCACTCACTCACTCATCACCAAAACAGCCAGAACCACTGAACATAGAGACATGAAATTTGGAGAGGATATTACATCTATGACATAGGGGCTCACTAAAAAAGGATTTTTTGAAATTCGACCCCTAAGGGGGTCAAAGGGGCCAAAGTGTGTTTTCACTGATTATGCGATATCTCTTAAGGACAATAAAATATCTACTTGCTTTTTACTTATAAAAATACTAAATTAAAATATCTAAAAAGTAATTTCAGGATTTTTTGAAATTCGACTCCCAACTATCCAAAATGTGAGTGGGGGAAAAATTAAAACTCTCTCCTATCTTGATCAAATTTTGTATTCTTTATTACTTTAAGAAACTATTCCTGTAAAAATCAACTATCAAAATTGACTGTATGGGAGCGAAAGGGGGGGGGGAGGTCAAAATATATAAATTTTTAGCTTTTTATTATCATTTACTCTTTTTAGAAACTGTGGATTAATTATTTGCAAATATCTAAAAAACAAATTCAGGATTTTTTGTAATCCGACCCCCCCCCCCCCTCAGCTATTCAAAATGTGAGTGGGGGCAAAAATTATCTCTCCGATCTTGATCAAATTTTGTAGAGTTATTCTTTATTACTTTAAGAAACTATTCCTATAAAAATCAACTATCAAAATTGACTGTATGGGGGCGAAGGGGGGGGGCAAATTATAGAAATTTTTAGCTTTTTTGTACATTTACTCTTTAGAAAACTGAGAGTTATTTATTTGCAAATATCTAAAAAATAATTTCAACCTCCCAACATGTGAGTGGGGGCAAAAATTAATACTCTCTCCGATATAGATCAAATTTTGTAATAATAGTTTTGAAGACTATATAAAATGTATGCTGTAAAAATCAATGGCCAAAATGAGTGCGTGGGGGCGAAAGAGGGGGCAAAATATTACAAATATATTACAGACCTAATAATCACATGCCGAGACGCTGCCCGCCAGGGCCACCTGCCGGGAGGGCCGAGCCGAAGGCACGCCTGGAGCAGCTCGTAAAGGATAAAAACATATGGCCTTTGTTTTTAGTTATAACTCGAGTTCTAATTGAGCTACAAACAATTGATGATTTGAATATCAAAGAGGAAGCTGTTTTCTATTACGTCAACAAAATATTTTGATTACAAAAATTGCTGTTTAATATTTAATGGGACTCGAAATTAAGGTCAAAATGGCCTTTTTAGTCATTTTGGCCGATAATATCTCAAAACTCTGACCTGTTATAAAAAATCGGGAAATTGGATGATAATAATCATCGTATAAAACTCTATCGGAATCCATTGTTAGGTTTACGGGTACACATTTTGTTCAATTTTTGTTGAGCAGTGTAAGGTTTAAATATTTAACGCCTAATGATGCAACCCGCAATTCAGACGAATCATTCGATTTGAATGCATAACCTAGAAGACACAGGCTCCATCTTTCTAATCCCCTCTTTTTGGTCACAACCAATTTCACATAGTGAGCCATTTTCACAAGGTAAATTCTTAAATACCCGATTAAAAAAAACAATTCGTACGTCATATATATACATGGGACGGACGTAAGGACGGCACCTCTACACTGATAAATCAATTTCTTTATAATAAATATATTTATTTATTTATTTATTTATTATTTTCAACGGCTAAATGCCTTATACATTAATATAATACAATAATTATTGAATAAAATAAAATTAACAATAATAGACAAAGTAATATTATTAAATTAATATAATAATGATAGAGTATATGTTAAATAACAATAGAGAAATAAAAAAAAAAATGGTTGCCTGTAAAGTCGGTATACGGGCGAAAGTTTTACGTGACAACGACTTTGAGTGGTAAAATAATTTTAATGTGAATATTCATTCGTATAGTAGGAAGAAGGATGAAATAATAGTAACAATTTAAAACATTTATTTATACAAAGAATTATATTTAAAACATTAATTTATACAAAGAATCTCGCACTGAATTTCATATTAACAAAATTTTATTTTTACCTTTACACATACATACGTATTTATATACAAATATACATACAATAACTTGCAATACATTTGCGTACAATGAAACAGCGTTTACTACAACTTAACTTGTTCCTATCTGAGTGATTTTGTTGAGGATAGGGCGATGATAGGAGAAATATGAAATGAAAGGAAGTGTTTCTGCCGCGTGCCTTTCACTTTTTATGTCTGTCTCTCTCGCTCTTAGGCCCGAGTGGAAGGGACGCGTGCCTCTCACTCGCTCTCATTGTGAGCGCATAACGTGAGCGGAGCGTAACGCAGTTTCTTGAAGTGTCACCCGGCAAACCAATTTATAAGACGTTGTCACGTCATTAATATAAGATAATAGTAATGTGATGAAATATAATAATAAAATAGTTACTTGTAGACTAGGGTCAACATTTTGAACAAGACTGCGACTCTATTAATGTTCAATGAGAAATCCAAGGGGTTTTCTAGTTGTTTAGATAAATTGTTATAACAACTACTTAATCTGAATATTGGATTAGCCTCAGAGTGCCGGGTGGATGGTACTTCTGGATAAAAAGGTAGTCTATTTCTAAGTACATAATTTGAGTTATGAATTGGAAACAGGTTTTGAAGATCAGGACAATTCACCTTGTTGGACTTAATCTTGTACACAAATAAAACATCGGAGGCAATCATGGAAGATGTAACAGAAGCAAGACAGAAAGTTTCAGCAGTTGAAGTGTAATCATGGTCATATTTCGACAAAGGATTGCCCGAAAGGTATGCTAGATGTCTTAACACTTTGTGCTGAATTCTCTCCAGTCTGTCCATGTTATTCTTTCCGATTGGCCTCCAGACTGTTGATGCATACATTAGCAAAGATTTGATTAGAGTCAAATATAAATATTTAATTGTATTAGGATTTTTAAATGATTTCGTGTTTCGAAATACAAATCCCCAGCTCCGATTAGCTTTACCTACAATGTAGGCCAGGTGATCGCTGAATGTGAGTTTCGAGTCAAAAATGACTCCTTTAATAGAGTTGAGCATTTTCAATGAACTCTTATTTATTCCAAAGATATTTTATTAATAATCAACATATATCGAAATAATTCCAAATATGAACAAATCTTTAGGTATTTAATCCAAATATATTGATTGATTGGAGGATGGAGGAGGACCGGGCCAATCGACTTGATTGGGGAATAATGGAATTAAAATAATTATCTGAAAAGAGGTTTTTTTATCTAATTAGATTTTTCCTCTTATTAAGCAGTCTTGCATGCTTGAAATTTCCAGATATAATTTTATGTCATCTGCAAATAGCAAAACAAAATTCAATTATATAAGGTAAGTCATTAATAAATAACAGAAATAATAAAGGACCAAGATGACTCCCTTGTGGAACACCTGATGGAGTTATTAATTTTCGGGATTTGGTTCCTTTTATTTGTACATATGAATTTCTATCTAATAAATAGTTTTCAAGCCCATCCAATTACTGGGCAACAAAAAAATAATTTTTAAATGCTTCGAGCACTTGATGAGTCAATTCCTACCAATTTTGGGTTGAGAAAAACGAATATGACAATGAAAATTTTTTCTTAGCTCTAGTTTCTGTGAAATGCAGTAGGTGGCGGATCAAGAGAAAAAGATACATTTTAATTACATATGCTAACAACATTGAAAGTGCATTTTATTTTTTTACAAATTGTAGTTACATTCTAAGAGTTCTACATTGCTGGAATAATACTTCGCAGATGGTCGTGTCTGAAGAGATTTCATGTGGTGCCTTCATCAGATCGTCGTTTTTTAGCTTGCCTCTTGTAAGTGAGTTCCGGAGCATCCTTACACAAAGACCAACAGTAATCCGCAAGCACTACTTCATTCCATTGGCCCTGATATCTTTGTTCCATAACAGAAATGTTGAAACAGAAATATTGTGATCTCAAAGTCATTGTATGTTAGTATCTAACGAACTCGAAAATAGTCCAATTTATCTAAGTTTTTACGGCCTTTGAGCAGATGGTATATCTCTCAAACAAGAGTAATCTGTAATCTTTAGGTGATTTTTGAATTCAGCAGGTCGCAATACATAAGAATCAACTATTTTGATCAAGCATTTTCACTGTTGGGACAGTGTTATTGAAGTTAGGTGAAATATGATTCTTTAAGTTGATACAATTTGATAGGCTGTATATGTAGTTATAATTAAGTAATGAGAGAGGGATTCAGCCAATGGGTAGCCTCTGCTGAATAAAAACTCAATTATAGAAATTTCGGCTTTAATTAAGTCCATGCCATCAGGAGTTTCTAACCTGTAGACTCTGATGATGGCATTATTTAATTAGCCGAACATTTCATAATTCGGAGTTTTTATTCAGCAGAGACTACCCATATTAGTATTAATTTTCCAATTGCCAATATAAATAAATTATCATATATTAATCTCTGTTTTAATCATTCTTTCGAGTACAACCTTAAAGAAAAATTTAATTCCCCTCCTTTAGTAGCTAAATCCCCTTACCTACCCTTCCCAAACTCACTTCAACCCCTCTAGCATTTCAATCATCCTTTCATTTTATTTTTATTGTCTTATTTTTTTATATTTTTTTTTAATAATATCCATTTATTTAAATTTAAAATCCGTAAATTCATAATAACCAAAATAAGACAAAGAGAATGACACTGAGTTACACCACCAAGCGAAGCAGATCCATTTATTAGAGTAACAATAAAGTAAGTATTGCTAACAATTAAAAATATACAAGTAAAATTATTTTCAAAAATAGATTAATATCATCATAAACCTATTAAAACCTATTAAATGGCTGAATCCGTCTCCATTACTTAATTATATATTCTTTAAGTTTCAATAATAAACTCTTATGGTTAATTAAATCAAAGGCCTTCCTGAAATCCATATGGAGGCCAAGTGGATGTCGTTTACTTGGATGGAAGTAGAAGGGAAATTTTTGATCTCAGATTTTTCATGGGGACCCTCCACGGTAGTCTGGCGATCCCAGGGTTGGATATCTTTTACAGAGTGCCTCGCCCTGGTTTGAGACGGCTCGAGAGTTTTTATTCAGAGCGATCCGGAGTGCTATCGCCGATTGCCAGATGTATAGCGACGGCTAATAATAATGACCACCTTATTGATTTCTTCTGGGGAGATGGCACAGACCAACCCTTTTTTCAGCGTTGATCTATCTATTTAATATTTTACCCAGTAGCCTATATTCCCAGTCAAATATTTATTTATTTTTCTTGACCATGGCGGTTTTCTGCCTATTTATTTATTTATTTTTTATTCATTGACTACGGCAACTTCCTGTCTACTTATTTATTTGAATGTTTTTTAAATTATTTATTTTTAAACAACAATTTCTTTAAACCCAGTGACATATTCTATTCATTTTTTGTTTTATTTAATTGATTATTTATTTATTTATTTATTCTTCCCAGTGAATTAATTTTTTTATTTTTATTATTTGGACGACATGTGGTATTCCCTTTTTTATTGCTATTATTATTATTTTATATTTGGTCGCAGCATACTAAGGTTTCACACCGTTCTGCTGTGGCCACACCCTCAGCCACTCAACCGGATCCTGAGTGGGGGGATCGGAGGGCTATAAGGGGAGATGTGGAGGCCCTATAAAAAAAAAAAAAAAAAAAATTTAATTTTAAAACCCACTGTAAGATTTTAAGAAATATTAATATATATTAAAATTAAATTACCGTGTTCCTTAAATCATATATAATAATTCAAATTTTATCTAATTAATTCAGCCAAATGAATAATTAAAATAAATATTTATACAATTCATTTGATTAAAAAAGTCAAGGATGTGTAGTTTGACAGTGAATAATTTTAAGTTAATAAGCTTTAGTTGTATAATGAAATGTAATAAATTAGTTAATTCTCCCCCCCCCCCCGTTGTTCTAATTCTAAGGTTCAAATCTCTTCTACAGATATTCATTGGATATAAGTTTGATTTTCTCTTTCTTCTCCCTGTCCATAGAATGTGTGTGTGTGTGTGTGTGTGTGTGTGAATATCTTGATCATGAATGCCCCCCCCCTCTATCTCTTCCGGCCCTTTTTGATCGTCTCAGGTCAACCAACTTGTGCAAACTCTCTCTCTATTGTACAACTTTCAATTGGACCCCTCTATTTGGGTTCCGTACTCAGAGTTCTCTCTCTCTCTCTCTGAGTCAATAGAATTCAAGAATTCGTTCATTCATTCAGGGGGCCATTCAATTGAACCCCCCCCCCTGGTCTTCCTCCCATCCTTTATATAAACTTGACCCCCCCCCCCAATGACAAACATTCAATTATCTATCCTTCTGCTTATTTATTTATTTATTTATTTCTCTCCTCTCTATTATTTGATTACATTCATTTTGAGCCCTTTATCGATTACATGTGCGGTGGGGGAATTTATTTATTTGTTAAGTTTCCCCGTCCGTTTATTTGGACTAGGACTCGAGATGAGAGAAAGAGACCTGTAAGAAATTGCAATCTATTCCGAGATACATTGGTCGGAACATTTTTTAGAAAACCACCAGACACACCGAGCAGCATAACCAGAAAATTTTCATAAGGGGGGGGGGGTCAATCTACAAAGCAAAATATTTAGTGGGGATTTTTTTTTTTATCTACTCTTATTAAACGAGCGAAAATTGTATATAAATTTGTTTATATATTTGTATCTTAGTTCTATTTTGAAAATGGCTGTAACGATTTTGATGAAATTCACGGGTTAGGGGGTTTTTGGGATGACAATTCGATCTATCACGGTCTCATCTTCGACAAAATTGTTTTTGATGAGTTTTTTCGTAATCAAATTAATTATTCTCACGTAGAAAAATGGCAATCTTGGGCTTTTAAAAAGGTTACTCTTTTACTTTTGTACCAAGGCAGACAATGGGTTGGGTTAATTATTGTTCTCAAAGGCCTTGAACAAGTATTGTGATTGTGGTGTGTTATTGTCAAGCATTAGCTAAACCCGAACAAAGCTCGGTCTTCCAGGTATATATATAAGTATTTGTATTTTTTTTTTTTTTTTATTTTAAAAACGGCTCTCAAATAAAAAACGACCTTTTTATCAGAATTTTAAATTAAAAATAATATTAAAATAAAGCTTTTAACTGAAGGAAGAAGTTACCGAGCATCGCTCGGTGTCTCCAGGTACTTAACCCTTAAATGCATATATTTTTTGTTTTGGGTTTAAAAAAATTTTTGGGACTAAAAACATGGTCAAAATACTGGAAAAAATAATTAAAAAAATATTTGTATAAAAATTTATATTTATTTTCAAAATTTGTTATTGTTGCAATTTCGCAACATTGTGCATTATAGGCACGTTAAGATATTTATTCATGAAATAATTTAAGACAATTTTTATTTTTTTTTTAAGCACAATACCACAAAATTATTTTTTTCATAAAATTTGAATCAAATTTGCACGTTTTACAGCAAGAGCAAACAAGGGCGGATCCAGGGGGGGGGCGATACCCCCCATACAGGCTCCGTGCCTGGCGGCACACGCAGAGGCCAAAAACGGCGGCCAAATCGACAGGGAATTTATAACAATTTTTTATTTTTTTATTTTATTTTAATGAACTTAAAATGTGAGATATGAAATTTGTAAAAAAAAACATTTATTTTTTAAAAAATTTTAAAATTGAAAATAAAGTTCTATGTGTCTGTGGGGTGGGGCGTCTCCAAGGGCGGATCCAGGAATTTTTTATGGGGACGGAGAATGTATATAAGGTGCCCGATGTATATATAAGATCTACTTTTTATCTCGAAAGTGTGTCGCCATCGAATTGACAAAGCGGGGGGGGGGGGGGGGGGCAGAGACGCCCTCACACACACACACACACATAGAACTTTATTTTCAATTTTAAAAAATTTAAAAAAAAATAAGTGTTTTTTTTTAGAAATTTCATATCTCATATTTTAAGTTCATTAAAACAAAAAATTGTTATAAATTCACTGTCGATTTGGCCGCCGTTTTTTGGCCTCTGCGTGCGACGTACGTGTTGCACTCCCGCCAGGCACGGGCCTATATGGGGGGGCGGTCGCCCTCTCCGCCCTGGACCCCCCCCCCCGCTTGGACAATTCGATCGCGACACACTTTCGAGATAAAAAAGTAGATCACCTTATATACATTCTCCCCCCCCCCCTCTCCATAAAAAATTCCTGGATCCGCCCTTGAGAGCAAAATCTGTAAAAACCACTCAAGTGAGGAACAGCTAACAACTGAAAATTTAAACGCCAATGCAGGTATTTGGCACCATTTATAAGCAAGATTTTGTATTACACTGTTCAAAAACACTGTTGCCAATATGCAACGACATGCACGTACGAAATAAAATACTTCTTTAGCATTTCAGGTAAGGTCAAATAGGTATGTTGCATTTTTGCAACACGATGCGTTTAGGGTTAAAAGAAATAGTGGAGTTAAATTGTGTTTTTACCCGGAAAGTTTTGGGGTAGGTGTAATGTCTTTGATTCGTTGTGTTTTTGGGTGTGCTGAATCCGAATCAGAGGTTTAATAACAAAATTTCGTGACAGAACATTGTCAAAAATGCAAAAAACGTAAAAATTCTCATTTTTTGCGTTTTTTTGCTTACAACTCAAAAACTATCAACTTTTCGTAAATAGCCTTCTTATTCAAAATCAAAGTTCATAAAATTTCTTACAAATTTCATTAATAAGATTTTTTCTCAGACCAATCGTTTGTACTCAAGCGCTAGTTGAAAATCGGAGTATTAGTTCTGTTTCTCCAAATCCTAAAACTCGCACTTCGATTTTCCGTTTTGACCATAAAAGACCACGCTTTCGACAAAGACTACTCTATACATTTTTAAACTAGATAAAATTTGATACAATTAAAACAAAGTTTCATCTTAATTGGATAATGGTAACTCGTGCCGCAATGTGGTTGAAAAACTGTAATCTTTTGCAAAAAATCGCAGTTTTTCCTTTATAAAATAAAAACCACCCATACTAGAAACTTGATTTCTATCTCATTCTCTAGGAAATTCACTTGACCGTTTACTTGGACCACTTTTTTGATAAAACTTTTAAATTTATAGATAGCCAGCATTTTCTATGTCGGATAAAAAACCTAAATAATAAAATTTGTAGGAAATTTTATGAACTTTTATTTTGAATAGGAAGGTTATTTACGAAAAGTTTATAGTTTTTGAGTTATAAGCAAAAAATCCCCAAAAAATGAGATTTTTTTGCATTTTTGACAATGTTGCGTCACGAAATTTTGTTAACAAACCTCAGATTCGGGTTCAACACACCTAAATAACATAGAGGATCAAGAAATCAAAACTAACTCAAAACTTTCCCGCAAGGGGTTCTTTAGAGAACAAATGAACTGGACTAAAAAGGTACTTCAAGAATTTAAAAAGAACATATGGTAATTCTTGATTAAACATATGAAATATGTATGTATAATAATTACGGTTAGTTTTCCATAAGAAACGGTATGCCTCGGATACCGAGCATTGCTCGGTAATTTTTTAATCTGTTGCTTTCAATGAAATCGTTAGAGCGGCTTTCGAAAAACCGATTTTATATACTTATATGCCACAAGAATTACTCATAGGCATTGGCAGTCCCTTCTGACACCTTAGATTAGATAATTATCGTCTTTTCGACAATTTAAAAATTTAAATCTCTACTCTTATTAAACGAGCAAAAATTGTTTATATATTTGTATTTTTTTTTTTTTTTTTGAAAACGGCTCTACCGATTTTGATGAAACCAACTCTATTCACAAGTTTTGAGTATGAAAAAGCGATCTGGACCTCATCAAATTTCATCTTAATTGATCTATTCTTAATTAAAGTAATTATTAATAGATGAAAATGTAAATAAAAAGTTTGTTTATATTTTCTTTAATTTATTAATTGGTTTTCTAATTATAAAACCCACTAATACTTTACAATAAATATTATTATATATTAAAATTATTAAATTTCAATAATTTTTTTTTTTTATTTAATTGGCTTCGGGATCTAGATGCCCATTTAGCCAGCCGATCATAATGATTAGTACCTGGAGCCACCGAGCGATGCACGGTAGCCAAATTAAAAAAAATACATATATATATATATAATACACGCCCCCTGCCCCCCCCCCACCCCACCATTGCATCCCCACTCTTCCCCACCCCAACCCCGGATTCCCCACAACTGCACTACACCTCCACCTCCCACATCCACCCCTCCCCGCAACAAGTTTTTGCATTTCTACCTTTCTAATGGTCCACATATTATGTGTATATTTGTTTACTTACTCGTATACCAATTTGCCCACATTCGTTCATATTAATAAACATTATAAAAAAATAAATAGGAAAATAATAATAAAAAAAATAATCGTATATGATCGGAAATAAAAACATAAAATTAATTAAGATTTGTTACCAAGTTATGTAAAAAAAAAAACCACTTCAACCACTTTATTTGTAAACACACCTGTTTTGTTATGATTTAGACACCTCTTAATTAAAAACAAACAAAAAATTCCTAATTTTAATACAATATATTAATATTTGCTATAACCTATTAGTGGGTTTTAAAATTAAAAAACCAATTAAAAATAAAACATAATTGAAAAAAATGTAAACAAACTTTTTTATTGAGATTTTCATCTGTCAATAATTACTTTAATTAAGAAAAGATCAATTAAGATGAAATTTGTCGAGGTCCAGACCTGGCCAAGATCGTTTTTTCATCCTCAAAACTTGTTAATAGAATTTGTTTCATCAAAATCGGTAGAGCTGTTTTCAAAATAGAACAAAGATACAAATATATAAATATATATATACGATTTTTGCTCGTTTAATAAGAGTAGATTTATTATATATTGAAATTTGTATAGTGTTCTATCTCCTCAGCTTTTAAAGTTTTAGCATTCAATTTTGGAACATACGTTAATTGATTAAATATCTAGAAATTGTTTTTTCATTTTTTTCAAAATTTGACCCGTGAACCCAAATGAGGATTTTTTTTTATTTCAGAACCTTAAACACAAAAGGCTTCGTATCTTCCTGAAATTCAAACCAACCAACCAAAATGGGAGACCTCCACCCATTAGAAAGTAGATATAGGTATCAATAGAAAAAGTTCCACATTTTTCACGGGTGGATTCCTATAGAGTTGGTTTCATCGAAATCGGTAGAGCCGTTTTCAAAATACAAGAAATACAAATATATAAACAATTTTTGCTCGTTTAATAAGAGTAGAGATTTGAGGTGGCCCCAGGTACTATTTTTAATTTTAAAACCTAACCCCTTCAAAATTTAACTTTCTCTATTAGGTCAAGTTTTTCCCTATGGGGGGCGATGGATGAAGAGTAATTATTTCCAGACCTTTGCTGCTAAATATGAGCAAGAATTCTAGGAGAATCGGCCGACTTGCTGAGAAGTTGCTCGGATGCAAGCGAATCGCTGCCCGAGGAGGGTTTTCCCCTTGTCGGTCTGTCTGTCTGTCCACGTCCCTCATTGGATTAGAGTTATATTTAAACTCAAGTTCAATTACAAGTCATCATCTTCTATGTGCCGTTATTCTAATAAGAAAATAAATAATCAACACCTGTTGACAGAATAAATCTTGGATTAAAAATAAATGAAAATTATTCATCATCATAACAGAGTCTAAATTAATTTTGGCTTTTTATCAAGGAACACATTACACCCCCCCTTCCCCCCTAGTGTAGGTAATAAAAATAAAATGTTCTCATGGTAATACACTCCACTCACTCACTCCCTCGTGTCAATCTAAACACAAAAGATAACCTTAGAAGTTGAAAAAAATGTTCCAAATGTAAATATTTAGGTGTACAAAATTAGAATACCAGACTAAACTGTTTAGTTTCAAATTAAGAGTTTTTTTTTTTTAAATTATCTGAGATTTTATTTTCAATTCAATTCTAAAAGGATTTTTCATAGATCAAATGTTATATAAAAAATTGAAAAATCAACCCTGGAATCAATATATCCACAAAAGAATGAAAAAGAAAATCCTAAGATAGTTATTTATTTATTTATTGTATATATATATATAGAATTATAGAAAATTCAATACAAGAATTAAGTACAAATAAGCATAATTGTGAACAAATATAACAATAAACTATCTCCCCCCTCCTAAGATATTTCTCCCATATTATGGACAAATTTCGGAAAAATTAAAACAAAAAATGAAAAAATGATGGTTCAACACAGTATTCAAAACTCCAATTACTCTAGGAAAAGATTTATGTTCAAATAAAAAAAGACAAATTACCAAATATAGAAAAAGAAAGGGTTTATAGTTTGAAATGTAAAGATTGCGAAGCGATCTACTTAGGGAAAACAGAGAAGAATCTGAAAATTCGATTAAATGAACATATTAGGGATTTTAAAAATAAAAGAATGAAAATTCTTTTGCGGAACATTTAAATTAAAACAATCACTCTTTCCCAGAAGGCACAGAAATTAGATTAATAAAAGGAGAAAGAAACCCAAAATTAATTAGCGCAATTGAATCCTTAGAAATTTTGAAATCATTCAATAAAAATTGAAAACTTTGTTTGAACAGCCAAATTGAATTATCAAATAGCAATTTGCTTAAGATGTTTGCTAACAAAAGATAAAAGAAAAAAGAAACCCCCCCTTCCATTGTCAACCTATCTCTTTGTAAAACAAGGAGAAAGGGAAACATATGGTTATATTTAAATGTGAACCAAAAGAATGTCTTTAGTTCTAAGCTGACCGCCAGCGAAGAAGGAACATCAAATTTTCAATATCCATACGATATTGACTCCATGAAAAACAACATTTATAATTAAAAAAAGACTGATGATGAAGACCAAGTCTTCGAAACTATAGTCTCAAACAAATAAATAATATATATATACAGATATATCATCTTGATATATATGTGTGTATGTTTATTTGCATCAAGCAGAGGAAAAGCTCTTTGTTTCTCTTTGTGAATCAACAACTCTGCTACTCTCGGCAAAACAAAAACTTTTCAATCAATTCTAAAAGGATTTTTTTTTTTGATAATGAAAAAATAAAGCTGGAATTTTTAATTCCATAAAATTTACAATCAATTGAATTCACGTCACGTCAGGTCACGTGTCCTTTTTACATCGTCCAAAGAGTAAACAGAAAAGTCTAATTATAATACATAAATTGACACCTGTTTATCTAATTTAATTTATTTAATCGTTTAGTTTATGTAGATGGGCCAACTTGTTCTTTAATGGCGTAGGTCGGGGTGATTTTGAATGTACTTTTCAAGTATTGAATTCACTTAAAAACACTGATCGATAAAAATTAAACAAAATTATCTCCCCTTAAACCTAACAATGGATTCCAGTAGAGTTTTCTACGCTGATTATCATGCAATTTCCCGATTTTTTACAACACGTCAGAGTTTTGAGATATTGTTGCGGGCCGGAAACCTCTGTTATAAATTTTGTTTGAATTCTTAAAGGAATTCTCTTTTTTTAATTAAGGTCACTACAACCAGATTGAGGTCCTCTCTGTACGCATCCGGACCCGAATGCTTTTAGCACCCCCTATATATCCCCTTCCGCTCTTTTTCGCCGACCCCTTAGTCAAAATTATATGATGATAGGAAATAAGTCATATACCAGTGTTGACAGTTAATTATAAATCTACTTGCTCTTATATCTTTGTATAAAAAATGATCTTTCAAAAAAAGTCTAAATGGAATATTTCCAAGAAAGGTCACGTGGTTTTCGAAGTGCCTCCCTTAAAAATGGGAGTGTTCTATGATTAAAATATACTCCTACTCATTAGGAGATTGACCAATCGGGAACTTTTCTTGTGGAAACTCCCAGAGCAGAGAGTGAGAGATGAGAGAGACTTCAGTCAGAGAGTCAGTGAATTTTTGGAGAGCAGTGGGTTTGTAAAGACCTCCAGAGTGAGTAAAAAATGTACAATTCTCCTTATACCAAATAAAACAAACCATGATGTAAAATTAAAATGCGTTTTAATTCAACCCATGCATAGAGATAGCGAACCTTTTTCCATCAACAGGACACACATCTTCCAGCAAACGGCGTGCTAGACAAGAGAACCCACAACTTTGAGGCTTCACGTTACCCTTAGTAGGCATTCATATCCTCCGGGACGATGATATAGCCCGCTATAAATAAACAAATAATGTGTTCGCGCCCTTAAACCACTGGCACGCGACAATATTATCAGTCAAAACGACTAAAAAGGCCATTTTGACCCATTTTCGAGTCCCATTAAATATTTCAAATCAAAATATTTTGTTGACGTAATAGAAAACAGATTCCTCTTTGATTTTCAAATTACCACTTGTTTTTAGCTTAATTAGAACTCGAGATATAGCTAAAAGACTAAGACCTTATATTTTTATCTATGTTCATTATCCTTTATAATCACGTACTTTTATTTTAGGTTAAAAATAAAATAACGTACTTTATAGTTATAACTCTAGTTCTAATTGAGCTAAAACAAGTGGTAATTTGAAAATCAAAGAGGAGGCTGTTTTCCATTATGTCAACAAAATATTTTGATTTCAAATATTGCTGTTTAATATCTAATAAGACTCGAAAATAAGTCAAAATGGACTTTTTCGTCATTTTGGCCGATAATATATTACAATTCTGACGTATTGTAAAATTGCATGATAATTAGCGTATAAATCTCTACTGGAATTCATTGTTAGGTTTAAGGGGAAAATTTTCTGTTGATCAGTGAAATTTGTTTACTTATTGTATATAAAAATGTCGGAATGTTAGGTTTTCAACCAATCCGATGCACACGATAACTCAAAATTGTGAAACATTCACTCTGGTGTCAAAATGTTTTTGTATTTCTTATACGGGAAAACTAATTTAATTTTGACCTCGCTTGCTTCAGAACTTACTGTTTAAAAATGCAGAAAATATTATTTTTCAATGATTTTAAGCAGTTGTTATGATATAGAGTAAAAACATGAACAAATAAACAAATAAACTGGAGCTATTATCAATTATTAATTAGTTGATTATTTTAAATCCCATTAATAGATCATTATAAATATTTTTATTAAATTAAAATTAGAAAATTTTGATTATTGAGGGAGAGATTTTTGGAATGAAACCAATCGACTTGATTGGGGAATAATGGAATTGAAATAATTATCGGAAAAGAGGTTTTTTTATCTAATTAGATTTTTCCTCTTATTAAAAACAAGGACTAAAGATGAATAAGGACCCTCGATGGTGGAGAAGTAATCTCCGGAATCGAAGCATAATATACAATGTATACATTAATTAATGTAAAATAATTGGTTTAATAAAATTTATAAAAAAAAAAAAAAAAATTGATTATTAGATTGAGAGATGGGATGATGGAGAATTCCAATCGACTTGATTGGGGAATAATGGAATTGAAATAATTATCGGAAAAGAGGTTTTTTATCTAATTAGATTTTCCCTCTTATTAAAAACAAGGACTAAAGATGAATAAGGACCCTCGATGGTGGAGAAGTAATCTCCGGAATCGAAGCAAAAATACAATGTATACATTAATTAATGTAAAATAATTGGTTTAATAAAATTTATAAAAAAAAAAAATTTTGATTATTAGATTGAGAGATGGGATGATGGAGAATTCCAATCGACTTGATTGGGGAATAATGGAATTGAAATAATTATCGGAAAAGAGGTTTTTTATCTAATTAGATTTTTTCTCTTATTAAAAACAAGGACTAAAGATGAATAAGGACACTCGATGGTGGAGAAGTAATCTCCGGAATCGAAGCTAAAATAGTAGGTATACATTAATTAATGTAAAATAATTGGTTTAATAAAATTTATAATAAAAAAATTTTGATTATTGATTAATTGGATGTAAAGACGAGGAATAGGAATAATGGAATTGAAATAATTATCGAAAAAGAGGTTTTTTTATTTAATTAGTTTTTTCCTCTTATTAAAAACAAGGACTAAAAAGATGATCAAGGACAGTCCATGGTGGAGAAGTAATCTCCGGAATAGCTCAATTAGCATAAATTCATGTAAAATAAATGGTTTAATAATTTTGATTATTGAGATTGTTAATTAAATCAGGAAATAAATTTTGAGTAGCATATTAGCTATATCAAAATTTATTTATTAGTAAATCAGCTCTAGCTCTAGTTATTTATTTATTTATTATTATTGTATAATAAGGCGCTTTCGAATTTACTCACTGTAATTGGGAGCGAAATCTGCACAATTTGCCAAATCTTTAAATATTTTCCCTTATTTTATTTTCGTTTTTTAATTCAAGAACGTTCGCCGTGATTTCTAAATAATGTTATTCATTGCAATACGGAGAACGTATTAAATTTTTGAGCCCATTCTAGCTTCTTCAGAAAGGAGATTTTTCGTAGATATTTTTTTCTAGAAGTGAAAAAGAAGATTCTGCCCCTGAGAGTAATAGCTTGTCCAGAGGGAGTCCTCCAGGAGTGCGTGGGTGAGTGAGTGACACTGACACCAAACATTGACAAATGATCCGGATGTTGCGAGAATTTCTCTCATTGAGCCTCGAAATTTGAGAGAGAACATTGTGTTTTTTGTCTCTTAACAAATTAATGGCAAGAAAATGTATTTATTTAATAAATCAAAGAGAAATAAAAGTAAATCAGTGGCGGAGAGATAAATTAATGGAGAATGTAGTAGTAGTAGTAGTAGTATATGTGGGTGGCAGGGAGGCAACCGGATGCTGAGTAATGAGCATCGATTCCGGGGGCTGAAGCAGCGATTCTCACCGGATCGGCGACATGCATCATTCGCACTCCATTAATATTGTGTCCCGTGCTTCTACCTATTACTACTACAAATGCACAAATGTCAAAATCACACACTCTCCTCCTTTTTCATATCTGTCTAGAGGCAGAAAATAGGCTAGAGAAATAATTGAAAAGAATTTGAATCCCATATACCTGGAAATTCTTTAATACTTAAGGTAGCTGTTTCGCGACAATTTTAGTAAAAATTAATGCTAGAGTATATACCTAGAACAGACAATAAGGATTCATAATTCATAAGCTCAAAACTTTTTGTTGTTTATGTACCACAAGTTTTGAGGATGAGAAAGCGATCTGGCCAGGTCTGGACCTCGACAAATTTCATCTTAATTGATCTTTTCTTAATTAAAGTAATTATTGACAGATGAAAATCTCAATAAAAAAGTTTCTTTACATTTTTTTCAATTATCTTTTATTTATTAATTGGTTTTTTAATTTTAAAACCCACTAATAGATTATAGCAAATATTAATATATTATATTAAAATTAGGAATTTTTTGTTTGTTATTAATTAACAGGTGTCTAAATCATAACAAAACAGGTGTGTTTACAAATAAAGTGGTTGAAGTGGCTTTTTTTAATATAACTTGGAAACAATTCTTATATAATTTTATGTTTTTATTTCAGATCCTATAGGATTATTTTTTTTATTATTATTTTCCTATTTATTTTTTTATAATGTTTATCAATATGAGCGAATGTTGGCAAATTGGTGTACGAGTAAACAAATATACACATAATATATATGGGGACCATTAGAAAGCTAGAAATGCAAAAACTTGGTGGCGGCGTGGGGTGGATGTGTGGAGTGCAGGAGGTGGGGTGCAGTTGTGGGGATCCGGGGTTGGGGTGGGGATGCAATGGTGGGGGGGGGGGGTCCAGGGGCGTGTATTATTTATATATATATATATATATATATATATATATATATATATGTATTTTTTTAATTTGGTTACCGTGCATCGCCGGTGGCTCCAGGTACTAATTATTATGATCGGCTGGCTAAATGGGCATCTAGTTCCCGAAGCCAATTAAATAAAAACAAATTATTAAAATTTCATAATTTTAATATATAATAATATTTATTGTAATGTATTAGTGGGTTTTATAATTAGAAAACCAATTAATAAATAAAAGAAAATATAAACAAACTTTTTATTTACATTTTCATCTATTAATAATTACTTTAATTAAGAAGAGATCAATTAAGATGAAATTTGATGAGGTCCAGACCTAGATAGATCGCTTTTTCATCCTCAAAACTATTATTATTATTTTCCTATTTATTTTTTTATAATGTTTATCAATGTGGGACGTAAAATGTACACCACTAGAAAGCTAGAAATGCAAAATCTGGGTGCGGGGTGGGTGGATGTGGGAGGTGCAGGAGGTGGGGTGCAGTTGTGGGGGATCCGGGGGTAGGAGGCGCGGTTGGGGTGGAGTGGGGCGGAGTGGGGTTGCAGTGGTGGGGACGAGGTGTGTGGTTTCGGGAGGGGGGTCAGGGGTTACCGTGCATCGCTCGGTGGCTCCAGGTACTATATTTTATCATAGAAATGAGAGATAAGGTACAATATAAAGGGAGATTTATAAAACAAAAAGTTCTTAATAAGTGATTGAAAGCTGTTGCCACAATGGCTGAAGCGAAAAAACTTCAAAAAAGTACTAAAGTTAACACACTTTTTAGGTTAAATACATGCGTTATTGCCAGCTTGTTGACGTGACAACGTCTTATAAATTGGTTTGCCGGGTGACACTTCAAGAAACTGCGTTACGCTCCGCTCACGTTATGCGCTCACAATGAGAGCGAGTGAGAGGCACGCGTCCCTTCCTCTCGGGCATGGAGCGAGAGAGACAGACATACGTGCATAACAGCCAGTACGTGCCACCGTTCCTGCAAGTTGATCCTAATATGCCGATTCTTCTATGCGGTGACTTCAACCAAAACGTGAAGTCTGATGACAAGTTTCTCAAATTCATTAAAGATACGTTTAATCTTGATTGCGTATCAGATATGTCTAAGTCTACTACGTTAAAAGGAACAACCATTGACTTGACATTTTCTAGGCACATTACAGCAGAAACACTTCCTTTCATTTCATATTTCTCCTATCATCGCCCTATCCTCAACAAAATCACTCAGATAGGAACAAGTTAAGTTGTAGTAAACGCTGTTTCATTGTACGCAAATGTATTGCAAGTTATTGTATGTATATTTGTATATAAATACGTATGTATGTGTAAAGGTAAAAATAAAATTTTGTTAATATGAAATTCAGTGCGAGATTCTTTGTATAAATTAATGTTTTAAATTGTTACTATTATTTCATCCTTCTTCCTACTATACGAATGAATATTCACATTAAAATTATTTTACCACTCAAAGTCGTTGTCACGTAAAACTTTCGCCCGTATACCGACTTTACAGGCAACCATTTTTTTAGTGTAAATTTTTCATTATACATTTATTCATTATTATCTCATAAAGTGTGTTGTAACTATGAATTGAAATTTTCTTAGAAAATGTATTAGTTATTGTTTAATATTGGTTTAGTTTTTTATCACAATGGTAAGAAGAGTTTCTTAATTATATTTAAATATGTATACGGGTGACCCAGCCAGTAGTTGATCAAATAACGCCGATGCAACGCTATTTTTATTACCCAGCTTTCATTTTAAATCTTAATAGAAAACTCACACCATAATAACAATCCCTTATATGTGTCCAATCATAGGAGAATATAAAATTCAGGCCTTATTAAAAAGAGCATAAACAATAGAATTAAAAAAAAAATTTTTTGTTCCACTAGTTGATCAGGCGAATCCAATTTTTGATCAAAGTCAAAGTTGATAATTTTATTTATATTTTATTTTATTACTAGCTTCAAGGCCAGCCTTCGGCGGGCCATTTGGCTAGCCAAGGCGTTTCGCCCCCTGGACCCCCACGTGGCTGCTTTATTGGTGTTTTATTAGTAACAGAGAATAAATATAATTGTTTTATTTTTAAAGTCTTAAATAGATATAGTAATTTGAGATTCTATTTAACTGCAATATATGGTACAATCATAACAAATAAGATGAAACAAATATTTAAAATGTATTAAAAATCTCTATTTTTAAAAAATTCTCTTATTCTCAAGCTTGAGTTGTTTACCATAAAAGAATTTAGTCTTTTTGATTTTAAGTCGATTCCTCCATGTCTTCACCAATGGCTACCAATAAAAACCGAAACGTCAAAAATCGAATGTAGAATGGTTATTCCCCGACTGTTAAATGAGAATCGATCATTATTTTTGAAATAAAGTCAACATCAGGCGCGGATCCAGACCTCTGATTGGAGGGGGGGGGGCGGTCGCCGGTATATAAGATCTACTTTTGATCTCGGAAGTGTGTCGCGGTCGAAAATTTAATGTTATATAAAAAAAAATTAAATAAACATATAAAAAATGTTGATCTCCAATGCTTTGGGGGAGGGGCGGTCGCCTCCATCGCCTCCCTGGATTTGCGCATGGTTAACATGAACTTTTAATAGCAAGTGATATCTGATTATTAATAAAGGAATAAACATATTAATATTTCAAACGAATTTGGATAAAGTTTAGCAACGATCCGTTGCAGTTTATTTAATTAAATAACAATTTTTGAGTTCATCAATTAAATTGTCAAATTAATATTTGTGGGATTTAAAATTGATTGCAATTAAGTACCTTGAGGACCACAAAAAAGGTCATATATAGTTTTTTGTAAAATTATATTTTAAAGTACTTTATTTTAGAATAAAGTTTAAGCAACGATCCGTTGCAGTTTATTTTTTAATTTTTGTTTTTAAATGAACTTTAAAAAAAAATAGATAGTTTTTTAAATCTTTGTTGCATTATTAAATTCTTCTTCAACGATAATGTGGTTAGATCTCTTTTATCTATCTAGACACCATACAGAGTGATCCAACCTCCGCCTTCGCAGACCACCCTTATTGAAAACAATCACTCACCTTCACCCCAAAATCCTATACCACTACACTTCGCCTCTAAAAGCCGAAAACTAGACCTGTTAGAATCAACTGAAATTAAGAAAGCTATAATTGAAAAGAGATAAAATTCTCAATAACCAGCAGGACATTAGAAATTCCACAATAATAGATCTACTAATTAACAAAAATTAAAAAACTTAACCTCAGTCTCTCTCAAAATATATACTATTTCCCAAATTACAATCAAATTAAATTCAAATCACGCGCCTTCAGTCTTTAAAATAAATGACATTTTGATATATGAGATAACCACAAAAATTGTTGTATATTGTAATTTATCTCATCTAATTTATCCCTATTATATTTTATCTTAATTTCTTCATCTCTATATGTTATTTAGGCTTATTTGTAAACTGATATTTATAATTAATTTGTGTCTATGACTTAAATTTGTAATTTTACTTTCTAATTTAATTCTAAAAAGACTTTATATTTATACTTGTAATTTTTATTTATATTAATATTCATATTTACTTAGATTTCTTATATTTACATTTATATATTTTATAATTAAAAAGAAAAATCTTTGTAAAACTATTTTTTAAATTTTTTAAATTTTAAATTTTCATTGGTGTTTTTCTTGTGTAAGATTTGAATGTTATATTTTGTTATATTGGTAACCATGATTTGAATGTCAAGAATGGCGACCACTCGTTCAATTATTATTAGTATTGTCTTGTAAACTCCTGATGATGGACTAATAATCCGAAATATATTGAGTTTGTATAAACCTCTTTGAGTTTTATTTCATTCACTGTGAAACTACACACCCTTTACTCTATTAACTAACATCATGTTTCACCTAAAACCTACACTACTTTCCATAAGTAAAACTCTTTTATCTATGCTATTAAGAATAAATGACATTCAAAAATGTGACAGATAGGGCTGCCAACATATGGTTAGTTTGCTAGTTTAGTTCTTTTATTGTTTGGCAAGCTAGGTTGGCTAAACAGATTTTGTTTTAGTATTTAGTGAATTTTCCAATTTTTCGGGCAACTTTTCCAATTTTTTTTTACGTATTAACCTGAATTGGACTATTACGAACATTTAAAAAAAAATTAGCCAAATCGGTCCGGGCATTTGAGAGATCCGCCCTTACAAAGAAAAAGAAATTCATTTTTATTATATAGATTATTTTTTAAGAGACACAACGGAAATTAAAAAATTACATTTTTTTAAAAGTATTGCAACTCATGAACCGAAAAAAGATTTCTTGTTTTGCTGGTTTTAGTTGTGTCTAAAATTCAAATTTTAGTATTTTTTTATTTTATAAAAGAGCGAAACTCATGCCTCTGGCGGGCCTACTTCGAGTTAGTGAATGTAAACAGAGCAAGCCAGTTCAGTTGGAAATTTTACTCTTACCTTGCACACTTGCTTGCAAATTGGATAGGAAACAGTACATTGAGTATTAGTTTTACTATAAAGAAGTTCGTTCAGTATCAACCATTTTAGTGTTCAAGTTACCTGGATAAGAGATCTCTACTGGAGCTTCTCTTATAATAATTAAACCTTGAAACCAGATTTCGAATCGGTTATAACCTTGGAATAAGGATTGAAAAAGGATTGTCTCAAAAGCTGCACTCTAAGGAAGCAGTTTGCATTTGGACGACCGCCCACCTTATTGAAAATCTGCCTACTACATTCAACATATGTGACCTTCTCCGAGAAAAGGGACCTAGTGTGTCAAAAAACGGGTTTGGACACTTTCAGATAACGTCATATCGATCTCATCATCGCCATAAACCGAGTCTAGTCTTTTTAAATCATCATCAAAACTGTCAGAAATATCCATTTTTATAAAAATTACTTCAAATTAACATCAGCTTAGTAACAAAATTACAAAAGAACCAAAATTGCGAAACAACTTTTGAGATATTGATAACACTCGTTATACAGTTGGCACAAGACTGAAGCGTCACTTTATTCTTTTCCTTTCTTATAGTTATTTTTTCAAAAAATACGTCACCAAAGTCGGCACCCAATCATAACTAACCATACTAAATCGCATCTCCCAACTGAAGGTGTGTTCAAAGTGATAATGCGTTATGAAACTTTAAATGCGTTTTTCTCAAAACTTCATTTTCACACACTAGGTCCCTTTTCTCGGATAAGGTCACATATGTAAAATATTTCTTCAATGATCATCTCATTAAATTATAAATATAACTAATTGATAGAGTTTTTCTTTAGGAGACGGACTGGTATAATATGCAATTGGATGTTGATGAAAGCAGTCCACGGTGGTTGTAAGAAATAAGACTATAGAGGTTTTATTATTTTACATTTATTTATTAAACCGACGTTTCGGAGATTTATTTTCTCTCCTTCTTCAGGGTAACAAAAAGTCAATGAAAGTAGTTCAAATCATAATTACTTTCTGTCTCCCTTGACAATGGCAAAAAAACATTATAAAAATTTTTCATCTCGAATAGAAATAAAGTAAAAAGCAATTGATGATCAATATGTTAATCATTGACTTTTTGTTACCCTGAAGAAGGAGAGAATAAATCTCCGAAACGTCGGTTTAACAAATAAATGTAAAATAATAAAACCTCTATAGTCTTATTTTTTACAAACCACCGTGGACTGCTTTCATCAACATCCAATTGAATATAACTAATTTATTGCTTTATAATTTATTAAAATAAAAATAAAATAAACCTTCCTTTTAATACATAAGTATCGAGAACAATTAACATACATACAGTCCACTCAGTTACTTCAGTTTTTTAAAAAGGGTTCCAGTGACATCCAGAAAGAATCTACAATTTATACATCGACACTTCGGAGCTAGATGAGATTTCTTTAATTTTATACAAGTTGGTTCTTCGATATATGAAACAACCTGAGTTGACAACATTTAAATAAAAAATAACTAAATATATTTTTCAATGTGCCCAGAGAAAATAGTTGTTTCCGACTGAAAATAACACGAAAATTTGAACATTCGATCAACTACTGGCTGGGTCACCCTATGTAAACTTTCCGATATCCCGTATAGTGCAATGTATAAGAGTCTGAAAAACTCTATATTTGGAATTTAATATGATGAATTATCTATAAATATCTTTGATTAAGCAGATATCAATATCTGATTGGTCCTATTAATCGCTTCATTTTCGAAACCTGTGTACGTTTGTTTTGTTCCTGTGTGTAATCATGGAATGTTGGTTGAATAGAATATAAGCCAAATAGAGCCACTTTGGTGGATGGAAACGATTATTTATTATATCCAGGGAGGGAGGGGATAGATTTGCTTGCAGAGTAGCCAACAGCAGCAGCTCAATCACTTGCTCTCTCGTGTGTGTGTGGTGTATTAAGTGGCTGGCTAATAAGTAAGTGGCGGTGGCAACGGATTGCCAAATGGACTGGCTGGCTCACTGGATTGGACCCTTTAATCAGTTACAATGTCTAGTTGAGCTACATTTTACTTGATAGGAAAACTGCATACTGCATAGCCTATCATTCTCATTTCTTCAACCATTAGTAGACTTTCACTTACCTGCATTCATCACAACTATTAATGTTCTATCATTCGCATCCATTGTAAATGTGTAACAGGAATAGTAGGGAAATGTAGAAAATTAAAAACACACAGTTTTTATTAAGTTAAGTCTGCCAAATGAGTTTTCTTAGGATTTTTTTGAAATGTAGACAGATTGTGCATCGATTGGTGGAAAAACGAAATTTACCATATGTACAATATAGTTCGGAGATATTAAATTCCAAATGATAGAGTTTTCCTGACTCTTATACATTGCACTATACGGGATATCGGAAAGTTTACATGACATATTTAATTATAATTAAGAAACCCTTCTTACGAGTTGTTATAATAAACTAAACCAACATTAAACAATAACTAATGCTTTTTTTAAGACAATTTTAATTCATAGTTACAGAAAAGTTTCTGAGATAATAATTAATAAGTAATAAAAAATTTACACTAAAAACGAGCTGGCAACAACGAATTTATTTGACCTAAAAGTGGGCTAACTTTACTACGTTTTTCTGACGTTCTTTCGCATCAGTCATTGTCGCAACAGCTTTCAATCGCTTATTAAGAGCTTTTTGTTTTAAGTAACCATGCATTATTGAAGTTATTGCTTGTTGCAAGTGTACTTTCCACCTGTCGTTGACTTAGCCCTTGATTAATTAGGCACACAATTTGAACTGCTTGAACTTGAGAAATATCCATTTTGTATATTTTATTTTTCTATCAATGATGCTTAATTCAAAATTATTCATTTTATTGATATTTCAAATGGAATTTGATCTTCTATTAAAACTTTATTTAAATTTAAGGTGATATTGAAAGTAGGATAATTTGTAATTGTATCTTTTAATTTAATTTTACTTAGTTTTTTTTTATATAATTCAAAAATTATCAACAATATTTATGTAATATGTTAGTTTAAGAGTTAATAGAATAAATTATGGTTATTTGTAAAAATTTTATAAATAATTTGCTATTTAAGAAAGTTTTTATTGGTGGGTCGATTTTTGCACTTCAGTGTATTTTGTTTTTTATAGGTGGGGTGTGTGCTTAGAATCAGCATACCATCCTATGGAAAATATTCTCTAAAATTTTTTTAAATTTTAAGCACGAATATGCTTAAAATTAA
>JALMQS010000075.1:12072609-12180713 GCA_024734495.1 Forficula auricularia
TCAGTTTTTTAAAAAGGGTTCCAGTGACATCCAGAAAGAATCTACAATTTATACATCGACACTTCGGAGCTAGATGAGATTTCTTTAATTTTATACAAGTTGGTTCTTCGATATATGAAACAACCTGAGTTGACAACATTTAAATAAAAAATAACTAAATATATTTTTCAATGTGCCCAGAGAAAATAGTTGTTTCCGACTGAAAATAACACGAAAATTTGAACATTCGATCAACTACTGGCTGGGTCACCCTATGTAAACTTTCCGATATCCCGTATAGTGCAATGTATAAGAGTCTGAAAAACTCTATATTTGGAATTTAATATGATGAATTATCTATAAATATCTTTGATTAAGCAGATATCAATATCTGATTGGTCCTATTAATCGCCTCATTTTCGAAACTTGTTTTGTTCCTGTGTGTAATCATGGAATGTTGGTTGAATAGAATATAAGCCAAATAGAGCCACTTTTGGTGGATGGAACGATTATTTATTATATCCAGGGAGGGAGGGGATAGATTTGCTTGCAGAGTAGCCAACAGCAGCAGCTCAATCACTTGCTCTCTGTTGGCCGGTGTGTGTGTGTGTGGTGTATTAAGTGGCTGGCTAATAAGTGAGTGGCGGTGGCAACGGATTGCCAAATGGACTGGCTGGCTCACTGGATTGGACCCTTTAATCAGTTACAATGTCTAGTTGAGCTACGTTTTACTTGATAGGAAAACTGCATACTGCATAGCCTATCATTCTCATTTCTTCAACCATTAGTAGACTTTCACTTACCCTACATTCAATCACAACTATTTATGTTCTATCATTCGCATCCATTGTAAATGTGTAACAGGAATAGTAGGGAAATGTAGAAAATTAAAAACACACAGTTTTTATTAAGTTAAGTCTGCCAAATGGGTTTTCTTAGGATTTTTTTGAAATGTAGACAGATTGTGCATCGATTGGTGGAAAAACGAAATTTACCATATGTACAATATAGTTCCGGAGATATTAAATTCCAAATGATAGAGTTTTCCTGACTCTTATACATTGCACTATACGGGATATCGGAAAGTTTACATGACATATTTAATTATAATTAAGAAACCCTTATTACGAGTTGTTATAATAAACTAAACCAACATTAAACAATAACTAATGCTTTTTTTAAGACAATTTTAATTCATAGTTACAGAAAAGTTTCTGAGATAATAATTAATAAGTAATAAAAAATTTACACTAAAAACAAGCTGGCAACAACGAATTTATTTAACCTAGTTTTTTGGTTTTCAGTCATTGTCGAAACAGCTTTCAATCGCTTATTAAGAGCTTTTTGTTTTAAATAACAATACATTATTGAAATTATTGCTTATTGCAAGTGTACTTTCCACCTGTCGTTGACTTAGCCCTTGATTAATTAGGCACACAATTTGAACTGCTTGAACTTGAGAAATATCCATTTTGTATATTTTATTTTTCTATCAATGATGCTTAATTCAAAATTATTCATTTTATTGATATTTCAAATGGAATTTGATCTTCTATTAAAACTTTATTTAAATTTAAGGTGATATTGAGAAAGTAGGATAATTTGTAATTGTATCTTTTAATTTAATTTTACTTAGTTTTTTTATATAATTCAAAAATTATCAACAATATTTATGTAATATGTTAGTTTAAGAGTTAATAGAATAAATTATGGTTATTTATAAAAATTTTATAAATAATTTGCTATTTAAGAAAGTTTTTATTGGTGGGTCGATTTTTTGCACTTCAGTGTATTTTGTTTTTATAGGTGGGGTGTGTGCTTAGAATCAGCATACCATCCTGGAAAATATTCTATAAAATTTTTAAATTTTAAGCACGAATATGCTTAAAATTAACTTATGAAAGGAGAGTAGCTGGCCATATACATGCTTTGCATTGTTTTTAGCCCCGTCACGCATTTAAATTGTCGATTTTCGGGAAATCTGTGTTCGGCAACAGCACAGTACTTACGAGCCACACTGACTGCTCTGACAGATTGGCATTGTAAGGACACTAATACGGTTTGTCCCGTTTTATTTTTGAATGAAACTCGGTACGGGGTGATCATTGAGAATGATTGACGTAGATTCCCCCTCCCCTCCACTTTGATTTACTGTCAGGTGTTGTGGGATTTCTCTTGGGTTGTTTTTTTCTTTCTTATTATCTCGAATTCCTCTACTGTTCCATATTAATTTTATCTGTTGGCCTTTAGGGATTCCCCCTGGGTTGGCTGCCTCCCACGCCCCCAAATAGGCCGTTCAAAGAATGATTAAATTTCTGTACACCTGAGCCAGCCAGCACCAAAGACGTGTATCTGCATTAATGCCTAGCCCCTAACGCCCTATAAATGCCTAACCAACCAACCACCTGGGCCTATACAATACACCCACCCTTCTAACCATACACACACACACTAATCTTTTATAAATATTCCTGCCTGAATACCCACCCACCTATAATAGAAGATAAGAAGGAATCTCTTTCAAAAAATTAAAGATCCAGATTAAGATACCAATTTCTATATGGGTATTATTTTGAATAAAGAATGGAATAAAGGGGGGGGTGGACGATCAAAAAACGATTATTCATTCTGACGTGGCTACTTTTTGGAAATTAGTCCTTTAGGGGGAAGGAGGTTTTGAAATTTAAATTATTATTATAAGAAATATTCTCTTCGGAGGGAGACGGACTGATAGAAATTAAGAAAATAAAAAATCCATTCTATAAAAATTCTATTCAGAAAGGACAAATTTCGAGCAATGGTGTAGAAGAGAAATTACCCCTTTTAAACCCTTAAGAAGGAAGGAAAATCCTCCGAAAAGTTGGTTTATGTGTGAGGAAAAAAAATCACTGTCTCATTTCAATTGAAAGTTTCTTTTTGTAGAGAAAAGAAGAATTTTTATAAAATTGAAGAAGACATGAATGAGTGTGTCTTCTGCTAGTCCAGGAAAATTGCGATTTTAACAGGAACTAATTCCTAGTAAAGATTTTATTGCTGGAATACCTTTATTAGTACGCCAATATTACTACCCTAAGTTTTCCCAAAATTATTCTACGCGCCTCAAAATGGGGAAAATTTCGGAGTTTTTTCAGTTTTTCTTGAATAACTCGAAAAGCGCTTATCAAAACAAAAATATATTTATTAGATAAATTAAATCTCTTTAAATTACGCCTAAAATGATAACAATTTCATCTATTTAGGTTCAGTTTAACCGTTACTAGGGCCTGTCAAAAAACACCCCCGGGATCACTTTTGAGTATCCAAAAAGACTCGTACTTTTTTCGATTTTTCTCATTTTTAACCGACTTCAAAAAAAGGAGGAGGTTCTCTATTCGACTGAATTTTTTTTTTGTGCCTATGTTACCTCATTACTCCGCCAATTGTGAACCGATTTTGAAATTTTTTTTTGCATTGGGTCCAGTTTACCTTCCGATTGGTCCCCTTTTTTTTCCATAGGTATTAGACATTTTTTGTTAGGTTTGTTCAGGCCTAACTTCTTTGTTTATGAACCGATTTCGATGGTTCTTTTTTTATCCGAAAGGGGGTGTCTTAGGGATGGTGCCATATTAATTTGGTCAAGTTCTGATAATATGATCACTATTAATAACATCACTAAAAAGAGAAAAATAAAAATAATTTTTAAGAAAAAATAAAACCGACTTCAAAAAATTAAATGCAACAAATAAAATACACTAAAAGGTATAAAATAATTATTATCTTATTTAGTTACAACTAAACGACGAAATATTAACATGAAATTACTTTTTGAAGTCGGTGCCAAACATATATCTTTTATGAATCGCATTCGAAGGTTCTTACTTAGTACGTTTGGTGGGTATGCTCGCTTATAGGTATAGTTTGTTTGGCACCGACTTCAAAAAGTAATTTCATGTTAATATTTGGTAGTTTAGTTGTAACTAAATAAGATAATAATTATTTTATACCTGTTAGTGGATTTTATTTGTTGGATTTAATTTTTTTGAAGTCGGTTTTATTTTTTTCTTAAAAATTTTGAACTTGAAGGATCACTTTTTCGACAAAGAAGACTCTATAGATTTTTAAACTAGATTAAATTTTCTATAATTTAAATAAAAATTCATTCTAATTGGATAATGAGGTTGAATTTTTTTGAAAAAAAAATGCAATTTTTTGCACAAAATCGCAGTTTTTCCTTCATAAAATGAAAACCACTAATCCAAGAAACTTGATTCCTATCCCATTATTTAGGAATCTTTGTTGACTTGAACGTTTATTTGGATCATTTTTTTGTTAAAATTCTTAGATTTATAGATATCCAGCATTTTCCAATACAAATGAATTTTATACGGAACCAATCGGTAATTATACTGAACCCAATGCAAAAAAAAATCATCGAAATTGGTCCACATGGTAAATAGAAATAAATGTTCAAATACATAAAAAAACACATACATTCCGTTGAATTGATAACCTCCTCCTTTTTTCAAAGTCGATTAATAAAATGTACTATTTTTAGTATTTATGCACTGAATATTATCTACTCTTATTAAACGAGCAAAAATTGTATATTTATTTATATATTTATTTATATATATATATTTGTATCTTGGTTCTATTTTGAAAACGGCCTTACCGATTTTGATGAAACAAAATCTATTAACAAGTTTTGAGGATGAGAAAACGATCTGGCTAGGTCTGGACCTCATCGAAATTCATCTTAATTGAATTTTTCTTAATTAAAAGAATTATTGATAGATGAAAATCTCAATTAAAAAAACTGATTTGACGCATGTCAGATTAGAACCTGGGACCTCTTGCTTCTGAGGCCGACACTCTACCATTGGACCAATGAACTATTTTAAAAATCCTTGCTTTTTACTTTTACTAAAATGAATATTTTTGAATTAGACTTTATTATAAGTGTGGAAATAATTGAATATATTATATATAGCTATGTATTTTATAAATAGAATTTATTGAATAAATTTGAAATATGTATAATTGAATTAAGCTGAAAGAAAGACAACAATTAATATACTATACCTATATATTTGTATTTTTTTTAATTTGAAAACGGTTCTCAAATAAAAATCGACATTTTTATCAGAATTTTAAATTAAAAATAATATTAAAATAAAGCTTTTAACTGAAGAAAAAAGTTACCGAGCATCGCTCGGTGCCTCCAGGTACTTATTATTTGTAGGTATTCAAAATTCTCTTAATCCATGTAATTATAATTTTGTTGTAGACATTTTGTTTTTTGTAATAGAGTTGTTTGACCCTGAGGGGGACGAGGGCGTCCATCAATATTCCCCGACCCTAGTGTCGGCGTCGAGGGCGGTGTGGGGGGGGGGGGGGGTAGTTTTCCAAAGGGCTTTTGTTGATCCAGGGTGTCTGGAATGTCCGATTAACCCACAATATAGGTACTAGCATAAGTATCATCAATATTATACCTCTCAGTCATAGAAATTGATAATCTATATTGATGTAAATCTTATTATATTAAACGATAAATTCTCATATATATATATATAATATATAGAATCGGTTTCTCGAAAACTACTCTAACGATTTGGATGAAATTCCCGGGTTAGGGGGTTTTTGTGTTGACAGTTTGATCTGTCACGCTCTTATCTTCGGCTAAGTTGTTTTTGATGGGTTTTTTGTTAATTGAAATAATTATTCACAGGTGGTTGTTTGAATAAAAATTTATAATTTGGTACATTTTTTTCAATTTTATTTTAATAAAATTAATTGTTTTTTTTTATATTAAATTCCACTAATAGATTATTATAAATTAGAATTTACCAATTTATTTAATTAAAGGTATTTATAATTTGGTACCTTTTTTTCAATTTTATTTTAATAAAATTAATTGGATTTTTTATTGAAGGAGACAATATAAAGTGTGTCTTCTGCTGGAATTATAAATTTTTAATTTATTTATAACGAGACTATAGTTTCGAGGGCTTTGCCCTCTTCATCAGTCTATTACAATGTATTCACAAGAATTAATTTATGATTTTTTTTTTTATGATTCATAAATTAATTCCTGTGAATCAATTGTAATAGACTGATGAAGAGGGCAAAGCCCTCGAAACTATAGTCTCGTTATAAATAAATTAAAAATTTATAATTCCAGCAGAAGACACACTCTTTTATTGTCTCCTTCAATATATAAAAATTCTGCTACTCTCGGCACAAAAACTTTCAATTTGGATTTTTTATTTTAAATTCCACTAATAGATCATTATAAATATTATTATATATTATAATCTGCCAATTTAATTAATTAAAGGTATTAAATTTATAATTAGGTACCTTTTTTCAATTTTATTTTAATAAAATTAATTGGTTTTTTAATTTAAATTCCACTAATAGAGCATTATAAATATTATTATATATTAGAATTTGGCAATTTAATTAATTAAAGGTATTTTTCTATAAAATCTTTTATTAGAATATCAATTTCATTCCCTTAAAAAATCCGACAATTCGAAGGATCATGCTTCCTTCTTCAGGATTTCAAAGGGTCAATGAAAGAACCTCTCGGTGTATATTAATATTATTTTTATAAGGCTAGCCTATAATCGTAGTGGGTCCTCATACTTGAGAACGATCGCAGAATAAGTTGATCGAAAAGTCGTATTTATATTGTATTTATTTGTTTCAATAAATAATTATAATTAATCATGTGTGATTTAAATAAAAATTCAAACTTTAATATTATTTTTAATTGCAATTACATTCAAAAATTTGTGGCCAGTGATACGTCTTGATGATAGCCATAGCGGGTCAAAACGTTGATAAAAATATATAAATTTAGTTTTATTTCAATTTTATTTTATTTGTAACTGAATTTAAAATTAAAAATAATATTAATATATCGCTTTTAACTGAATCAGAAAATTAGCGAACATCGCTCGGTGTTCTAGGTACTATTCTATCTATACCAGCGTTTGTTAACATTTGCTCATTTTCTCCTCGCACTTGTCAGCTTTCTATTAAATTAATTCTTGCTTAGTGAATAGTTGGTTGTTGTCTATTTTTACGCCCTGGTTCTTAAACACTTGGCAGCTGATTGAAGATCAAGCTGGAGGCCGAAACGTTTCCACACGTTTGTTCTTATTTAATTATAGAAAGTGAGAAGAAGGGGGGGGTGTCAAAAAGGCTCTTTTTGGAGGGGTGGGGGTTTCCAAGTGGAAAATCCGATTGCAATTAAATTAAGAAGTTAACGGGTGTCTTTGCTGCGTGGGCGGCACCATTAGGGGGCGGCAAATCGACACTGACTTTAATTAACTCGGTACTGGGGCTGTATAGGGCTGTTCACCCCTGTCTTAGATATTTTAAACCAGCTTAGAATATCTATTTTATTTATTAGTTGAATTTATTACCAGAAATCGAAATAGTGTGTCGAGGTTTTTAAGAGTTCCGTGCGAAAATAAAACGGAACCCTATTTAATAAACATTTGATGATTCGTAGGGTCTAAGTCGATTATATTTTTTAATGAGTTATGGGTGTCCGTTCAAGGTGAAATATTATTTATTTTTTATTTATTTATTTATTTATTTATTCATTCATAATTCTTACAATTTAACTTTACACAATGCTCTGAGGCAGTTTGCCTCATATGAGCAGTAAAAAATAATAATTAACATAAAACAAAGAGGAGAAAAATAAAAACAAGTGTGTGCGAAAAAGAAAGAAATAAAGATCAATCGAAAGGAAGTGGAGAGGAAGGTGAGAGAGCCAGCGGGAGGGGAAATTGATTGATCTTTATTAAAGATACACCATAAAAGAGAGACGCCAAAAAAGAGACGCTATTTAATATAAAGTAAGTAAAATTTCAAGGTAGATTTCACAAAAAATAAATAAATAAAACAAAAATATATGTTTTGAGTTTTCTTTGTTAACTCCTGTTGTGGGGCTGAAATCCCTAAATATATTTTACTTAGAGAAAGTGCTGTAGGTTTTAGGTGAAACATGATATTAAAAAGGGTGTGTAGTTTCACAGGGAATGAAATAAAACTCAAAGAGGTTTATACAAACTCAATATATTTCCGGACATCAGTCCATCATCAGACAAGTTAAAACTAATAAATATTTGAACTAGATCACAATTTTAACATCTAAATCATACGTACCAATATAACATTTGGATGTTATATTTTGTTATATTGGTACGTATGATTTAGATGTTAAAAATTGTGATCGCACGTTCAATTATTATTAGTTTTAACCTATAAACTCCTGATGATGGACTAATAATTCGAAATATAAATATTGAGTTTGTATAAACCTCTTTGAGTTTTATTTCATTCACTGTGAAACTACACACCCTTTACTTTATTAATTTTTCCCTAAATATATATAATTAGCCCAGTAAATAGAGGATCCAAAAAGGGTTTCAGCTTACATTAATTGAGGGAAAAGATTTTTTTAAATTAGGATCGTTTGGTATGGTGTGGGTTTGCTTATTTCACTTATAAATCAAAAACGGTCCATATTTTGTAAATAAATCTTCCATAGTAAATTAAAGAAGATAAAATTTCACGTTGATTAAAAAAAAGAAATGCAAAATTGGTCGACTAGTTCGATTTTTAATAGGGATCCAAAAAACAGCATCCCCGGATCACTTTTGAATACCTATCCCAAAAATTCGCACTTTTTTCCCATTTTGACCATGAAGGAGCACGTTTTCGACAAAGACCAATCTATACATTTTTAAACTAAATTAAATTTGCTACAATTTTAACAAAGTTTTATTCTAATGGGATAATGTTAACCCTTGTCGCAATGAGGTTTATGTTTAGAAAAACTGCAATTTTTTTGGAAAAAATCCCAGTTTTTCCATCATAAAATGAAAACCAATCATCCTAGAAACTTGATTCCTATTTTATTCTCTAGGAAATTTTGTTGGCTTGGATTACTTTTTTGATAAAATTCTTAGATCAAATAGATATAAAGGGAAAAAATCGAAAAAAGTGCGAGTTTTTGGGAAATTCGCTCGGTGGCTCCAGGTACTAATAATATACTTAATTCTATAGAATATAGTTCCTCAATTGAGTTTTTCAAATTTATATAGTAAGCTTATATATATTGTTAAGTAAATGGGCTAGATGGCTCTACAGATACAATGTTTTTAATAAATAAATAAAATAATGATATTGGTCATGTACGATATATCATATTACTATAATAAAGCCGGAGAGTTTGTATGTACCTAGATATATATGTTTGAACGCTCTAATCTCAACAAATACTAATCCTATTTGAATTTGATCTTACAAAATTAAAACATTTTTTGCAACAAAATTTTCTTTGGAGAGAGACGGACTGGTAGAAATTTTAATTGAATGTAATGGAATGCAGCCCAGAGGTAGTGAGGAAAGAAAAAATTAACCCATATAAAATAAGGTGTAATTTATTGGAATCCTTCCTCCTTTCCTTTCAAACCGACGTTTCGGAGGATTTTTCCCTCCTTCTTCAGGGATTCAAAGGTTCAATGAATGAAACAAATAAAACGTTTCCTTCTTCTCTCCACAGTAGTGTTCAAAAACTCTTCATTTTTAACAAAGGCATAGAAAAACAATTTTTTTCCTCCTTTTCTAATTAAGAAAAGGAGGAAAAAAATTTGTTTTTCTATGCCTTTGTTAAAAATGAAGAGTTTTTGAACACTACTGTGGAGAGAAGAAGGAAACATTTTATTTGTTTCATTCATTGACCCTTTGAAACCCTGAAGAAGGAGGAAAAAATCCTCCGAAACGTCGGTTTGAAAGGAAAGGAGGAAGGATTCCAATAAATTACACCTTATTTTATATGGGTTAATTTTTTCTTTCCTCACTACCCGTATAGAAATAAATAGATTTTCGAAATAGGTTTTTTTATATATTTTTGAAAATATATTAAAAATATAAAATTGTTGTGTTAAATTTATATAAAGTTTATGTTTTCTATATATTTTTAAAATAAAATTGTTTTTATGTCACTTTAGTATGAATTTTATATAAATTTAACACAAAAATTTTATATTTTTAATATATTTTTCAAAAAATATATTAAAAAAACATGTTTCGAAAATCCATTACCTTCCATTACATTCAATTAAAACATTTTTTTTTGGAAACTATTTGGGGTGGGTTATGACCCCTCCTCCTGGAGCCGCCACTGCCCAGAGACCGTCCAGGGGGCTACAGAAGCAGAGGCGGACCAAAGAAAAGGAGAAATACGACCTCCCGAAGATGAAACAAGATCTAAGAACAACCACGTGTGTCTAGTCCAAGGGTGTCCAGTGCACACGGCCCAGTGCTAATATCAATGCGGCCCGGCACAAAATCGTAAACTTATGAAAAATTAGAGATTATTTTAATACTTTTTAATTAAAAAATTTTTACAAAATGCCATTAATGTACCTACACAATTTATTTGCTTGTTTCCCAAATTAAATCCATAGTACACGAAGTTTTTAATCTTCATTTTCGTCAATACAGGTATACAGAATAATCGAATTAATCATACTATGCACGAGCTTGTGCATGATTATTATCAATATTTTAACTATTCCCTCTATTATTACTTACAAGAATTGTAAGTAGTTTTAATTGTTTAACTTATCCTTTCAGATAAGTTCTGGATTTATGTGACTGTGTAGATTTAATTCTTGAAATTTTGAGTATTGCTAATTTTAAAAATTACTATTATTAATTAATTTTAATATATCATACGTTTCGCTCACCAGTGGTAGACCATCTTCAGTAGTAAATGTCGTATTAGTTTCAGGATATCGTCAATATAAACATCTTAATAATTTACTAAGTTTACTTGTGAAACACCCTTTAAAAACTTCTGTAAATCCTTGATTATCTTGTATAAGGTTGGCAGCTAAGTAATTGCGGATTTCACTCATAGATGGCTTCAGTTGAATTTTTAGGTTTGCTGGCGTAGTCCAAATGTAAAACACATTTTGTTATTTGATAGTTGGCAATTCAGATGTCAATCAGTAAAAAAAGTTTTTTGATCGGTTGCGTAGTTTTCGTTTGGCGTTCGTTGAAACATGGAAAATCAAAAGGAACATTTTCGTCATATTTTGCTTTTTTTATTTCCGCAAAGGGAAAAACGCATCGCAAGCTCACAAAAAGTTATGTGCTGTTTATGGCGACGAAGCCTTTAAAGAACGGCAGTGTCAAAATTGGTTTGCCAAATTTCGTTCTGGTGATTTTTCACTCAAAGATGAAAAACGCTCTGGTCGTCCAGTTGAAGTTGATGACGACCTAATCAAAGCAATAATCGATTCGGATCGTCACAGTACAACACGTGAGATTGCAGAGAAGCTTCATATATCACATACATGCATTGAAAATCACTTAAAACAACTTGGCTATGTTCAAAAACTCGATACATGGGTTCCTCACCAACTGAAAGAAACGCATTTAACGCAACGCATTAACAGCTGCGATTTGCTAAAGAAACGTAATGAAAATGATCCATTTTTAAAACGACTGATAACTGGCGATGAAAAATGGGTTGTTTACAACAATATCAAGCGGAAAAGATCGTGGAGCAGGCCAGGTGAACCAGCTCAAACAACATCAAAAGCTGGTATTCATCAAAAGAAGGTTTTGTTATCAGTTTGGAGGGATTACAAAGGAATTGTCTACTTTGAACTCTTACCACCCAACCGAACGATCAATTCTGTTGTCTACATTGAACAACTAACGAAATTAAACAATGCAGTTGAAGAAAGCGGGCCGAATTGACAAATCGAAAAGGTGTTGTATTCCATCATGACAATGCAAGGCCACACACATCTTTGGTCACTCGGCAAAAATTATTGGAGCTTATTTGGGATGTTTTGCCACATCCACCATATAGTCCTGACCTTGCACCATCTGATTACTTTTTATTTCGATCTTTACAAAACTCCTTGAATGGTAAAAATTTCAATAATGATGATGATGTCAAATCGTACCTGATTCAGTTTTTTGCTAATAAAAACCAGAAGTTTTATGAACGTGGGATTATGATGCTGCCTGAAAGATGGCAAAAGGTCATTGATCAAAATGGGCAATACATTACAGAATAAAGTTATTTAGTTCCATGAAAAAATTGTCTTTGATTTTCTAAAAAAAAAAAAAATCCGCAATTACTTAGTTGCCAATCCAATATTTTCTGTCTAATATTAATATATAATAATAATAATTAAACAATACGAACCCTTGTTTATTATTATTTTCTTGTCTATTGTTTACTTTTAAATGTTGTATGACTTCCACATTGACTGGATATTTCTCAAAGCGGATATCATTCTTGAATAGGCTATTTCATTAAGAGCGACGCATTTTGTTTTTTCAATTAAAAGACCTGTGGGGTAAGTTATGGAAATGATTTTTATTTCACGTGAAAGTACAATCAATGCCATTATTTATGGAATACGGCATCGTTCAAATCTCCGCCGCGGAAGAGCTGGCACGAGTGAATACGCCGGACCCAATTTTTCATGTCTCGAGCAGACAAATTGGCCGAAATACCAGGAATTTTGCGTTCGATGTTGGCCTGCAGCTCTTCTAACGTTGCTGACTTGTTAGCATAGACCAGTGATTTAATGTCATCCCATAGAAAATAGTCTAAGGAAGTTAAATCGCACGAACGAGGCGGTCAAATTGGCGAAAGTGCACGCAAGATAGTCGTGATGGAACGTGAAAAAACTTGAATTATTTGCAAACGTTGTTGATGCCTGAATCTCTCTATGATTAAATGGCATCGACTGAGGTTTCAAAATATGAAAGAATTGCAAAGCCAACTTCACTCCTATTTGAGAAATGTCAAAAACAAAATGCGTATTGAAAAACCCCTTACTGAGACCATTTTATTTCTTCAGATGTGGACCAAGGATGCCCAAAGGTTGGACACCCCTGCTTCTTAAGAACAAGAATCATGGAAAAATTCTTGATATCAACCATTTTACTCTAGATCCTGATGAAGGATAGAAATTATAGGATAGATAATAATAAGATAGATACATTCCGACTGACAGTCAGATTCAAGTGATTTTGGCTCATTCTACAGTGACAAACCGCGAAGACTGATGAAAAGAATGACGATACCATTACACGGTACATGCAGACTGTCAATCTCCCCTTCTTTTTACATGATTGAAGCTCTGATTTCAAAATCAGTTCATCAGTCCTACCACTACACGCTCAATCAGAGTGTCAATCCTAGACAAGACTGAGAGTCAGAATGATCGTGTAGGGGGCCGCTTAAGAACCAGCACGTATCCCGAGGGGTGAACCGCGACCTAATATGCTGTACACCTACTTTCACTTGTACTTCTAAATATCTCCAAGGAATTCAAAATATTTTCAAGTACTTCCAAATATTTCCAAGTAATTCCAAAATATTTCCAAAGAGGTGTACACCTACTTCCAATCGCGGATCACCCCTCGACGTGTCCTAAGATTAAGTAAGAAGAATCATGGAAAAATGCTTGATGTCAACCATTTTATTTTAGATCCTGGTGAAGGATAGAAAACTTAGCCTACAATAAAACATTGTTTTATTTCTTTTGGGGGGACGATAGTTAGAAAGCCGTCATGCAAGAGCTGCTTGAATTATTTCTGTCTGTATTTTTAGCGCTTATAAGAAGTAGTCGTCGACGTCGACGTCGGCGTCGAGTTTACTCACCGTGAAGAGCTGCGATCGTGATGAGGATCAGAAGGCCGAGTCTTTTGGGCATGTTGGTTGGTTGTGGTGGGCGACAGGTAGGTTGTACTAACTATGCGGTGCGACACTACAGACTTCACATACCGAAATCACCCGCGGTTGGATGGGTGGGTGGCTGACAGAGAGAGGGCTGCAACAACAGCAGTAAGGGTGGTTTCTTTCTTTATAGCGAGCAGGGGGGTTGTTTCCGTGAGGGAGGTTCGCGCGCGAATGAACGTCTAGCGAGCGCCGCGCTGGAGCAGCAGCAGCTGGAGGGGAGGGAGGCGGACACCCCTCCGCCCACGCACACACATCCTCCACCCCCGCCCCCGCCTCTATCTCCATCCATTTTATCTCCTCCGTTCCAACCTGCAGATTCCACCCCCACAAATTTCAAACTAGAAAAACAAAAACACTTTTAATAGACATTTTTATTAAACATTTTTGCTATCTTGAAAACATCGGTTCCCATAATGATCACCCAAGTGTGGCTTGTATCTATTGGATGACTGATCAACTGGAAATATCTTTTGTTGTACATATTTATTATGCACTTAAAAATAGCGGGCATGAAAATAGCTAAATTAAAAACATATTCAAAAATAATTTCTACACCTTTTCCATACCTAAATGAAATTCAGAAAACTTCATTTTATTGTATTTCAGAAAATGTCAATTTATTATAATAGTTAGTTGTTAATATATAATATATACCTATACACTGTGGTGCAAAAAATGGTACACTTAGAAAAATATAACATAATCGGTGTGAAAAGAGAGCCTGTCGCTGGTCTCTTTGACATCACCCATAATTCCTGGATATGTCTTCTGATAGTCCAAACACTTACCATAGGTTGACTTGTCGAGTTTGTAGAAGGCGCTGTTGAATTTGAGCTGCTGTACAATGATCAATGCCGATCCCTCAATAGTATTCCAATCGGTCATCTCTCTCATTTGAAACTCTAATTCGAGCAGATCCCGGTACCCTGGCATAAGAGTTTGTTTCTCTATGTCGGTGTTTCTGAACCTTGTAGAGCGAGGAACCTAGAGCACTTATATTTATTTCTGTTGCACTAAAATATGAGATATTTAATTTTTCGTCAAAATATCAACATCATTCTACTTTCATAGCTTCCAAATATATGTAACATACCGCCACCGATGACGGTGTTGTCACATTTTAAAAATTTGCTAGATTTTGGTGAAATTGGATACAAAAAACATTAACGATTTTGTTTAAAATTAGTGTACTTGAATGTGGATTCATAAGTTAATTCCTGTGAATCCATTGTAATAGACTGATGAAGAGGGCAAAGCCCTCGAAACTATTGTCTCGTTATAAATAAATAAAATTTATTAGTGTACTTATCAAGTGTCATGAGTTATTAGTCGTGTATAGATTTTAATCCGGTTGAAATAAAGGAAGGGGGTGTAAATTAGGAGTGTCGTAAAATAAATATTTTTAATCGTTCATATCTCGTCTTCGGTAAGTCGCAGAGCCTTGAAATCTACTCTTATTAAACGAGCAAAAATTGGAAAATTTCAGCTTTGGAGGTTGAAGACGTAAGGGTTTTACTCCCTTGAAGTTTAAAGGACAAAAAGCCCAAAGGCGATTTACAAGACCACTATTTTCTTTAAATTATTTAAACAAACAATGTTCAATCAATTAGCAGTATTGGGTCTGGTAAGCTGGGGAGGGGTTTTGGTTTTAGGGGGGGCAATGATGGTAGCCTCTTGGCGTAAACATTTGTTGACCACTTTGTTGAGCTTGGAGTTTACGGTTTTGGGTTTGTTTTTATGGGTAAGCTGAGGTTTAATTTTAAGCAGGGGGGGAATTTTCTTTAGAATTGTGTTTTTAGCTTTATCAGTTTTATTTATATATATATTTATTTATTTATATATTTGTATCTTGGTTCTATTTTGAAAACGGCCCTACCGATTTTGATGAAACAAAATCTATTAACAAGTTTTGAGGATGAGAAAATGATCTGGCTAGGTCTGGACCTCATCAAAATTCATCTTAATTGATTTTTTCTTAATTAAAGTAATTATTGATAGATGAAAATCTCAATAAAAAAAATGACTCGCCGGATATCAGATTAGAACCTGAGACCTCTTGCATCAGAGGCACACACTTTACCACTGGACTATAGAACTATTTTAAAAATCTTTGCTTTTTACTTTTACTAAAATGAATATTTTTGAATTAGACTTTATTATAAGTGTGGAAATAATTGAATATATTATATATTATATAGCTATGTATTTAATAAATAAAATTCATTGAATAAATTGCGGCGAGGCAAATTTGAAATATGTATAATTGAATTAAGCTGAAAGAAAGACAACAATTAATTTTAAATTCAGAAACATTAAATATATTAATAATTATTCTTTGCTCTCCCCCCCCCACTCTTCTAATTAAAATTAAATATTCAATTCTCTATTCTCGGGGCAATTAATAATAATAAATAATTAATAATTTTCCTATATACTTTTTTATAATGTTTATCAATATCGAATGTGATCAAATTGGTGTACGAGTAAACAAATATACACATAATAAGTAGAGCACTAGAAAGATAGAACTGCAAAAACTGGGTGGGGGAGTGGGGATGGATGTGGGGGTGCAGGAGGTAGGGTGCAGTTGTGGGGGATCCGGGGGTGGGGAGGCGCAGTTGGGGTGCGGTGGGGCTGAGTTAGGGTGCAGTGGTGGGGCGAGGTGTGTGGTTTGGGGGGGTCAGGGTTACCGTGCATCGCTCGGTGCCTCCAAGTACTTTGAAACTTAAGGGGGGGGGGGGCTCTCTCTCTGAACTTCTACAGTTTTAATAACAGAACGTATTGAGCGGGTCATAACTAAAGTTAAATGTATATAAAAAAGAAAAGAAAAAATAATAAAAATAAATAAAGTGACCTCTAGGATTTATACGAAGTCACTCAATGACCTGCTCTATGAAAACTATGAAATTTTTATTTTTTTGTTTTGTTTTATTTTTACTTTATCCAATGCGAAGCATGGGAGAAAGTATTGTAATGGGTCTCGCGGCAAGCGCGACTTCAAGAAGGGTCCTCAGGTAAAGACTACGGAACCCATAGACAATTAAGATCACAAATTGTAGTATTCAATTAGATTGAATTTTAGCACGTGACGATTTTGACAAAAATTACCTGGGGTCTCGTCGAGAGGCCAAAAAGTGCCATTTTTTGGAAGTGCGTGGGGATGGATGGATGGATGTATGTATGTGTGTGTGTTATCGTTTTTTTCGTCCACGAATTTTTTCCACACCGTTGCACCGAATAAATTGAAATTGAAAACCTACCATTATTTTAACAAAATGAAGCGCTGATTAGTTTTTGGTACATATCGGTCCACAAACATTAGTACTTTATTTCAGTACTTTTTTAGTTTTTTCTAAATATCTTGAAAATGACTTAACCAATTTTGATGAAATTTAATATCCTAATTAAGTACCTTGGGGACCACAAAAAAGGTTAAATAAAGTTTTTAGTAAAATCATATTTTAAAGTACTTTACTGTATAGTAAAATAGAACTTTTTTTTAATTTTAAATTCTTTAAAATTTATTCATTTAATCGTTTTAATATAGCTCATTTAACCTAACTTAAGTAAGAATGGTTAGGCTTCTCGCTGTGAAATGGTAAAAATTTGGGAGGAGATTTTATAAGTAACCATAGCAACCGCGTTGTTTTCTTATCCGTTACCATTGCTGACGACATGGAGGAATGGACTTAAAATCAAAAATAGCTATTGATTCTCATCTAGTACTTGAGGAATAACCATTCTATATTGGATTTTTGAGCTTGAGTTGTTTGCCATAAAAGAATTTAGTCTTTTTGATTTTAAGTCGATTCTTCCACGTTTTCAGTAGAGGTTGCCATTAATAGTCAAAACATCAAAAATGGAATGCAATAAGGTTATTCCTCTAGTATTAGATAAGAATCGATCGTTATTTTTGTTTTTAAGTCGATTCCTCCATGTCTTCAGCAATGGTTACCAATAATAATCGAAGGGTCAAAAATCCAATGTAGAATTGTTATTCCTCGACTGTTAAATGAGAATCGATCATTATTTTTGAATTAAAGTCAACATTTTCTGTAAATAGCAAGTGATATCTGATTTATATAAAGGAATAAACATATTAATATTTCAAATGAATTTGGATAAAGTTTAGCAGCGATCCGTTGCAGTTTATTTCTAAATATCTTGAAAATGACTTAACCAATTTTGATGAAATTTAATATTCTAATTGAGTACCTTGAGGACCACAAAAATGGTCATATAAAATTTTTTGTAAAATTATATTTTAAAGTACTTTACCCTAGACTACGATAGTTCATTGGATAAAGTTTAGCAACGATCCGTTGCAGTTTATTTGTTTTTATTTATGGACATAGATATGTATAAAATTTTAACAATTCGACCACTGTAAATAGAGGAGAGAGAGAAAATGTAACTATTGCCACCAATATTATTATATAGACACCTGATATGTAAAATTATTTTTTGTTGTAAGAGGAGGCCCCCTCCGGCGCGGCCAAATAATAAATAAATATTTAGAGGCAACAAGCTACCGAGCATCGCTAGGTGCTCCAGGTACATTTTTTATAATATGTAGTAAATAGAATAAATTTACTGATAGGCCTTGTGTGGCCCAGTCAGTCAGTGTTTTTTATTCCGTATCATTTGCTGCTGCTGCTGCTGCTAATAATAATAATAATTTCCGTCAGAAGTGGTCCCTCTCAGCAGGCAACGCAGCTTCCATGCCAGCCAGCAATGGAGCTGATCTCGGACATCCTCTCGCTCTCGATCCATTTGATTCTTTTGCCCTTGAACTAGAAATAATATTCCTCCCTCCCGTTATTCAATTAATATTTTATTCGCTATTCAACTTAATTCAAATGAAATAGGCAAATCAAAAGTGTGTGTGTGTGTAGTTGTGCACTTGACTGACACTACTGGGTGGATGGAGGGCCTGTGTCCTGTGTCCGGATTATCGTTTGGACCAAGATGGAGTTTTCAGATGATTAAGGGCTAAGCTGGACGAAACTTTCCTCTATTGGGGGATTTTCCATCCAGGACAGGCTGCTTGCTCAGTGCTCACCAGTTGGGCGGGCAGACCTATGACGTCAGAACGAGACCTCAAACATCAAGCCAGCCAGCATTCAACTCAAACTCTCCAATTAGAATTGTTATTTTCTTCCATGTTAAAATGACAAGTTTTATATTTTGTACACAACCTCAAGATCTGGCCAGGTTTTGCTTTGATTTTTGGCCCTGATTAAGGGGCAAAATTTTGTAAAAAATTAATTTTCGGGACAATTTTTTTGAGTTTTTTTAAAATAAAAGGTATTAAAAGGAAATTTTATTAGAATTTCATATATTTTCTAAATTTAAAGCAAAAATAATTAATAAATAGAAATTTCAGAAGACAAAATGATTATGTATTTAAAACAAATAATTTTCATATTGAATTTAAGTAATATTAGTATGAAATGTTTAAAATATAAAAAATTAACAAGAAAAAGGAAAGGGCTATAAGAAACCTCGAAGTGTCAACAGAAGGATAACCAAGTCCGTTTTAACCCTAATTTGGAAGCTCACTTGGACGGCTCAGACACCCCCCCGCTTCCAAATTTATTTACCATCTGATAAGGGCAAGTGAGCGAACACTCGACCAATTTCGTCTCTTGATCTGTGCGGGTTCTAAACCACGCAGAACTGCACTGATCTTGAGGTGGATTGGTCCAAGATTGTGTTCAATATAGTGCAAAGAAGTATTTTTCAACACTCAATAAACAGATAATAAATAATTAAATCACAAAGAGAAACAAAGAGGTTGTCCTCTGCTTGATGCAAATATAGATACACACATATATATCGAGATGATGAAAAGAAGAAGAAAATCCTAAGATATTTCTCCCATATTATGAAACTGAGGTTTTCTACATTTTGTTCGATAGCGACTCTAATGTAGGGAATTTTTCAAATATTGAGTGAAAATAATATTTGAACTTATATTATATTATATTATAAGTTCAAATATTATTTTCACTCAATATTTGACAAAAATTCTCTACATTAGAGTCGCTATCGAATAAAATGTAGAAAACCTTCAGTTAATTAATGGCAGGCATCTAACATACATGCTAATAGATCCAGCGCTCTGGACTGGGAGATCGAGTATATAACATCTGAGATTTCAAATTCACTCGGTGATCCATCCGAATGTCTAGCGGGCTATACGCGAAATGACGTTGGATTGTAGCTAAGTGGATTAGCATCTTTTTCTCTTGGTCCAGACTTAATACTCCGCAGACTCCAATAGCGTAATCCGCAGTAGTCTCGCGAGATAAAAATATCTTTTTCAAATCAGCGCGGTCAAAATAATTCTTGTTGACGTATCAATTATTCTTTGATATATTAATGAGAAAATTAAAATTTATCCCATATTATGGACAAATTTCGGAAAAATTAAAACTAAAATTAAAAAATTAGGTTCAACAGAGTATTCAAAAATCAAATTACTCTAGGAAAAGATTTGGGTTCAAATAAAAAGACAAATTATCAAATATAGAAAAGAAGTGATTCATAGTTTGAAATGTAATGATTGCGAAGCGATCTACGTAGAGAAAACAGAGAGGAATCTGAAAATTCGATTAAATGAACTTATTAAGATTTTAAAAATTTAAAGAATGAAAACTCTTTGCGGAATATTTAAATTCAAACAATCACTCTTTCCCAGAAGGCACAGGAATTAGATTAATAAAGGAGAAAGAAACCCAAAATTAATTAGCGCAATTGAATCGTTAGAAATTTTCAAATCATTCAATAGAAATTTTTTCAGGAAACCGATTTTGATGAAACCAACTATATTAACAAGTAAATTATAATTTTTTCTCATTAATATATCAAAGAATAATTGATACGTCAACTATTATTCTTTGATATATTAATGAAAAAATTATAATTTATTTAATATCATTATTTCAAGTTAGAAATATATAAGTTCAAATATTATTTTCACTCAATATTTGACAAAAATTTCATACATTAGATTCGCGATTGAATCAAATGTAGAAAACATTCTGTTTATATTAACAAGTTTTGAGGAGGAGAGTAAACGATCTGGGTAGGTCTGGGCCTCGACAAATTTCATCTTAATTGATCTTTTCTTAATTAAAGTAATTATTGACAGATGAAAATCTCAATAAAAAAGTTTGTTTACATTTTTTTCAATTATCTTTTATTTTTTAATTGTTTTTTAATTTTAAAACCCACTAATACTTTATACCAAATATTGTTATATTTTAAAATTTGCCAATTTAATTGATTAAAATTGCTCTTATTAAAAAACACGGGGTAAAAATATTATCGCAAGGTAGAAGATCAAGACAGTTGATGGTGAGGAGTAATCTCCTGAATTCGAAGCCTCAAATACACAATGTAAACATTATTTCATGCTTCAATAAATTTTTATTTATTTAATTGATTAAAAAAATCGATAAATTGCTATTTAATTAAAAACAATAATTATACAAAATTTATTTATATAGATACCTATATACACATAATCTGTGGACCACTCTAGAAAGCTAGGAATGCAAAAACTGGGTGCGGGGTGGGGATGGATGTGGGGGTGAAGGAGATGGGGTGCAGTGGTGGGGAATCAAGGGTAGGGGTGGCGGTGTGGGTGCAGTGGTTTGGACGAGGTGCGTGGTTTCGGGGGGGGGGTCCCGGGGCATGTACTATATATATTTGTATTTTTTTAATTTGGCTACCGTGCATCGCTCGGTGGCTCCAGGTACTAATCATTATGATCGGCTGGCTAAATGGACATCTAGTTCCCGAAGCCAATTAAATAAAAAAAAATATTAAAATTTCATTATTTTAATATATAATAATATTTATTGTAAAGTATTAGTGGGTTTTATAATTAGAAAACCAATTAATAAATAAAAGAAAATATAAACAAACTTTTTATTTACATTTTCATCTATTAATAATTACTTTAATTAAGAAGAGATCAATTAAGATGAAATTCGATGAGGTCCAGATCGCCTTTTTCATCCTCAAAACTTGTAAATAGAGTTGGTTTCATCAACATCGGTAGAGATGTTTTCAAAAAAAAAAAAAAATACAAATATATAAACAATTTTTGCTCGTTTAATAAGAGTAGAGATTTAAATTTTTAAATTGTCGAAAAGACGATAATTATCTAATCTAAGGTGTCAGAAGGGACTGCCAATGCTTATGAGTAATTCTTGTGGCATTTAAGTATATAAAATCGGTTTTTCGAAAGCCGCTCTAACGATTTCAATGAAAGCCACACATTAAAAAAATTACCGAGCAATGCTCGGTATCCGAGGCGTACCGTTTCTTATGGAAAACTAACCGTAATTATTATACATACATATTTCATATGTTTAATCAAGAATTACCATATGTTCTTTTTTAATTTCTTGAATTACATTAAATTTCATTGAATTTGGTCCAAGAGGCTATATTTTTATTTTTGACCCTCCCTCCCCTAAATAATTATAAATGATTTTATTCAATGATAAATATAAGAGATAGATAGGTCAGGCGTATGGTAAAGTCCTGTGGGTGGCCACATCAGTTTATCTATTTTTGATCTCGCATGAAAATATATTTAAAACAAGCTCGATTAAAAAATGTAATATAGGTCACTCAAGTTTTTAAAAATTCCCAAATTGGTAGAAAAATATTTTTTTTTTTTTTTGTTAATTTTTTTCCCTCGTCATCTTATTATTTCCAACGTTGAAAATTATAAATATTCTGAAAATTTCAAGTTGTTATATCAATTTATAGATGTCGCTCAAGATTTTTTTACTTTACCATACAGGGTATGTTCAAGTATTGTAATCGTGCATGAAAAAAGTGGTTTTTTTTTCCTTCTTTTTTCAAAATATCTCAAAAAATGGTTGAAATTATTTCGATTAAAAAAATTGAGCAAAACCATGGCATTTCGCTCTACAAAAAAGCTCCTAATAAGTGAACATCAAAAAAATAATATTTTTCGAGATAATAATTGTTTTGTCAAAATGTCTGTTAGTCTGGTTGTCTGGTAGTTAGTCTGTGCGTTACCAAATTTGTGTACGAGCTAGCTCAAAAACTAGTGTGAATTTTGAAACCAAATTTCACACGTAGTTTTGGTCCATTGAGATTAAGAGCTGATTAGATTTTAGTGCATACCGACCCAAAAATTAAGGGGGGTCGAGGGGGGGTTAAAAATTAAAAATCTAGGTCGTTTGAGCAAACTCAACCAAATTTTGTATACATAATCAGTGGACTCCCAGAAGTCTAAAAATGCAAAAACTAACCGCCCGAAATAGGGGGGGCGGGCGGAGGGTCAAATTATGAAAATCTTGGCCATTTACCAAACTAAACCAAATTTTGTATACATAATCAGTGGGTCACAGGAGTCTAAAAATGCAAAAACTAACCCCCCCCCCCCTACATGATTATAAATAATTATATTAAATATTAAATACGAGCTTTTTGTGCGTGCCGAAGGCACGCCCTCGAAGCTCGGCCCTTTCGGGCTGAGATGCCCTGGCGGGCAGCGTCTCGGTCCAAAAATTGTATTCCTCTTAAAAACCACACTACAAATGTATACCCGTAAACTACCGAAAATACATCGTCTCTTAAAAGTTTCGCCTCTTTAATTTTTGAGTGTCGGGGGGGGGGGAAGGAATAATTATGAATATATTTAAATTTAAAATTTAAATTTAAATTTCATTTTTCCTTTTCAAAACAAAAATAATGAAATGATTTATGAACTGCAAAAAATTCGCAGGCTGAATCATGGAAATTATTCAAATTTACGCGGTTCAATTAATTTAATTAATTACAAAAAATATATTTAATGTTTCTTAATTTAAAATGAATTGGAGTCTTTTCATTTCAAAATTCGAGTCCAAATTAGAATTATATTTCAAATTTGCCTCGTTAATTAATATATATTTAATGTTTTTTAATTTAAAATCAATTGGTGTTTTTTCATTTTCATTCGAGTTCAAATGAATACAATATTATCTCGACACAAAGTCTAAATCAATAATATATAGTTTTAGTAACAGAAATCATGGTATAATTATTAATGTTTCAATGGTGTAATGGCTAGAGCTAATGCCCTTAGTTCAAGAGTTGGTCGGTTCGATTCTAGGCAAGAGCGTAAATTTTTTAGAGAAATTTCTCTAAGCGTTGTTACAAATTAATCTAGACAAATATATATAGTATAAGTGAGGGGCCAGGTTGTATGGTAAAGTCAAGTGGATGGCCACATCAGAACACGTCAGCTTATTAATTTTAAAGTAGTGAGTGTACCTAGTTTAGATGTTTTCGAGTGACCTAGGGTTTCTCACTATGCCTGATGAATAAAGTAAAAAGCCATGCCTAAGGGCTAAGGTATGGTAGACACAATCATTCATTGAATGAGAGGAGGGCGGATATCGATCTGGCGCAGACTCAGTACTGCACCCTTTCGAAATAGTGCTGGATGCAAAAAAACAAAACACAAAAAGAAACTACCCCCTTGCTTTAAGGGTTTCATTCCTTATCCCCCCCCTCCTCTCCAGAGGGCTTTAATGTAAATAACAGAGAGGGTGGGAGGGAAGATACTTGGCCTCTCCAAGTTCTTAACATGTTTTCAAATAAAGTAAGTTCTATTGGATAACTTGGGACTTGGCTTTGAGAATGGAATGCATTTAGCGGACTAAGCACAGAATGCGATTGCTCTATCCCTTAGTCCCTTAGTGGGACAGACAGACAGAAAATACTTACCCCCCCCCCCCCACACACACACACATTACAAAATAAAAATTTTTAAGAAAAAATAAAAACCGACTTCAAAAAATTAAATGCAACAAATAAAATACTACTAAAAGGTATAAAATAATTATTATCTTATTTAGTTACAACTAAACGACGAAATATTAACATGAAATTACTTTTTGAAGTCGGTGCCAAACAAACTATACCTATAAGCGAGCGTACCCGCCAAACGTACTAAGTAAGATCCGTCGAGTGCGATTCATAAAAGGTATATGTTTGGCACCGACTTCAAAAAGTAATTTCGTGTTAATATTTCGTCGTTTAGTTGTAACTAAATAAGATAATAATTATTTTATACCTTTTAGTGTATTTTATTTGTTGCATTTAATTTTTTGAAGTCGGTTTTTATTTTTTCTTAAAATTATTTTTACTTTTCTTTTTTAGTGATGTTATTAATAGTGACTTATATCATCAGAACTTGACCAAATTAATATTGACACCATCCCTAAGACACCCCTTTCGGATAAAAAAAGAACCATCGAAATCGGTTCATAAACAAAGAGGTTAGGTCTAAACAAACCTAAACAAACCTAATAAAAAAGGTCTAATACCTATGAAAAAATCGAAAAAAAATGGGACCAATCGGAAGCTAGACTGGACCCAATGCAAAAAATTTTTTCAAAATCGGTTGACAATTGGCGGAGATATCAGGTAACATAGGCACAAAAAAAAAAAAAATTCAGTCGAATAGAGAACCTCCTCCTTTTTTGAAGTCGGTTAAAAATCCTCGAGGATTTTATATATACACCAATACCTCGCTTTGCGTCGTTTCGTTTTGCGTTTTTTCGAATTGCGTCGCTGCTTAATTAGAACTAATTTTTTAACCGACTTCAAAAAAAGGAGGAGGCTCTCTATTCGACATGATTTTTTTTTTTTTTTGTGCCTATGTTACCTCATATCACCGCCAATTGTGAACCGATTTTGAAAAAAAATTTGCATTGGGTCCAGTCTACGTTCCGATTGGTCCCATTTTTTTTTTTGGTAGGTATTAGACCATTTTTGTTAGGTTTGTTCAGGACTAACTTCTTTGTTTATGAACCGATTTCGATGATTCTTTTTTTATTGGAAAGGGGGTATCTTAGGGATGGTGCAATATTAATTTGGTCAAGTTCTGATGATATGATCACTATTAATAACATCACTAAAAAGAAAAAATAAAAAATTTTAAGAAAAAAATAAAACCGACTTCAAAAAAATTAAATGCAACAAATAAAATACACTAAAATGTATAAAATAATTATTATCTTATTTAGTTACAACTAAACGACGAAATATTAACATGAAATTACTTTTTGAAGTCGGTGCCAAACATATACCTTTTATGAATCGCACTTGACGGATCTTGCTTAGTACGTTTGGCGGGTACGCTCGCTTATAGTTAGGTATAGTTTGTTTGGCACCGACTTCAAAAAGTAATTTCATGTTAATATTTCGTCGTTTAGTTGTAACTAAATAAGATAATAATTATTTTATACCTTTTAGTGGATTTTATTTGTTGCATTTAATTTTTTTGAAGTCAGTATTATTTTTTTCTTAAAATTTTTTATCACTGTGCGTCGTTAGATTTTCGAGGTTTCGTTGTTTTGGGTTCGAGTCTTTATTTATTTATTTTTTGAAATTTTCTTTTTTTTCTAAAAGATGGCACCACTTTTGTTTCTAATTGCGCCATGCCATCAACATAAATGAATTGCTAACCTCGCACAACCAAGAATTCTCTAATGAAGAACTATTGCAACTGGAATTGCAACTTGCTAATGAAGAAGATGACAGATGACCGTTCAATAGAAATCTCCGAAGAACAAAATTTAACCTCCAAACAAATTTCCAAATCGATGTGTTTGATTGTCGAAGCTATGGAGAGTTTTTTAAAAAACGATCCTGACAGCGGAAGGAGTTTTAAAGTGTCCCAGGCGGTAGCTACGAATATCAATTGCTACAAGGAAATTTATTTTACGTTGAAAAAAAAGCTGTTCAGGAAACATTGGACCAATTTTTTGTGAAAGAAAGCCGACTTACGACAACAGCCACTATGGACTCATCAGACAGTGATTAATTTTAATTTTGTTTTTCATAAATTAATTGAATAGTTTATTTTGTTTTAATTGAATACGTTTTTTTTGTTTTTTGTATGTATGTAATAAAATTTTATATTATTTTTGTTTTTTTACTTTGTTCAATTTTCTTTTTAAAAAGTAGTATTTTCGTAACTCTGCACCTATCTTCGATCTTTACATGGTTTGCTATAGAAAATCTTAATTTACTTTGCGTCGTGTTTTTTTGGAACGTAACCCCGACGCAAAGTGAGGTATTTGTGTATGTATATTTACAGAAGATAGATAGCTTATTAATTGATATACACTACGGTGCAAAAAAATCAAGCCACCAATAAAATCTTTATTAAATAGTAAATGATTTTTAATTTTTTTACAAAAAACCATACATTTACTGAAAAACAGCCACTTGTCGTTGACTGAGCCCTTGATTAATTAGGCACACACAATTTGAACTGCTTGAACTTCAGAAATATCCATTTTGGATATTTTATATTGCTATCAATGATGCTTAATTCAAAATTATTCAATTTATTGATATTTCAAATGGAATTTGATCTTTTAATAAAATTTTATTTAAATGTAAAGTGATATTGAGAAAGTAGGATAATTTGTAATTGTATCTTTTAATTTAATTTCACTTATTTTTTTTTATATAAAATTCAAAAATTATCACCCATATTCTATGGATATACTATAGTTTAAGAGTTAATAGAACAAGTTATATAGTTATTTGTAGCAATTTTAAAAATAATTTCTTATTAAATAAAGTTTTTATTGGTGGCTCGATTTTTTTGCACCGTAGTGTATATGAATTGATATGACAGTTAACGTAGGGCCCACCCATAAATTACATCCCATAGTAAGGGGGAGAGGGCATCTCAGATTTGTGACAAAATGTGACAGGGGGGTCGGGGATCTTAAAAATATCACAAAAGTCAAAGTCCGCCTTGGTGGTGTAATGGTCAAAACAACTGACTGGCAACCCGGAGGTCTCGGGTTCGATTCCCGGCTATACCCAGACATTTTTTCTGTAAGTATAGGGTCTGGTAATAAAAAATTAAGTGGGAGATAAATTTAACCGCAATTTATCAGCGCGGAGAATTTACCACTGCTCGAAGCCCCTAAAACCTTGGTAAATTGGATATTGAATTGTATCTAAGTTTCTGAGATTGGCTCGTGATCCCGGCTTCTTTTCCTTCTGCTCTGTTCTTTTCACGATTGAGGGGCCAGCCCACAGGCCTTTAGGGGATCCACCTTCTGGTGTCATCTCCTTCTCCCATCAATATCATTAAAAAAAAAAATTAAAACATTTTAAAATTGATACTTAAAATATAGTACCTGGAGCCACCGAGCGATGCGCGGTAACACCTGACCCCCCCTCCAGAAACCACACACCTCGCCCCCACCAATGCACCCCACTCAGCCCCACCCCACCCCAACTGCGCCTCCCACCGCCGGATCCTCCACCACTGCACCCCACCTCTTGCACCTCCCACATCCACCCCACCCCGCACCCAGTTTTTGCATCTCTAGCTTTCTAATGGTCCCCATATATATTATGTGTATATTTGTTTACTCGTACACCAATTTGCACACATTCGTTCATATGGATAAACATTATAAAAAATAAATACGAAAATAATAATAAAAAATAATCGTATAGAGTCTGAAATAAAAACATAAAATTAAATAAGATTTGTTTCCAAGTTATATACAAAAAATCGACTTCAACCACTTTATTTGTAAAAACACCTGTAATGTTATGATTTAGACATCTGTTAATTAAAAACAAACAAAAAATTCCTAATTTTAATATATATATATATATTAAAATTTGCTATAACCCATTAGTGGGTTTTAAAATTGAAAAACCAATTAATAAATAAAAGATAATTGAAAAAAATCTAAACAAACTTTTTTATTGAGATTTTCATCTATCAATAATTACTTTAATTAAGAAAAGATCAATTAAGATGAAATTTGTCGAGGTCCAGACCTAGCCAGATCGTTTACTCTCATCCTCAAAACTTGTTAATAGAATTTGTTTCATCAAAATCGCGTAGAGTCGTTTTCAAAATAGAACCAAGATACAAATAAATATATAGATAAATAAATATACAAACAATTTTTGCTCGTTTAATTTATAAAAAATTCAAACGTGTGCGGTCGAAGGACCTCCCGCCAGGAACCATGTTCCTTATGTTATTTTAAAAATAAATTTATAATTTTCTCATTAATATATCAAAGAATAATTGACATATTAAAGAGAATTGTTTTGATCGCGCTTTTTTGAAAAAGATATATATCGCGAGACTACTGCGGTTGAAGCTATTGGAGTCTGCTGAGTCTTAAGTCTGAACCAAGAGAGAAAAAGATATGATCCATTTAGCTACAATCCAACGTCATTTTGCGTATAGCCCGCATGACACTCGGATGGATCACCAAATGAATTTTTGGTCCAAACTTAAGACTCAGCAGACTCCAATAGCTTCAACCAGCAGTAGTCTCGCGATATATATCTTTTTCAAAAAAGCGCGATCAAAACAATTCCCGTTTATGTGTTAATTTTTCTTTGATATATTATTTCAAGTTAGAAATATATAAGTTCAGAATTATTTTCACTTAATATTTGACAAAAATCACTGACATTTGATTCGCGATTGAATCAAATGTAGGAAACATTCGATATATTTTAAAAATATTAGAGTTTATAAAATACGGGCAAAATTTTTATCCCGCTTAGGGCCAGTTTCATAAAAAAATAATCCTCGGCTTACTCAACTCCAGGTTACCCTGGAGTTCCAAACAATATGAATTTCATAAAACATAAAATAATTTTTAAGAAAAAATAAAAATCGACTTCAAAAATTAAATGCAACAAATAAAATACACTAAAAGGTATAAAATAATTATTATCTTATTTAGTTACAACTAAACGACGAAATATTAACATGAAATTACTTTTTGAAGTCGGTGCCAAACTAACTATACCTATAAGCGAGCATACCCTCCAAACGTACTAAGTAAGATCCGTCGAGTGCAATTCATAAAAGGTATATGTTTGGCACCAACTTCAAAAAGTAATTTCATGTTAATATTTCGTCGTTTAGTTGTAACTAAATAAGATAATAATTATTTTATACCTTTTAGTGTATTTTATTTGTTGCATTTAATTTTTTGAAGTCGGTTTTTATTTTTTTCTTAAAAATTATTTTTATTTTTCTCTTTTTAGTGATGTTATTAATAGTGATTAATATCATCAGAACTTGACCAAATTAATATGACACCATCCCTAAGACACCCCTTTCGATAAAAAAAGAACCATCGAAATCGGTTCATAAACAAAGAAGTTAGGTCTAAACAAACCTAATAAAAAAGGTCTAATACCTATGAAAAAAAACGAAAAAAAAATGGGACCAATCGGAAGCTAGACCGGACCCAATGCAAAAAAATTTTCAAAATCGGTTGACAATTGGCGGAGATATGAGGTAAACATAGGCACAAAAAAAAAAAAATTCAGTCGAATAGAGAACCTCCTCCTTTTTTGAAGTCGGTTAAAAATAGTGTCGAGTTAGCTCACCCTGAGTAAAGGGTAGGAAAATAGGTTGGCAACGGCCAAATTCCCTAGATTTTAGTTATTTAAAAAAAACAAATTATGTTTAAATTTTTTTTTGTTTTGAATTCATTTCATTCAAATGAATGAATGTCTTGTATTCTTTTATTATTCAAACAATCAAATTTTTTTTCTATTTAATCATATAAAAATAAAGTGGTAAAAAAGTAAGTATATAGATACAACCAAACTGAGACAAATTCATGTAATTTTAAAAATTTGAAATGTATTGAATAAGTGAATATTAAATTTTAGGACCAATCTTCAATTAAGCGTAAAAGAACTCCCAATTTCACAATAGAAGAAGAGAAACATCTCTTGTTTTTCTCGATAATAAATATAAAAATGTGTTGGAATCTTACCGTTCAGATTCTGATGATAATTTAAAGTAAAAATATGGGATGATTTGGCATCAGAATTTAATGCTGACGCCAATCGTTTCCGATCTAATTTTATTCTACGAAATAAATATAAACATTTAACTATTTTATTAGAAATATCTGCTTTCTTCGATTTTAGTTTGAAATTTTTTTAATTTAATTTATTAGATATTTACTTTTAAAAATATACCTATATAATGAATTCTTTTGTTTTATTCTAGTTCCGTGTTAACATAAATTAAAATTCTATATACATGTATATAGGTATATTTGACTATATTTAATATTATATAATAATAATAATATTATAAAAAAATAGTATAACGATTTGTTTTGAATTCTTTTGATTTGAAGAAATTTAATTAATGAACTCAAAAATTGTTATTAAATTTAAAAAAATTATTATACGATATTTATTTATATACCTATAAATGTATACACTTACACATAATCTGTGGGCCACTACAAACAAGACTATATATAAATATATCCTGTCGGGTTCTCGAAAACGGCTCTAACGATTTAGATGAAATTCACTGGTTAGGAGGGTTTTGTGTTGACAATTCGATCTGTCACGGTCTGATCTTCGGCTAAGTTGTTTTTAATGGGTTTTTTGTTAATTGAAATAATTATTCACAAGTGGTTGTCTCGATAAAAATGTTTATTTACATTTTATATTCAATTTCCTTTTAATAAATAATTGTTTTTTTAATTTTATATCCCACAATAAGATCATTATAATTATTATTATAAGTATCTATTAAAAGTTTGAAAATTTAATTGATTAAAAATCGAATTTTAAATCCCACAAGCGTATTTTTCTGTATTAGAATTTGGCAATTTAATTGATGAACTCAAAAATTGTTATTTAATTAAAAAAAATTATTATAATGTATTTATTTATAAATTTTTATAAACCAATTATTTTACATGAATTAATGTATACATTGTATTTGAGCTTCGACTCCGGAAATTACTTCTCCATCATCAAGTGTCTTTGATCATCTTTTTAGTCCTTGTTTTTAATAAGAGGAAAAAACTAATTAAAGAAAACAACCTCTTTTCCGATAATTATTCCAATTCCATTATTCAATCCATCGTCCATCTCCACGATATCTATTTATATACTTATACATATATAGACATAATCTGTGGGCCCCTACAAACAAGACTTGAAATGCAAAAACTGGGTGAGGGGGCGGTGGCGGGGGCGAGGGTGGAGGTGACGGTGGGGGAGTATCATGATAAAAAACTCGCCCGGTATATTATCTATTTTATTTGATCTTTTATGAAAAAATAACTTGAAAAATTTAGATTATTTCTCAGTTATTTTATTAAAAGAATACAGTATTAAATATAAATCTTACCTTAACGGCCAAGGACCTTTCGTGGCTGGACCAGGAATGCTGAGTAATAAGGATCATACACTCACACTCGCGCACAATAAAAAATATACTCTCGATTTTGTTTGAAGAGAATAAGGCTTTGAGATAACATGGATTAAATATGGCTAGGATTAGGGATTCTCGTGATAAAAGAATCATGAGCTCACGTGGCCCCTGCTTGGGAGGCAAACACCTGAAGTAGGTCTGAACTTCTTATTTTATAAACGCCTAGAAGTACACACGTACCTGTTACCCAGATATTAATATTTTATTCGCTATATCGAATTAATTAAAAAGGAAACGTTTAATTCTGGAATACGATTCAAAAAGGGTAGTTAGGGGTTGAAAAAAATTTTGGTGAAGAAATAATGTATTTTGACTCGAAACGTTATAAAAATCAATTATATTGATAAAATTTGATTAGATTAAAGGGGTAGTTAGGGGTTGAAAAAAATTTTGGTGAAAGAATAATTTATTTTTGACTCGAAACGTTATAAAAAATCAAATTATATTGATAAAAATTTGATTAAATTGAAAAAGGGGTAGTTAGGGGTTGAAAAAAAATTTCGTCAAAGAATGTTTCATTTTGACTCGAAACGTTATAAAAAATCAAATTATATTGATAAAATTTGATTAAATTGAAAAAAGAGGTAGTTAGGGGGTTGAAAAAAAAATTTTTGGTGAAGAAATAATTTATTTTGACTCGAAACGTTATAAAAAATCAAATTATATTGATAAAATTTGATTAAGTGAAAAAGGGGTAGTTAGGGGTTGAAAAAAAATTTTGGTGAAGAAATAATTTATTTTGACTCGAAACGTTATAAAAAATCAAATTATATTGATAAAATTTGATTAAATTGAAAAGGGGTAGTTTAGGGGGTTGAAAAAAATTTTGGTGAAGAAATAATTTATTTTGACTCGGGAAACGTTATAAAAAATCAAATTATATTGGTAAAATTTGAGTGAATTCAAGGGGTTGGACAATGGGGGGGGGGGGCAGGGGATTTCGAAAGGAGTTGGTCCGGGCAGGAACAATGTTTAGTCGAGGGTAAATTTTAAATGTCTGAGGTTGATTTGTAGTTAACTAATTCAGAATTAGACAATTAATTAATAACATATTTATGAATGAATGAATGGCTCTTGATGTTTACAGTTGGCCAGCCGGACGCTCCAATGAACTCACCTGTCGGTGCTCTCTTACTATATAGGTAGGAGAGTAGAAATGAGGGGAAGTACTTTTTACTATTACTTTTTATCAGAGAACAGTTTGAGCTAGAAAGTTGAAACTCGGCACAGACGTGTAGTTTATTAACCCGACAACTTGTAAACCAAATTTCAGCTCATTAACTAAATAGGTTCAAGAACTTAAAGCTTCCAACTTTTTTCTAATTTTCTAAGTTTTTCTTAGAGAAGCTTTAAAGCTAGGGCGCCCGAATCTTATCAGTTGGGTAGTTATCGATAGGGCCAAAATCGAGACAGATAGAAGGATAAAAAAATTTTTAATTTGGATGAAAAAGTTAACTTTTTCATGAGTCGGTAAGCTTTTTAATTTCGGTTATTTGATAATTCTTAAAATGAAAAAATCACTTTTTGGCCTCTCGACGAGACCCCATGTAATTTTTGGCAAAACCGTCACGTGCTAAATTCAACCTAATTGAATACTATAATTTGTGACTTTAATTGAGTCCATGGGTTCCGTAGTCTTTACCTGAGGACCCTTATAAGTCGCGCTTGCCGCGAGACCAATTCTAATACTTTCCCCATGCTTCGTATTGGATAAAGTAAAAAAATTCAGTCGAATAGAGAACCTCCTCCTTTTTGAAGTCGGTTAAAAAAGAATACTGTTTGAAATGTTTTTTCTCTTAGTAAAAAATCCAGACAAATCGGTTTAATAAAGTAAGGGTGAGAAGAAAACTAACTAACATAGCTTTGTACTTTGTAAAAATGATCAATAAAAAGATGTGGCTTTGTTTCGCTATTTCAGCCACTGAAGAAGTTGCAAAACAGCAACGAAACGTATAGCATATTTAATCAAAACTTGTATTTAATTTAATTTAAAGTCTTGTCCAACTCCCTACGATTCCTTTAATTATTAATCATGGACACGAATAATGAAATATAATGTATAAGTACCTGGCCACCGAGCGATGCTCAGTAAATTTTGCTTCACCTCACAGACCCCCACCCCCTTCCCCACCTCCTGCACCCTCCTACTCACCCTACACATACACCCCTCACACCCCCATTCCCCCCTCGAAACCCCCATTCCCTCCCCCCGGACCCCCCACCACCACTGCAACCCACCCCTGCACCACCACATCTACCCCCACCCTTGCCCACGCACCCAGTTTTTGCATTTCTAGCCTTCCAGTGGTCCACAGATTATGTATATATTATGGTATATAAATAAATACGGTATAATTATTTTTTAATTAAATAACAATTTTTGGGTTTCATCAATTAAATTGTCAAATTAATATTTGTGGGATTTAGAACTCGACTTTTGATCAATTAAAATTTTAATTTTTAATATATGTGTAATTTATAATGATCTTATTGTGGGATATAAAATTAAAACCAATTATTTATTAAAAGAAATTGAATTGGGGAAATAAAAAATTATACATTTTTATCGAGACAACCACCTGTGAATAATTGTTTTCAATTAACAAAAACCCCATCAAAAACAACTTAGCCGAAGATGAAACCGTGACAGATCGAATGTCCAACACAAAAACCCTCTAACCGTGAATTTCATCCAAATCTTTAGACACGTTTTCGAGAACCCGACCGGATATATATATATATACAAGATTTGCTCGTTTAATAATATAAGATTATTTTCGTAAAAAAAACCCACACCCAAATAATTATGGTCCTTTTAAACTCCTTTTTTTAGTGTAAGGACTGTATTTTATTAAAAATATCAGCTTTCTTCGACTTTTTCTCCCCCCCCCCCCCCCCTCTTTTTAGTCACTATCAATTTCACATAGTGAGTCATTTTCATAAGGTTTATATAGCAAAATCGGTAGAGCCGTTTTCAAAATAGAACTAAGATACAAATATATAAATCTAATACAATTTTCGCTCGTTTAATAAAGGAGCTAGATAGAACGGCTATTTACAAAATGTCAACTGTTTTCCGAGTTATAAGCTAAAAACTTGAAAAAGTTCGAAAATTTCGATGTCCTAGAAAAAAATTTTTCCCTCAATTAATGTAGCTGAACCACTTTTAGATTCTCTATTTACTGGGCTAAGTCTATTCCAGAGAGAGGGGGCGGGGGGGGGTTGATCTCAAACTCATTCCATTATTTGACCTTTGCCAGCACTTTTTTTTTTTTTTTTAATTTAAAGATATTCCGGCACACAAATCGTTTTTTTTTGGACAAATTGATTAAATTCCTCTTTCATTTTGTTTTCTCATTGAGTCAAACCCCCCCCCCCCCCCACTCCCTCATACTTTTGTCAAATCTCTTTGAATATTTTCCTTAAAAAACTGAAAATAGTTGGCTAGGAATTTCCGTTGAATTTCGCCTCCCCCCCCCCCCCCCCCCCTCGCCCATTGACGACTGTCAAAAGGGAATCGATTCAACTTTCAGCCCCCACCCCCACCAGCTGCCCAAGCCAAGCGAGAAATTGATTGGCAGGAGTATAATTTAAATTGGTCGGATTCGGTGGACTGAACTTGAAAATTCATTAAATAGGAAAATTAGTTGATATAAAGGCAAGCTCGTAAAAATATATATCAATCAACAAGGTGAAAGAGGATTTATTTATTTATTTAGCCATTCAGAAACGATTAATATTTGAATGGATTTTATAATTTTTAGTGGACAAATGACAAATGAGCCAGAAATATAGAGGAAAATATCGGATATTAAATAGCCAATAATAGAGTGAGAGAGATATACTAGCACTAGAAAAGCCCAAACATACCTACTAGTTGTATTTTGTACACTTTTTACGTCCCCCGACTTTGTACGGTCTATTGAGTCGTTTATTTCAAACCATACACAAAAATAGCCCAGTAATTAGAAGATCCAAAAAGTGGTTCAGTTTACATTAATTGTGGGAAAAGATTTTTTCTATGATCGTTTGTGATGGTGTGTGTGTATGCCAAATCTAAGTTTGCGACCTCGAAAATTTGGGGGGACAACTTTTGGTGGCTGAAAAAACCTCGAAATTTTCAGACTTTTCCAGTTTTTTTGCTTATAGCTAAAAACGGTCCATATTTTATGCTCATCCTATAGTAAATTAAGAGAATAAAATTTTACGACGATTAAAAAAAAAGAAATGGAAAATTGGTATAGTAGTTTGATTTTTAATGGCAATCCAAAAAACAGCCCTTTTGGAATGCCTATACAAAAACTAGCACTTTTTTTCTATTATTTCCCATTTTTGGGCATGAAAGAGCACGTTTTCTACAAAAACCAATCAATTCGTTTTGAAAACTAGATTAAATTTGCTACAATTTAAGCAAAAAGATTTATCTCAATTAGATAATGGTAATCCGTGCCAATGAAAGTTTGAATTTTGAAAAACTTCAATTTTTTGCGAAAAATCTCAGTTTTTCCATCATAAACAAAACCACTCATGGTAGAAAAGTTGATTCCTATCTCATTCTGTAGAAATTTTTGTTGACATGAAAGTTTACTTGGATCATTTTTTTCTTTGGTGGCTGAAATATATAAGGTAGGTGCATAGGAAAGTCTATTTAACCTGAAAATAATCTGTGAACGGAGAGTGCGACAGCCACGTGTGAGATAACGGTATAGTAAAGCGACTATGCCCGACCTAATGCAAACGACACCAGCGGCCCTAGTGGCGAAATGTGGAAGTTAACTATTGCAAATCGAAAACGAAAGAGATAGAGCAAAATTTCCAATTAGAAAGTTTTAGAGCATCAATTAATTAGTACGAAACGATATTTGGTTTACACGGATAAGATAAATTACTGCCTGTATCCAAAAATGTGCGTAATCTACATATTTACATTTCGGAAATGTAGCAGTGTGCAAATGCAGTTTGTGACTTTGTACTGTACTGTAATGTTCGAAAACACACGAATACAAACGTGTATTGTAAGCAATGGCGAACTTTTCGAAAATTCTCTACATTAACTTTTTATCACTATGAGACTTAAGAGTTTAGTTTACCTATTTTGTTTTTGTGTGTGATGTTATCATAATGTATTGATGTAAGTACATACTAGTATTTATTCATCAAATTGTTCATTTCTTCTTTCCTCTGGCTATTCCTTTCAAATATTTAAGGCAAAATGGAGTGCAGCGATTTTGGATATTTTTGGGGTATACAGGTGCCAATTTATCTTATTCGTGTAAACCAAATATCGTTTCGTACTAATTAATTGATGCTCTAAAACTTTCTAATTGGAAATTTTGCTCTATCTCTTTTTCGTTTTCGATTTGCAATGGTTAACTTCCACATTTCGCCACTAGGGCCGCTGGTGTCGTTTGCATTAGGCCGGCATAGTCGCTTTAATATACCGTTACTTCACTTGCGTGGCTGTAGCACTCTCCGTTCGCAAGTATTTTCAGGTTAAAGGGACTTTCCTATGCATCCTGTATATATAATATATTTATAGATATCCAGCATTTTCCATGACACTTCTGAAGATTCGGATCATATCCTGTCATGGAAATTGATGGATATCTATAAATCTAAGAATTTTATCAAAAAAGTGGCCTAAGTAAACGTTCATGTTGGTCGGAGGAAAACCTAAATGATGAAATATGTAGGAAATTTCCATGAACTTTAATTTTGAAAGGAAGGTTATTTACAAAAATTTGATAGTTTTTGAGTTATACTTAAGAAAAAAAAACACAAAAAAATGAGATTTTTTACCTTTTTTGGCATTTTTGACAATGTTCCGTTACGAAATTTTGTCAGCAAACCTCAGATTAATCACACCAAAAAAAAACATGTAGGATCAAAAAATCAAAAGTACCCCAAAACTGAACTAAAAAGGTACTTCATAAAAAAACTTCAACCTTATTGCGGCACGGGTTACCATTATCCAATTAACTTGGTTTATATTGTAGAAAATTTAATCTAGTTATAGAGTGAATTACTGTTAGGTGAAACAAAGAGTAGTTGTCTCGTTTACCAAACATACACTCATATATATATCGAGATGATATATCTGTATATATATTATTTATTAGTTTGAGACTATAGTTTCGAAGACTTGGTTCATCATCATCTTCTTCACTATAAATGTTTTTCATGGAGTCAATATCATATGGATACCGAAAACTTGGTGTTCTCGTTGCTGGAAGGCTAGGAACTAATAAATTATTTAGTTCCTAGCCCTCCAGCAGTGACGAAAGAACACCAAGTTTTCAATATCCATATGATATTGACTCCATGAAAAACATTTATAATTGAAGAAAGACTGATGATGAAGACCAAGTCTTCGAAACTATAGTCTCAAACTAATAAATAATATATATACAGATATATCATCTCGATATATATATGAGTGTATGTTTATTTGCATCAAGCAGAGGACAACCTCTTTGTTTCTCTTTGTGAATCAACAACTCTGCTACTCTCGGCAAAACAAAAACTTTTCAATTAGAGTGGTCTTTGTCGAAAATGTGCTTCTACGTGGTCAAAATGGGGAAAAAAATCGAAAAAAGTAGGAGTTTTAGGGATATTATTCAAAAGTGATGTTTTTTGACAGGCTCTAGTACCGGTTCTACTGAACCTAAATAGATGAAATTGTTATCATTTTAAGCGTAATTTAAAGAGCTTTAATTTATCTTTTTTTGATTTGATAAGCCGTTTTAGAGTTATTCACAGAAAAATCTGAAAAAAAACTCCTGAATTTTTTTTAGAGTTATACAAGAAAATCTGAAAAACTCCTGAATTTTTTTAGAGTTATTCGAGAAAATCTGGGGGGGGGGGGGGGGAAACTCTGAATTTTTTTAGAGTTATTCAAGAAAATCTGAAAAACTCCTGAATTTTTTTTTAGAGTTATTCAAGAAAATCTGAAAAAAAAACTCCTGAATTTTCTCATTTTGAGGCTTGTAGAAAACACAGATTTGGGGGCAAAATCTAGGGTAGTAATATTGGAGTACCAATAAAGGTATTCCAGCAATAAAAAATCTTTACTGAACATTTCCTGCTTAGTGCCATTTTTTCACGTAATTTGCCTGGACTAATTAAACAATTGAAGAAATAATAGTATTTAAATTAAGTGTGGGGGTGTATACATGTAATTGGAATAAATGATAACTTATTTGTGGTCTATTTCGGCTTTCTCTCTTGTTTAATATTTACCTTTGCTAGGGCCGAGGGCGAGAGATAAGGGGGACTGGGGGGGGGGGGGGGTCAGGGGGTCAGAACCTCCTCCCTGTTCACCCAACATTCATCACTTTTCCATAATTAGATTTCATTTATGTTTACTTTATAACACCCCCACCCACACACCCACACACACAGACAAAAGATCAGTAATAAATCATAAAGCCCAGCCAGCCAGTCAGCCATGTGTGTAACATTTTACACAACGCCTAATTAATTTTATCAAAACTGGAAAAAATTATACAAAAACTCGGAATAAAATTCAGAATTTAGAAAAAGGAATTGAAATAGGCCTACAAATGGATGGAGGGCATCTTTTATACTATTAAGTGAGAAATTCATGTGTATATAAATTATAGTACCTGGAGGCACTCCCAGCAATGCTCGGTAACCCCTGACCCCCACACACCCTCCCGAACCATACACCTCGCCCCCAACACTGCACCCCACCTCCTGCACCCCCACATCCATCCCAACCCCCGGCCCAGTTTTTGCATTTCTCATCTTTCTAATGGTCCACATATTATGTGTATATTTGTTTACTTACTCGTACACCAATTTGCCCACATTCGTTCATATTGATAAACATTATAAATAAATAAATAGGAAAATAATAATAAAAAAAATAATCCTATAGGATCTGAAATAAAACATAAAATGAAAGGACGTGCGACAGAAGTGATAACTTTCACCAACCAAGTATTTTTTTAGGAAGACAATTTCAAGGATAATTGCCCGAGTGAAAGAGAATTGAATATTTAATTTTAATTAGAAGAGTAAAGGAATACTATTAATATATTTAATTAATATAAAGGGTGTAGTTTCACAGTGAATGTAGTATTGACTTGTAAACTCCTGATGATGGACTAATAATTCGAAATATATTGAGTTTGTATAAACCTCTTGAGTTTTATTTCATTCACTGTGAAACTACACACCCTTTACTCTATTAACTAGGATAGACTAGACTATATTCACTGTGAAACTACACACCCTTTACTCTATTAACTAACATCATGTTTCACCTAAAACCTACACCACTTTCCATAAGTAAAATATATTTAACAGTTTTTGGATATAAAATTAATTGTTGTCTGTCTTTCAGCTTAATTCAATTATACATATTTCAAATTTTCCGCGCCGCAATATATCTAATAAATTATATTTATTAAATACATAGCTATATATAATATATTCAATTATTTCCACACTTATACAAGTCTAATTCAAAAATATTCATTTTAGTAAAAATAAAAAGCAAGGATTTTTAAAATAGTTCTTTGGTCCAAGAGCAAGTCATTTCATATGAAAGAGGTCCCAGGTTCTAATACGATTTCCGCCGAATCATTTTTTTTTTATTGAGATTTTCATCTATCAATAATTACTTTAATTAAGAAAAATCAATTAAGATGAGTTTTGATGAGGTCCAGACCTAGCCAGATAGTTTTTTCTATCAACAATTTTGATTCATAGTTACAACACAGTTTCTGAGATAATAAGGAATAAATAATGAAAAAGTCGTATAAAAAAAGGAAATTTTACATACATGATAGCATCAAGCTAAGCGATTTTTACTGAAGTTTCAGTAATTTCTGCATATTGTTAACAGAACCGTTCTTATAAATTGGAGTGATGGAAGTCTTTTTCCATAATTTGGGAGAGAACTTTCTAGGCGGAAAGATTGAATAAAAATATGCAGAGGCTCAATAAGTGAGGAAGAGCAGCCCTTATCCAGGAAGGCTGGGGACTTAACTGCTCCTATAGAGATATATGGTTTCAAGTCCCTAATCACGATGATTTCCTCCTTCAGAAATTTTTATTATAAAATTTATAAACTCTAATATTTTTTAGATGATATTAAATAAACTATTTATTAAAATAGACTATGTGTAGAAAATTAAAAGCGTAATATACCCGGCAACTATCCAGTTGCCGATATCACATCCTACCTCTATAAATTCATTAGATTAATTATATCTGGCAACCTCTTCAGGTGCCAATACTAAACTTCACCATTATAATAATGTTTAGAATAATAAGAATTGTAAATGCAAGTCGTTATTCCCAAGACAAAGATGACTCTTGCCACCCTTACCTCAATTTGCCACCCGTACCTCATCTGTTACCCTGCCTCATTTTGCCACCCTTGCCTCAATTACAGCCCTTTGCCTAATTTGCCGCCTTTAAGCCCCTCAATTTGCGGCCTTTGCCTCATCCAGACAAATGCTATGACCCAGCTGCACCCGGATTGGCCATATTAACGAGATGCGCCGATTGGCTGTTTCAAGGCCTGAAGAATGGCCGGCAGCCCTAGATGTCGGCTCAACGCCTATAAAGGTCGTCTCCGCAAATTGAAGAGAGGCAATTACTATCAATTACTTTTACTTACTATTACCCATCCGACGTGAACAGTGTACCTTATGCTAGAAGACTGGATTTTTTATAAAGGCCAGAGACCATAAAATTGAAAATAAAATAAAAAAATACTCCCCAAGTTTTCTTTAACTTCATCGTCTTGTTCCACAGCAATGTAAGTTTCCCATCTAAATAACATGGGGCGGCATGAACGATCAATTTTTTATTCCGGCAAAAGTAATGGTTCTGCAGAATTTCAAACTCTGTCGGATTTATCCTTATATTAGTAGCTATCCTTGAAATTTTTATATATTTTTATCTATTATAATTTTGGATCCTATAACTTACTAACGCTTAGATATAGCAGTATTTTATCTAGATGTAACTCCAAATATATAATAGTTAAATTATCTGTAAAAATTATGAATGATAGCTATATTATGAGTATAAAGTATACAGAGTAGTAGTATACAAAACCCCATGTTGGGAAAATTTGACATCGCTGTGGGGCACAGGTCAAAATTGAATTAGAGGCTTAAAACTTGGAAAATATTTTTTTTTTACTATATCGAACCATATGAGTCTCTGGAGAATAAAAATTCGAAAATTTCCAAAAACATAATAACCCTAAATAAATATACAGCAATTTTAATGTTTATCAAAATTTAATATTTTATATTCATATAAGTAATAGTTGGATTTATTAATAGTTTTCTATTTTAAACATTTTTTCAAATATTTATTTATTTTATTTATTTATAATCCATGTATACATACACTGAAAGTAGGTCCCACCTATAGTGTTTATATCTTATAAAGTTGGCATATCTTACTGAATTTAGAAAATATTACATTTTCTTCAATTTTATCTTTCTTTTTGAATTTAATAAAAACTTGGACAACGAGCTTATGAGTGAAAAATAATTTTTATTTCTTTTGAGCCTACAGCCAAGGTGTTAACGAGGAATATTATTTTTATTTAAAAGCATATTCCACTAAAGGAGTTTCCCGAATTGCAGATCGTTTGGACTCAGGAGGCAAATATTCTATTTATGATCAACTTCATAATATCATATACTTTATTATTAGACGATTTTATAGAATATTTCCTGTACAATATTTATATAATAATATTTTATAGTATCGAGGAATGGCGAGAGCGCCTCGCTTGGGGAGATATAACGATATCATAATAAATCAAATAAGCTTCACTTCAAAAATATTATACTATGTATATATATATGTATTTAGTATGTAACATCAACATATTTTCATTTTTATATATATTTAGTAATAATAACCCAATTTAGATTACATTTTTACTAGTTTGGGAAAAATATTAGATCTCTTTACTGGTTTAGCATAATAATAATAATAGTAAAATTTTCGGTAATAAATTTTCACCTTTTCTTCTATATAACCTAATATAAATATAATATATATTTTGCCATAATATTTAAGGATGTAAAATGTACAATAGATTTTAGTAAAATTTTTATAGAGACATTTTAATTCAAAAGAAATACATCTTTTATTTATTTATTTAATAAGAATAATATTAGAGAGATATAGGAGTGGTTTTTTTCGAAATAAATAAACTGATATGCAATAATAATTTACTTGTCTTTTAATCTCTTTTTTTAATTCAATTATTTTATTTTATCAAAATGAATTAACAAATGGAAATTCAAAGATTTTTAGTTATATGAGGAAAAATGCATTTTTTTTAAATTTCCAGAAAGAAAACATCAATGTTAGAACTAGAATTTTTATTCAATATGATGCTTCGATCACTTGCTCATATTGTTTTTATTATGTATGACATGACGCGTCAGCCTGTGTAAATTATAGAAAATTTAAATTATAATGGAGAAAAAAATCATTCTAATATCGTATTTTTATATTGTAATTTTTATGGGGCATTTTTCTTGATATTTTATATTTGTGATACTTATTTTTTCAAGATCCAATGTAAAAAATAATCCTGCGTAAATAAAAATTTTGGATCAGACACTAATTGATTCTAGCATAAATTTTTTCTAATTTTCTAATTAATATATCAAAGAATAAATTGATATATCAATGAGAATATTTGACAAAATTCCCTTGGCTGTATCTGCGATTGAATCAAATGTAGAAAACATTCGATTAATTAATGACATGCATCTAACATACATGCTAATAGACCGAGCGCTCTTGGACTGGGAGATTAAATATATAACATCTGAGATTTCAAATTCACTTGCTGATCCATATGAATGTCTAGTGGCTATACGCGAAATGACGTTGGATTGTAGCTAAGTGGATCACATCTTTTTTCTCTTGTCCAGACCCGCAGACTTCAATAATAGCGTAATCGCAGTAGTTCCGTGATAAATATCTTTTTCAAATAAGCGCGGTCAAAAACAATTTCATTGATATAGCAATTATTCTTTGATATATTAATTAGAAAAATTATAAAAATTTATTTAAGATCATTATTTCAAGCGAGAAATATTCAAAATAAGCTCAAATATTATTTTTCACTCAATATTTGACAAAAATTCCTACATTTCATTCGGGTGATTGAATCAAATATAGAAAACATTCGATTGATCCTAGCATAGTTTTTTTACACAGATTCTCATGACATTTTTATTGATTTTTGCGAACAGTTCAAGGTTGTGAGAAATTTTGGCCAAAACTTCGTAGAAGACGATTTTGACTAATCTTTGAAGCCCTAGTGTTATAGAAGAGCAATATTTAAAATGAATATATTATATTTCGTTAAAAGAAAACAATCTTCTTTTTTTTTTGATTTTAAGGAGAGAAAATATTTTCATTAAATATTGTTTGCCATAACTTATATATAAAGCTACAAAAATCGTCCAAAAACGTGGAATTTTGATGAAAATATCTTAAAACCCCGAAACATAAAAAATTCGTATATGGTATCAGAATCAGCATAAAAAATTAAACTATCTTTTTATTTATAAAATCCAATGTTTCGAAGGTTTATTCCCTCTTTCTTCAGGTTTTGAAAGGGAATATCATATTGGATTTCCTTCACGACCTTCAAACCCGAAGAAGGAGAGAATAAGTCCCCGAAACGTCAGTTGGTAAAACTATCTTCTTTTTTTACATTTTGGATTGCCTTCTATCAATATCCACTCAGTAATAAATATTTTCTTTAGCGTTGCAGTTTCCTTTTAAATTTAAATCATATTTATTTATATCGGTTTTGCAATTTCAATATTGTTAATAGGCAACCTAATAAAGATAAATGGTGTGATTTTTGACGTGACATCGTCTTATAATTCGATGGAGCCGGCTGCAAGCACGAAAAAACATGATACTCATGCGGCGTTACTCGCTCGGAGGCGTTCCGTTTAAGGCTTGAAGTGCAAGGAGAGTGCGGAACGAGCGACAAAGATTGAGCGGCTTTTTAAAAGCTACAGTTACAAAATTTTAATAATGTTTCCAAATTTTAAATTTTAAATTTAAGATTTATGAACAAATTAATTTAATCACAATTTATTCTTATAATAAATTATTCAAAATTATTACTTTTTTACAACAAATTACAATTAAATTTGCAAAAATAATTAAGTAACTAATTGAACAACAACTTTTTTCAGTTTACTTGCTGAAAGAAATAATGTCATAAAAATTTATTATTATAAAATAATAAAATCAAAAATTAAATTTTAACAGTCGAGTAGAAATTTAAACAATAAATTTTATTCAAGTATTTTGTAATTTGAAATGATTTTCTGAACGAAGATTTCTGCAAAATTGGTTGTCTGTAAAAATGGTTTACTGACGATATTGAATTGTGACATCACAAGAAAATACCATTCCATCAGTATTTTCATGACGTTGTCACGTTCAATAATCGTCATAAACCGACTTTACAGACAACCGATTTTTTTGATTAATTTCGCCGTGTATTTTGGCATATTTATTAATTTTCATAGCATAACAAGTTGTTAGAAGAGCACAAATAGATGCGCACTAAAAATCTAAATAATAATTTGAAAGAATGAACAGAATTGTGAAATACGATCATAAAAAACACTCTATTAAACAAAGAATTTGAAAAAATATTTAAAAATATAGGTCTCTTGATTAATATTTTGTCGTAATTGAGTGCCAACGCGGACGTTAAATCTCCCAACACTCTACCCTTTATTCCTTTGAAACGTTTATTTATTATATTCAACAAAAAATACTTCATTTAATAATAATTGTGGAAAGCGCGAGTCACGTCAGGATATTGTGTTATCTATTCCCACGCTGAGAGAGTTACAGACTCAGCATTTATCTAGTATATGCTGATGGATGTCCAGTGGGAACATTAAGGCTTGTCTTAGGCTCGTTTTGATCACATTCGACTTGAGACCTCCAATCTCCAAGTATAACCTGTTGTATTTTAAATTTACTTAATAAAACCAATTTATTCAAAATTCATATCGTTTTTTTTTGAAATCTACGATACTGAAGAATAAAATTGGCGGCAGTCGGTAGGACAAAACCCAAAAACCCCGGATTTCGGTAGGCCAAAACCTAAAATTTCGAAAGCCACTTTGGGAATCGCCCGACGTCCGTGTCGCAGTGCCAACGGACGGTCAGCTCTTAAGCTGTTTACTAGCGAAAAACCTATCATCGCCTTGCCACGACAACCCGTTGACAACCGTCAGCCAATCGCCAACCAATTCGGAGCGATAGGAAGCCACCAGCCTTAACGAGGAGTGGACTTCGAGCTGCGGGACATCACACAAATACTGAGGAAGATACAGCCGAAACTTCCCAAGGGCGCAGTCAGCATCGTCAGCGGAGAATACAACACAAAGGTTAGAAACGAACAGACATCCTTCCGGTCAACCGTACTGTTACACGGCCCATAAATTGAACGTTAAAACTAAATAAATAAATAAAATAATAAAATAATTGTGAAAGTTAAATAATAATACAAATAAATGTTAAATAAAGAAATAAATAAAGGTTAATGCATGAAAAGTGAATAAATAATTGTTAAATAAATAAATAAATAAATAAAGGTTAATGCATGAAATAAAATAATTAATATTGAGTATGAGCAAAACACAGAGTAGAATCGATCATTATTTTAATAAAATATTTAAACGTATAGAAAAATTTAATAAAAGACAGGAAAAATTAGTAAAAAGATATATAGAATTGTTCGGAGAAGATTTAACAGGTTTATAAATAAATAAATACATAATTGTAGAGATTAATGCATGAGTTGAAATAAATATTAAAGTAAATTGAGATAAATGAATAAATAAATAATTGTTGAAATAAATAAAAAATTAATATTATAAATAAAATAATACTAATATAAAATAATAGTAATTGCTTTAGAAAGATTTAACAGATTTAAATAAATAATAAATAATTATAAAAAGAATAAACAATGGCTACATTATCCCATTCCGAACTTTTAAAATTGATTCCTAAATATAACGGTTCCCCTGAATTATTGGAGGAATTTATTGAAAATACTGAGGCGATAGTAAGAAATTTTAGTGAAGTCCCTATTGATCAACAAAATTTAATTTTATTACATATCAAGAATCAAATAATAGGAGAAGCTAGACATAAAATATTAGGCCATCATGTCAGAAATTGGGATGAATTAGTAATCTTATTAAGAAACTTATTCAAATCGCCAAAGAATGAAAATACAATTAAAGTAGAATTATTTTCCCTAACGAATAAAAATCTAGGTATTGAGAAAAATTATGTAGAAATAAACAAATTAATGACCCAGTATAATTCCCGAATAAACGCTAGAAATATTGAAACAGATATTAAAACCGAATTAATTAAAGAATTTTCTAAAGATGCCACACAAATTTTTATAAAAACATTAAAGGAACCCACAGCAAGCCAGGTTTTAGCACAAAATCTAGGTTCAGTATACGAGGTTTATGAGTACATTCTCAATAGAACGAATGCACTAACAGTTGAGGGCAAACCAAAAATAAATAATAATAATTATAATAATACAAATTACAGAAATTTTCAACCTAGGAATTTTCAACCTAGACAGAATTTTCAACCCAGACCCCATTTCCAAAATTATCAAAATGGTTATCAAAACTCTAATAATTATAGAAATCATAATAATTACAGGCCCCCACGTCCACAATATTTTAATCAAACCCCAATGTCCACACAGACAATTCAGAATCAATCAGGTCAGGAAAGAAGAGAAAATCATTTTTTAGGAAGAGGCCCCCGAGAGAACGAACTCACATAACACCCCAAATTAATTATAATAATTTCGAATATAGGGACAGTATAAATGAAAAATCATCGTTACCATATTTAGAGTGGATGAATTTAAAAGTTTTAATAGATACAGGATCTACTGTAAACTTAATAAAACCAGAGATAGCTAATTTATATACAAAGTTTAAAGAGGATAATTTTATAAAATCTATTAATGGGTCCAGGAAAATAACAGAATACACATATGTAAAATTTTTAGGAAAGGAATATATAAAAACATTAATAATTGATTTTCATAAGGACTTCGATATTTTAATAGGGTTAGACGCAATCAAAAAATTAGAATTTGCGTGGAATTTTAAGGATGACGAAATTACATACGAGAGTAAGAAATATAAAGTCAAATATCATATTAACGAGTTAGATAAGAAATTTTCCCACAAAAGTGATGATACGAGCAGTGATTCACTTAGTAGCCTAGACAAAGAGGAAATAGTAGACGATATTGTAACAGAGCCCACAGATGTTAAAAAGAAATATGAACCCTTAGATAGAGGCGAGGATAGCGAAAATAAAGATAACAAACCATGGGAAAAATTAAAGAGTAAGATTAATATTGAAAATAAGGTCAATAAACCTGAGATAAATAATAGAATAATTAATAAAAAATACGTAGGTAAGGAAAAAGAATGTTAGCCAGTTAACGAAAACAAAAGATCAGATGTTAAGGGATGAAAAACTAATTCATCAACCCACACACAAAAGAGTAAAAATTAAAATTAGGAAAGAAATTAAAAATACCCCAGAGAGAGTTAATTTATGTCAGTATTCACATAGGGTAAAAGATGGAAAAAATTCAGAGGGTAAGGTGTCAATGGACGACCAAACAATAAACAGTTTGGGACCGAATTTAAAATGCGAAATAAATATGAATGAAAAATATTGTACAATGGAAATTAATAAACTAGTAAATAATTTGTTAAATAGATACAGTCATTTAATATATTCAGAGGACACCCCACTAACGCACACACACGCAATTAAACATAAAATTAGAACTACCCACGAGAACCCAACTTATACAAAAAATTATAAATACCCCATAATTTATCAAGGAGAAGTAAAAAGACAAATAAAAGAAATGTTAAAAAATAATATTATTAGAGCCAGTACGAGTCCATATAATTCCCCAATTTGGGTTGTACCAAAGAAAAATGGAAAAGTTAGAATAGTATTAGATTTGAGGAAAATAAATGAATGTACTATTGAAGATAAATACCCAATACCTAATATAAACGATATGTTAACAAAATTCGTAAATCAGAAATATTTTACAACCCTTGACCTCGCATCAGGTTATCACCAGGTACAAATGGACGAAGAGTCGATAGAAAAAACAGCATTTACTATAGAAAACGGGCATTACGAATTCCTTAGAATGCCCTTCGGATTGAAAAATGCCCCCGCGACATTTCAAAGATTAATGAATAATATTTTGGAAGAATTAATTGATGAAAATATTTGTTTAGTATATCTAGATGATATTATTATTATGGGTCAAACTTTAGAAGAACATATACATAATATTGAAAAGGTTTTTAAAGCATTGGATAAATATAATTTAAAAATATCAGATACAAAATGTGACTTTGTGAAAAAGGAAATAGAATTTTTAGGACACTTAGTAACAGACGAAGGAATCAAACCCCTAGCTAAAAAGGTAGAAATAATAAATAACTATCCTATCCCTAAAACGCGAACAGAAATTAAACAATTTACGGGCGCGATAGGCTTTTACCGCAAATTTATACCCGGATTCTCGCAAATAGTTAAACCATTGAATAATTACTTAAAAAAAGGAGCGATCATAGATATTAAAAATAAAGATTATATTAAGGCTTTTGAAGAATGCAAAAGATTAATTAGTAATCCCCCGATACTAATTTATCCAGATTTAAACAAACCATTAGAATTAACCACAGACGCATCAAATTTTGCATTAGGAGCAGTGTTAAGCCAAAATCAAAGACCAATATCTTATATTTCGAGAACTCTAACAAAAGCAGAACAAAATTACACTACTACCGAACGCGAGCTACTTTCGGTACTTTGGAGTTGCCATTATCATCATAATTATCTATATGGAAGAAAATTTATAATTTATACAGATCACAAACCCCTTGAGTGGTTATTTAATTTAAAAGATGCAAATTCAAGATTAATGCGCTGGAGAATTAAGTTGCAAAATTACGATTACGATATAAAATATATAAAGGGAAAATCAAATGTAGTGGCGGATGCCTTAAGCAGGATAGCACCCGAACACGAAGTTCATATAAAAGAAAATCGATAAAATATTAAATAACGATTTAGAATCTATTGTAGTAATAGCTAGAGAAAGCGTTTATTTCAGAGAGAGAGAACAAATAATATTACTGACCCAGTTGATAACGCGATGAGGTAATGAAATCTAAGATTTAAGTCAAAAGGATAATCAAAGCGAGAGATGCAAAGCGTAGGAATATATTTAATGATAGCTACTATAGATTAATCAAGTATGAATAATTTAATTAGTTAGCAATATAGCAATTTAAAATATATAATAAATAACGAGCACAAATAATTATCTAAAAGTAAACAATTTAAGGAAATAGAATGATAAACAGTTAATTTTATAGGTATAAATGAAAAGATTTTTGGGATACCAAGGATGAATTTTAATAGAGATTTGAAAAAACCTAATTGATAATTATAAAATAAAAATAAAATAGTAATCAAATTCGAGAATTTTGGGAAGCCACACAGTTCGTGAAACCCATTTGTAAAATTGAGAATGAACTCGTAGACGTAATTTTAAAAATACCCGAATATATAAATACGAACGCATCAGTGATTCAATTCATTCCTTTACCAATATTTTATAATAAACAAAATTACATAATTAACGAAACAAAACAGGACCTATTAAAAATAAATAACGAATTAAGTACCGCCAGAAATTGTTTATTCTCTAATGAAATTTATTATTGCAAAATATCAAACTTTAAAATAAGTCCATGCATTTACAGACTTATCAAAGAAAATAAGATTGAATATTGTAGATTATATAAATTAAAATTTTACCCTGGAATAAGTATAATTCCTGATACAAATAATATAATCATCTTTATAAGAAATAATGAAACAACCTTACTAGAATGTAAAAACTTATCAAAATATTTGTATAATGGCGTGTATCTAGTGAAAAATAATGATTGTACAATAAATAGTAACAAAATAATTACCTATGAAAAAATTCAGAAATTTAGTGATTTACCTGTGCCTAAAATAATTATAAAGCCAGAATTAATAGACAATAAAAGTGAAGTGTCAGTGATTAATTTTAATGATTTGAAAATAAAGCAAATAGACGAAGTAGACTTGAATTTATGGCCTAGCCATCAAAATCAATATATAATAGTAATAATCATAATCATAATAATATTGTTAATTATATTGTACGTATTAAATAAATATAAAATAAAAATTGTTGATATAATTAAATGTAATAAATTAAGAAATAATATGGATTGTAATGATATAAATAATGATTGTTCAAATGATTGTAATATAAATAATATGAATTCAAATGATTGTAATCCAAATAACAATGTAAACTCGATATTTTAAATTGTGAAGAAATTTCATATAAACATAATGAAATTTCTCCCCGGAGGAAGGAGGAGTCACGTCAGGATATTGTGTTATCTATTCCCACGCTGAGAGAGTTACAGACTCAGCATTTATCTAGTATATAAAGACGGATGTCCAGTGGGAACATTAAGGCTTGTCTTAGGCTCGTTTTGATCACATTCGACTTGAGACCTCCAATCTCCAAGTATAACCTGTTGTATTTTAAATTCTACTTAATAAAACCAATTTATTCAAAAATTCATATCGAAAGTTTCAATCACACATTAGCGAGCAAATTTTTGAAAATGTAAACATTTGCTTAGAGTCTTATGGAAAATTAAGATTTTGACAATTTCTCTTGAATTATACTACTATTAGTTGATTATATAAAGTTAAAAAAAAACTAAAAATTAGCTTTTTGAAACATGCAGGTTTCTTTATTTGCAATAAAATATATCAATGACCGAGGAATTTACTGAGAAATTTACTTTAAAAAATCACATAAATGCTAAGTTTGGATTTAAACATAAACAGTATTAATACAACACATACAAGACTTATTATCAGCTGATTTGAATAAATCAAACTAACTTTGTATTTAATTATTTTTTATAATTATTTTTATTTCAAACATTTACGGCTTTCATACTTAAAATTTTTTAATTCTATTAATTTTCATTCGTATTTTAACTTATTTGATTAATTATTAGATACTACACTTCTTTTGACTCAACTAGAGCGAAAGGACCTCCTTAAAGAACAAATTTAATTATACAAATACTATTACTACCTCTCTCCAGATAAAATTTCGTGCAAGCTATTACTAGTATTAATACATTCACTAATTTAACGGGGCAAAATAATTAGATCTTGATTTTTTATTGTCATTTCTGATGGCTTGCTGGAGGTGACTAAACAGCTATGTTTCCACAAAATATTTCTTTTATTCACATTTTTGTCATTAATTTCTTATAAGTTTTGTAAAAAATTTCATCTTAGCTTTCTTGGTGGTGAAATTTTTGGACTTGCAGTAGTAGTTATTGGTATATGATCAAACTCATTGATTTAATATAATTTAATTCTTTCAAAGGTTAACTACTTATATCATTTGGTGTTCGAGGAGACCAATTAATTCATCGACATGAACTTATAATGCTGCACAAAAATTCCTATCGGCTTACTTTTCATCGAAAGAATCAAAAGGTGAATTAATCAATTTTAAACATTAATATTTTATTTATTTATACTTTCTATCAAAATCTGTATCATTTTATTTTTTAAATAGTCTCACACTTACCTTAGATAACGATTTTTCAATCGAGACTATTCAAGTAGACATATAAACGATTTTTTGTTATTGTTGGTTTTGTCGTTGATGTAAGTTAAAAGTTATAAGTAAATCTGTAAGTAAACAAAAATAGAATTTCGTTGTTGTTGGTGGTATTGTTGTTGATGTTGAGACTTTTGTGGTTAGGATTATAATCTGAGAGTTTCTGATTGAATTACCCAGTGGAAATACATACTATAGAAATAGGTTATTCACAGTATTTTTAATAAAACCGAAATCATTATCTTTTCAAACATCCTCTTATAGTCTAAGATCCTGACTTAGGTCAACCTTCACCTATCGAGTTTTCTAATGAAATTAATATTTTGATAATATAATGTATTAATAAACAAAACTTGATAGGGTCGACATCCAATTTACCTGCATAGCTATTTTTAATAAAAAGTTAAAAGTTGTTAATTTTATTACATAAATGTAGTTATCGAGTTTCCAGATAAATATATTACCAATCGAGAGTAAAATATGTATATAAAATGCCAAAGTTGGGTATACCATCTTTTTTTCCTGCATAAGTTCAGTAGACAGGGTATCAACAGGTAACCTCGAATTAGTATTTTGTAGTTATGGAGTTTCCTTTATTGTTATATATGAAAATGTATATAATTAAAAAAAAAATAAATAAAAAATAAAATAAATAAATCTAATAAATAAAATAAAATAGCTATGCAGAGAAATTGGATGTCGACCCTATCAAGTTTTGTTTATTAATACATTATATTATCAAAATATTAATTTCATTAGGAAACTCGATAGGTAAAGGTCGACCTAAGTCGGGATCTTGTACTATTAGGAATCCAATAAGCGTTTACTGAGTTTTTTTGAATGAACTTAGTCCCCTTAGATTAAATACTATATATCTTAACTAACCTAGATTATATAAAACTTAAAACAATTTTCTTTACTCTTTTATGGTACATTCTTAGGTCACGTTCTTCATACTATCCTCCATATTGTCCATAAATTTGGTTTTTCAGATCATAGATGCTGATTTCGCCCTCGGGGCTCTGTTTTTAATACCACATTTAAATAATTCTTAAATAAAATTCAAAAATCTAAGTTTCGAAAAAAAACGAAATTATATTTATTGGAAATAAAATAGAAATTTTGATACAAAGGTTTGTGATCTGGATCTCTATATGTCTTCAGCATCTCCTAAAATAACATATCATAGCTAAAAAAATAGATAAATATCAGACACTCAGATATGCATGTAAATATTTTTCAGAGAGAAGTGATTTATTTTATACCTAAGCAATATCAAAATTTTAGTAATTATTAATTTCAAAAATAGAGTCCTGTTTTTAATTTTCCTATTTGTTTCCATTGATGAATAGTAAATAATTTGTATTTTAAAATGGTTGGGATATTGACAATACTGATAACGGTAATGGAATTAAATCAAATTTACTTTAGATAAGACGTGAAATCGAAGAAAATTATCATGATGGAATTTTTCAATCAAATTCTTTTTTATTTTATTTTTTTACATTTTCTTATAATAAAAAAAGAAAGAAATTTCTTAATTGATAATTGATATTAAAAGATAATCTGATAAAAAATAGTATTATGTGAATTTAAAATGAAATGACTAACAGCATGATTTTATTAGAATTCCGGGATATATATATAATATATATTTATATATAAAAGATAATATTTTTCGATTAATTAGAATAGAAAAATAAGTATGTACCTATTTGATGGGGTGTATTTTGTAGAAAGAGGAATTATCTTCATATATTGTCGGTTTGCCGATTTTCATTTAAACTTGTTGTTTCATAGCTACAGGTGATTTTTTCAAACTCGACCACCGTTGGCTCAACTTTAGGTATTATATTTATCCGACCTGTTATACAGCTAGCTAATTTAGCTGGCAGTCAAAAATATCATGTAGTTTATGTGAATAAACCGATTCTTAATATTTTTGTTAACTGTATAGGCGACTTGAGCTTTTGAAATTTGATTCTTTGACTATTTTATTCGCAGTTGCAATCAGGAGTGGGTGAAAAAGACTTCTAAACTCATAACTAAGGACCGGATTTATGCAATAAAAACTGCCAAAATATGCTCTAGTCAAGTCAAAGCACAACTGAATAAAAATAAATAAAAGTAGGTTGTTGTTTTGTAGCTATCTTTTGTAATTCAACTACCTACTCTGTAGTCCAATACTACACTCCTGCCTATTTCAGTTTTTTTCAATTTAAATTAGTGTCCCCCTGTTTTATTTCTTTTTTCATTATTATTTTTAAACATTTGTATTTAGCGCAAAATATGTAATATTTGTAAAAATCCTTTAATTATGCAATTTTATGCAAAATTCTTTAAATATGCAAAAATCTGCATTATAAAATTTAGCCCACAGTATCCTAGATGAGGATGGGTTAATAAATAGTCCTACTTACCATGCTAATGAAGAAATAATGAAGGTAATTTTTTATTATTGAGCTATACAGTTGTAACAATTAAAATTTGTATATTTTTCAATCATTTCTTTAACTTTAGTTGAAACAAATTATCTACCTATCTATTTTTGAAAATCCCCAGTCATTTCAGATGATCAATTTTCAGCTCTTACAATTAAATCTTTCGCAAAAATTATTTTCATTATAAAATCATCTGTAGCTATAGACATTCTAAAGAACCATTTTCGGTCCTATATACTTGGATATGTTACCCGCCCCACTTATTAAGAAGCTCAGGTTTTACCATAGCTTATACAGTTGATTATTTTCAAATAAACTAATGATAAATCTATATATATATTAAATTCAATGTTTGTATGTATGCATGATATATAGGTACTGTTATACACTTTTGAACGCCTGGAGCAATTACAACCAAATTTGGTATACATATTATTTACTATCTGGGGACAATCAACGTGGGAGTTAGACACCCCTGGCACCCTCTAGGGGGGGGGGGGGTGAAATTGATTAGTAACTACCTCGAAGGCCAACCTCTTGAACTAACGCCTTTCTATCTATCTATCTATATATTGCAGTCAAACAGAATCTTCAATTTTACATACATATCTATTTAAGACTTTATTCAAGAAAAATAAAACAATCATATTTATTCTCTGTTAAATAATATATCATCAATAAACAAGCATCGAGGGGGTCCAGGGGGTGAAGCCCCTGACTAGCAAGAGACCCACCTAAGACGGGCCTCGCAGCTAGTAATTATATAAATAATTATATCATTTACAGTTTCATTATTTGTCGATTTTTATTAATTGTTATTTTATTGTTACATGCAGTCTTAATCCATAAAGAGAAGGAATTTTTTTTGTCGTCTAATTTCAACTAATATAATGTTAAATATACTAAGAGTAAAGTTTAAAACATATTTATGAAGAGTTTGATAAAGGATGATGTAAGAGATGTCCACACTTGTGGCAAGATTGATTCGACAAGCCGCCTTCGTGATCGGATGCAGCCGAAGAATCTAGTAAAAGGAATAATACAATAATTGTTGAAATTTTCTTATGTTTAAAAAGTAGATTACATATTATAATAGGTATAAATTATATATACAGTATTTTTTAATTAAATTGAAAATTATACCTACCATAATTTGCTTAGTTTTTGGCTAATATTCAACCAGATGATTCATATTTATTCAACCACGTGTTAAAATTAGTTGAATTAAAAAACTTATCAAAATATTTTTTCCAAACTTAAGACCTGGTTATATAATGAAAAAATTATTGATTATTTTTTATTCTATTAAATGAATACTGTTCTTTATAAAAACAATCATACAAGCAGGTGGTTTGTCAATAATTCATCAAATATTTCGGGAGAAAAAATATATTTATACTATTTGTCAGAATGATAATTAAGTTAAAAATGACCCGGAGAATTAGCCCATAATACTTCTTTAAGGTCATTTGAGCAAAATAACCTGACCTAGCACATTGTCTATATGCATACGAAAGAGAAAGGAAACCTTTTAACTCCCAAACGAAATAATTAATTAAGCCCAAACTAGCATTACTTCAATGAAAATTATTTAAAAAAAACTACCAAGCATTTTAGCACGCGAACGAGCTTTCTACGATATGTTGTTTTTGCGCTATCGTGACAGATATAATACAAACACAAAAGATAATGCTTGAGAATCATTTTAAGGGGTTTTAAGTTAATTAATTTATCCGTCAGCATGGCGTGATCCGCTCGCTAAGCGTAATGATAAATCTCTATCTATCTATCTATCTATCTATATATGGTATATGAAATGGAAAAGTATGTATATATATGTTTGTATGAACCAAACGATCTGATTGGCCAGTGCATAGCCAATGGCAAAGCGTTAAATTATTAGAACGATTCTGATTGGTCAGATAGTGATCGTGCTTAGCCAATGTGTTAAATAAAGCTTTCCTTATTGTTGAATCAATTTCATTCAGCACATTCTTTCAATACTTACAGTATTATTTTAAATTTCAATTATAAAATTGGTATGAACGAGACGCTCCCCGCCAGGGGCTAGGTGACTCCGGGCCAAAGGCCCGGTCGTCAGCTAGTACAATATATAGTAAATATTTGACAGCATGAAAAATGTTTAACAAATTCATTTTTTGCAAATATCTTGTTATCTATTGCTGATACATATATAAAAATCGTTCAAGTAAAATTTACAGATGATAAAATTCTCTACAAAAAGTTCATATGCATTTTTTTAATTGGAAAAATTGTATAGGAGATTGCAAATTTATTTGCAGCCAGAATTAAATAAAATGTATTTATTTGCCAACGTTTTGACCCGCTCCGGCGATCATCAAGGCATTACACTGCTAAAAGTTTTAAACTTAATTGAAATTAAAAATAAATTGACACGTTCTGATGTGGCCATCCACTTGACTTTACCATACACTTCTGGTTGAATTTGGTACAAGGGCCTAGATTTTCATTTTTTGTTCTTACAACCCCCACCCCACCCATTTTGGGCGGTTAGTTTTTGCATTTTTAGTCTTCTGGTAGCCCACTGATTATGTATACAAAATTTGGTTGAATTTGGTCCAAGATTTTCATTTTTTGACCCCGCCCCCCTCCATTTTCGGCGGTTTGTTTTTGCATTTTTAGTGTTTTGGGAGGTCCACTGATTTTGCATACAAAATATGGTTGAGTTTGCTCGAATGGCCTAGGTTTTTATTTTTGACCAACCCCCTTCTCTTAATTTTGGCGCCAGAAAAAAAATATTTTCGTTATTATAGGTTCATTTTTTATTTTTTAATGAAAATGATGAGAGAAGGAGTTACACCAAAAAGGTGCACCGCCTAAAGGCCTGGGTTGGCCCCTCCATTGTGAAAAGAGGAAGAAGCAGGGTTTTTATGGGGTGGGTAAGGGTCGAAGGTATCTGTGGATACGGGTCTTAAACAGCTGAAGGTTATAAGTCGCGGGGAAGACGGTGGCTGGGAGCGAGTTCCAATCTCTGGGGGTCATAGGAATAAAAGAGTTAGCGAAAGCGCTTGTTCGATTTTTATCCAACTTGACAGCAAAAATTTTATAGTATATTTCATTTTTCTTGTTTTTTTAGTTTGAAAATATTATAATTTTAAATTTAAACCCCCTCCCCCCTTAATTTTGAACCGTTATGCACCAAAATCTAATCAGCTCTTAATCCCAATGCCCCAAAACTACGTGTGAAATTTGGTTTTGATATTCACACTAGTTTTTGAGCTAGCTCGTCCACAAAATTTGGTAACGCACAGACTAACAGAATAACACACTAACAGACATTTTGATTAAACAGTTATTATCTCGAAAAGTATAATTAAGCGTAATAATAATTGTAATAATATTTACTATTTCTACTATTCTATATGGAATAATTCTCTAGTTCTATTACTCCGTTTTCAATAGATAATACTCTTGCCATACGATAAAATAAAATAAAATAAAATAAATAAATTGATAATACCTCTAATGATTAATTTCTTAATTCTAATGTGTAATAATATTTCTTACTATTAGTTAGTTTTAAAATTAAAAAAACCAATTAATTATTCAAAGGAATTCGAAAAAAATATGCAATTTCAATTTTTTATTGACACACCCACCTGTCACTAATTACTTTAATTAAGGTAGTTGTTCCGCCAAATTGGTTTTCTTAGGATTTTTTGAAATTTAGACAGATTATTATTTAAATATTTCTGCAACGATTGCTGGCAAAACGAAATTTATGAACAATATAGTTCCAGAGATATTAAATTTCAAAAATAGAGTTTTTCAGACTCTTATACATTGCACTATACGGGATATCTGAAATTTTACATACATATTTAATTATAATTAAGAAACCCTTCTTAATATTTTTATAAAAAACTAAACCAACATTAAACAATAACCTATACATATTTTAAGACAATTTTGATTCATAGTTACAACACAGTTTCTGAGATAATAATGAATAAATAATGAAAAATGTATGAAAAATTTACACTAAAAACAATATGGCAACAGCGCATTTATTTAACCAGCGAAAGATATATAAAGCATGCGCTAGATTTTTTCAAAATTATAATTTTCAAAAGGTATAACGTAGGCGTTGATTACATTTGTTAAAAAATAACCAAACGATTTTTATAGAAATTTAAAATGTATTTTATCTGTGATTTTAATATAAAAATATTCAATCTCTTACAATGGTGCCAGATTTGTAAAACGAGCACGGGATTGGCTAGAATCGGTACATAAAAAGCAAAAAGTTTTGGGCTTATGACTTATGAATCATTATTGTCTGTTCTATATACTCTAGCATTAACTTTTTGCTAATATTGTCGCGAAACAACTACCTTAAGAAAAAATTTATTATAATTTTTAAGAAAAAATAAAAACCGACTTCAAAAAATTAAATGCAACAAATAAAATACACTAAAAGGTATAAAATAATTATTAACTTATTTAGTTACAACTAAACGACGAAATATTAACATGAAATTACTTTTTGAATTCGGTACCAAACAAACTATACCTATAAGCTAGCGTACCCGCCAAACGTACTAATTAAGATCCGTCGAGTGCGATTCATAAAAGGTATATGTTTGGCACCAACTTCAAAAAGTAATTTCATGTTAATATTTCGTCGTTTAGTTGTAACTAAATAAGATAATAATTATTTTATACCTTTTAGTGTATTTTATTTGTTGCATTTAATTTTTGAAGTCGGTTTTTATTTTTTTCTTAAAAATTATTTTTATTTTTCTCTATTTAGTGATGTTATTAATAGTGATCATATCATTAGAACTTGACCAAATTAATATGACACCATCCTAAGACACCCCCTTTCGGATAAAAAAAGAACCATCGAAATCGGTTCATAAACAAAGAGGTTAGGTCTAAACAAACCTAATAAAAAAGGTCTAATACCTATGAAAAAAAAACGAAAAAAAAATGGGACCAATCGGAAGCTAGAATGGACCCAATGCAAAATTTTTTTCAAAATCGGTTGACAATTGGCGGAGATATGAGGTAACATAGGCACAAAAAAAAAAAAAAAAAAATTCAGTCGAATAGAGAACCTCCTCCTTTTTTGAAGTCGGTTAAAAATGAGTTCTGTCAAAATAGAGACTCAGATTGTATCATCCCTCTCGAAATTTGTTTGCATTCCTGTCCCGATGTCCCTTCACAGTTTAATTTCTTTTATCTCCAAGATTATATTAAAGATAAACTTTCAACTTGTTAATTTTAGGTGAAAGTAAACGAACCCTTAAAAGATAGAAATCAATGTTAATTTTGAGATCTTAATGAGAACGCCGGATTTGATACCAGCCTTATCTAGAAATACCCATATGTAAAATGTCTCAATAGTCTCTTTAGACGAAACCGAGGGTGAACCGCGACCTAATATGATGTACACCTACTTCCACTTGTACTTCCAAATATTTCCAAGTAATTCCAAATATTTCCAAGTAATTTCAAATATTTCCAAGTAATTCCAAATATTTCCAAGTACTTCCAAATATTTCCAAGTACTTCCAAATATTCCCAAGTACTTCCAAATATTTCCAAGCGCTTTCAAATATTTCCAAGTACTTTCAAATATTTCCAAGTACTTCCAGATATTTCCAAGCGCTTTCAAATATTTCCAGGTATTTACAAATATTTCCAGGTACTTCCAAATATTTTCAAGTACTTCCAAAATACTTCCAAAGAGGTGTACACCTACTTCCAATCCCGGATCACCCCTCGGACGAAACATTCCTTTCGAATTAATTATTGTTTTCGATTTTCCTGTTGTCTAAGCAGAGCCGCCCAGAGAAATTTAGGGTCCTGGGCAAACGTGAGTATGAGCCCTTTTTATCTTTTCTAATGTATAAAGCTTTATATGTTGAAATAAATGATAAATGTATTCTTCTTCATGTGCCATGCTCGATTCCGAGCGTCGGCCATTACTGTGGAGAGTATCCTATCAATTGTAATTTTTCCTGGGGAAATTTTTCACAGAGGTGGTTTCCCATTGCCTTCCATTGATGGGATCCGATTATAGCCGGTCAAATATTTGCAGCCGCGATAGCTTGATTAGAAGGGATGCTCTATAACTACTCGGCCAGCCTGACTCCTGATAAATGTATAATGTATATTATATAAAATTTTTATATTGGAAATCTTTAAAATAAGCTACAGTAATTGCAATTTAAAAACTGTTCATATACAGTACAAAACTTATTTTGCTATCATCTGTGAATAAAATGTTATTAAATACAGTATTTTTTCACTAAAAGCTAAAAATATTTTTTTTTTTTTTTGAATAGATCACTAGGCTATTTTTTTGTTATTTTTCATACGGGCCTTGCAAAAAACCAAAAGTTTACTATAGTAAAAAAAATAGCCTCCCGTAGTTGCTGATACTTCAGTTCTACTTGGTAGATCATTTAAACAAATTGGCATGTTATTTAAAAGAAATATTTTAGAATTTAAAAGGAATTTTTTTCCATTATGAATAATTCAGCCCTACGAGAGTAAATTTAATTATTGAATATGTTGCAGTAAAAACCCATTTTTTTGGATTCTTACTATTTAAAACGCGTTTCACTGAATACCTTTGTGGCAACTAGAGTTTACTAATTTGGTTGAGTTTGGTTCAAAGGCCTAGAATCTTCATTTTTGACCTTCCGACTCATTTTGGGTGTTTATTTTCAAAATATTTTAAACGAAAATGTCAAAAATTATAAGCAAAGTTGTAGACGATGTAATTTTTGACATTTTCGTTTAAAAATTTTTGAAAATAAACACCCAAAATGATGCGGTAGGCCAAAAGGAAGATTCTATTCCTTTGAACCAAACTCAACCAACATTAGAAAGCTCTAGTTGCCGCAGAGGTATTCAGTGAAACACGTTTTACTAGTAAGAACCCGTTCTTACTAAAACGGGTTTTTACTGCGTATATATATAACGAAGAAATAAAAAAATGTTAAGTGACAAGACTATTAGAACGTTATCCAATATAATAGTAACCAGGCAGGCGATTTCAATAGTACCACTTTATATTCTATAGAATATAAATGTGAAAGTAAAAATGACAAGGCTTTGAACAGAGAAACAAAATTTCTAAATTGAACTTTTTTGAAGGTATACATTAATGATGTTTTTGCTAAACAAGTAACTTAAATAAGAACCCTTTTTGCAAGGGGAACCTTGCCCCTCCCTAACTACGGCCAGGGGCATCAAAATCTTTATATCGTTTAAGTGAGGCCATAAAAAGTATAGGGAAACACTAAGAGTGTAAACTTTGCTAGCTAATAGTTAATGAGATGAAATAAATATGAGATTTCACTCGAAACTCTCCTTAAGTTAGTTGCTTAATCCAATGACTTTTATATACTGGAATTCAGTCTTTATTTATAGTACTTTGGTACGATGTTACACAATTGGATCTCTATTAGTTAGATATATATTATATTTATTTTACTTCTGCTCTAATTATTTAATATATGTTTGTATAAATATTTGATGAGATAAATTACTCAATAAGTAAATAAAATATTTACTTAAATGTAAATTTAAATTAAATGAGAATTAATTGAATGCGATATTGATCACCTTCTTCTTCCAGTGTGCCTGGAATGGATGCCGCAGCAGCTGCTGCAACCACCAAACCGCCTTGAACTAAATCAAGTCGGGAATCTAAAGAGAATTGCTTTCCGGACATCAAGATGCCTTTGATACGACGCCGCATCGCTAGAAATAGAGAATATATATATTTTTATTATTCTCGTCGAAATGCCCTGATATCGATTTTATATTTACCTGGACTGTCTTTGACTTCTAGACAGAGCTGGCCTAAGCCGCCTAAAATTGCAGCAAACGAGCCGTTGACAATTTTTGGAGACATTGGCGAATTGGCGAGCAGGAGACTCGAACCGAATCCCTCTGCTTTGAGCGTTGCCTCTGCCAGAGCCACTCGGGGTCTTTAAGATAACATACACACTTAATCAATACTCATTTAATATTTTGGTTGAATTCTTCATCATAAACAAAACATAAAAAGAACTTATAAAATCTCGTTAGTTTGAAAGTAGAGTAGAGCGTCAATAATCCGGATTAATTGTGTCCGGACCCTGTCCGGATTTTCGAAAAAGAACCAAAAAAGGTCTTTTGAGTTTATAACAAAAAAGAAAACTTGCTAAAACCGTTAATAATTCATTTAGGGGTTAAATAATTGAAGCAGATAAATAAAACCATTATTGAAGGAGACAATAAAAGAGTGTGTCTTCTGCTGGAATTATAAATTTTATTTATTTATAACGATTAAATAAATAATTTATAAATAAATAAAATTTATATTGGAATTATAAATTTTATTTATTTATAACGATTAAATAAATAATTTATAAATAAATAAAATTTATAATTCCAGCAGAAGACACACATTGTCTCCTTCAATATATAAAAATTCTGCTACTCTCGGCATAAACTTTCAATTTAATAAAACCATTAATTAATATGAACTTTTTTTTTTGGCTTTTCGGCCCTTGTAGCCATAACCCAATTTACGATACTATATATTTTTTAAATTTTGTCTCTACCCCGGGGGTCAGATTTTAGCTGATTAATATGAACTTATAATTTATTTGAAAGTTTATAATAAGAAAATAAGGACAAGTTTTTATGTGTGACTTTTTTATTTATCTCGCCAACGTTTCGTCGACTTTGCCGACTTCTTCAGGGCTTCAAATAGTCATGCCACACATTCGTCTAAATTTTCTTGTTATCTTCGTTATCATTTGAAGACCATCAAAACAAAAATTTCAAAAAATATTTGGTACATTCGCAAAAAACAATTTTTCATTATTATATAAAGAAATCTCAATTTTTTTTTTTGTGAATGTGCCAAATATTTTTTGAAATTTGTGTTCTGATGGTCTTCAAATGGCAACGAAGATAACAAGAAAATTTAGACGAATGCGTGGCATGACTATTTGAAGCCCTGAAGAAAGTCGGCAAAGTCGACGAAACTTTAAGCTGATAAATAAAAAGTCACACATAAAAACTTGTACTAAGACATACCAGTATAATCTAGCTGAAACTCCAAAATTATAATAGCTATAATAAAATCTGTATAAATTTTGAAGAATAGGTATTATTATAAGGATAAAGTTTACCGAGTTTCAAATTTTTTACTTTGGCCGGAATAAAAAATTTATCGTTCAATGCCAAAAACCCCAGATGGGAAACTTTCATCGCTGTGCAGCATGGGTTAAAATCGAGATAGAGACTTGAAACTTGGGGGATATTTTTTTTATTTATTTCGAACCATATGACCATCTTTCAGCATAAAAATTCAAAAATACCCAAAATAAGGACCACACTGTTGCACCTAGATGAGATCACTGATCTAAGGGAACTGGCCGTACTCTTAGTTTTTGTTATAGTAAAAGATCCCGACTTAGGTCGACTTTCATCTATCGAGTTTCCTAATGAAATTAATATTTTGATAATATAATGTATTTATAAACAAAGCTTGATAGGGTCGACATCCAATTTCCCTCCATAGCTATTTCATCTAATCCATTAGATTTATCTATTTTTATCTATTTATTATTATATTATTTTTTTATTTATCTAGATTTTCATATATAACAATAAAAGAAACTCTACAACTACAAAATACTAATTCAAAGTTACTTGTTGATACCCTGTCTACCTAGACTTTTGCATGGATTTTTCCGGTGGCGACCCAACTTTGGCTTTTTATATACATATTTTACTCTCGATTCGTAATATATTTATCCGGAAACTCGATAACTACATTTATATGTAATAAAATTAACAACTTTAATTTTTTATTATAAATAGCTATATACTAGAAGTTGGATGTCGACCCTATCACTATCTTTATTTATTAATACATTATATTATCAAAATATTAATTTCATTAGGAAATTCGATAGGTGAAGGTTGACCTAAGTCGGGATCTTAGACTATTAGGTATCAATACATTGATGAACTTTGTGTGGATTTATTTCCATGTATAGATTACAAAAAATAAAGCTATTAGTTCTGATATTTGCAGTATAGTTGATATTTCTTAGTAGAATAAATTGGAAATAGTGCATAGATGTAAGACCGAGGGGTGAACCGCTACCTAATATGCTGTACACCTACTTCCACTTGTACTTCCAAATATTTCCAAGTACTTCCAAATATTTCCAAATATTTTCAAGTACTTTCAAATATTTCTAAATATTTCCAAGCACTTCCAAATATTTCCAAGTACTTCCAAAATATTCCCAAGTACTTCCAAGTATTTCCAAGTACTTCTCAAATATTTCCAAGTACTTCCAAAATACTTCCAAAGAGGTGTACACCTACTTCCAATCGCGGATCACCCCTCGTATAAGACCATGCTAAATTCCGTTTCTGTTTGAGTCTTTTTCTAGTTTTCGTTCATTAAATAGATTTCAAATTGCTCTTTCACGAAAGACAATATTTATCAAAATCTGCCGTTAGAAGTTCAAGTTATTCTCATCCACATTTGAAGATCTTATCGTATATTTGAAAGTTTGCTTAAATTGAACACCAAATTAGTCATCAAGACAAATCAATATACCTATAAGAAAAATATTTTAAGTCCTTTCGAAATTGTTTTTAAGAAAAATATTCATTCATTCGCTATCCTTTATGATAAGAATATTATTTATTCTATTTACTTGTTCAACTAAGAATTTGGGTTTAAGTATTTCATGAAATTTATCTTGGAAAATTCAAAAAAATAAGATATGCCACAATGTTTTTGAAGCTCTTCATTCACTGAAGCAACTTTCTTATCTAACATATTTTCTTTGCCTTAACTAAGTCGCTAATAGCCCCCTTTCTTTCCAGTTTTCTTGACAGGAAATCACTCAAAAGACTGAAAATAGCTATAAATTAATGTACCCTTTATGCTTTAAACCTAAAAGCTCATATAGTCCAAGAGCTGGTGACACATTTTGACTACGGATTTCATTCAACTAGCAATAATGCGTAATAGTACCGTCTATGATAGTTGTACAGGGAATGGTCAGTATGGCTGACTGTAGCAGGTGGACCAGGTACTGCGCATGGTGAGAGTTAGATAAAAAATATGTGTTAAAAAATATTTTTGACCCACAATGAAATTATAAAAATTATAATTTATAATCAATTATAAACATAATATATTCACCCCAGACCATTTGAGTGGTGGGACGTGGAACCAGACTACCCCAAAGTGTATTTTCAGAATATGAAAAAAAAATATTTTTGACCCACAATGAAATTATAAAAATTATAATTTATAATCAATTATAAACATAATATATTCACTCCAGACCATAGTTATCTTTCTGATCAGAAAAAAAAACTAATTTTAAATTGTAATCTAACTCAATTTTACGCTTGTAAGCGTTGGAAATCAATATATGAACCGTTTATTTTGAAAGTGGCCTAAGTCCATTATTTGTTATTTTGAGATATTTGTATTTATATTTTTATAAATACATATATTTATATATATTTTGATGTATTTATTTTGACGAATTCCTGATGATATTGTACTCCTTTGGCTATGATGTTATAAATTTGAAAAGAAGACATTTATGTCAAACTAAATCTGTCATTAACTCATTTTTTATCAAAATTGGAGTTAAGCCACTTTCAAAATAAACGGCTCATATCCTAAAGGAATACAGCAAGCTTTTGGTTGAAATCGAGTCACCGGAAGTTGATTTTTGGTTTTTTGTGATTTTTTCAAAAACGGCTCCTACGATTTTTTTTTAAATTGTTGAATTTATCAAGTGTCATAAATTATTAGTCGTGTATAAATTTTAATCCGATTAAAATAAAGGAAAAGGTAAATGAGGAGTGTCGCAAAATAAATATTTTAATCATTCATATAGTTAATCGTATATGGTAAGTCGCAGAGCCTTGAGTCATTTAAGTTATCTAGAGGCTACAACAAGTACGACAAGATTTTGGCTAAAATAGAACTGGAAGTTGATATTTACGTACGTAAGAATGTACGCTCCCTGCATTTCGCAGCCATAAATCTCAGAGTTACGAAATTCTAAACTTAAGCTCGATATATGCTAGCAAGCTTTAAAGCGTTAAAATCGGAAGTAGACATTTACATGAAAGATCTTTCGTTTTTTTTTGATTTTCTCAAAAACAGCACTAACGATTTTTTTCAAAATTGGTGTATTTATCAAGTGTCATAAGTTATTAGTCGTGTATAAATTTTAATCCGATTGAAATAAAGGAAGAGGGTCTAAATTAGGAGTGTCGTAAAATAAATATTTTAATCGTTCATATCTCGTCTTCGGTAAGTCGCAGAGCCTTGAAAATTGAAACTTAATTTCTAGAGGCTAGAAGAAGTAACTCAAGATTTTGGCTAAAATCGAAGAGCCTAAAGTTGATGTTTACTTGAAAATTTTTGGTATTTTGCAATTTCGTCTTTTTTTCCAGTTTTCTCAAAAAGGTTTGGAGCTAACACAAATTGAAGTAATTTGAATGAAGAAAATTGGTATGATGATTTCAAATAAGGGAGAAGCTAAAGGGAAAGTCGTGTGGTGACCACCAGAGATGTACAAGATAATTCTCATAAAAAGTATCTGGAATACAAGTTACAAGATACTTTTAAATAAAGTTTTTGTTATATTAGATTCAAGATACTTCTGTAAATAGTATTTGAAATACTAGATATAAAATACGTATTTTCTAAATACTTTTTTAAAATAAAAATACTTTTTGAAAGAAAACATTTTTACTAATCTTAAGGTTTATTTAGCTTATTAGATTAATTATGAACAGTGATTGCATTAATCGCGTTTCAGTCAGGATAAAAAAACATGCATAGGTAATTAGTAAAAGTATTTTAGCAAACTTAGTATTTACAAAATACTAGGATACCAAAAGAATGTATCTAAATACATGATACAAAATGGAAATTAAAAAAGTATTTTAGATATAAGATGAAAATACGTATCTGTATTTCAAATACTTGTATCTAAAATAAGTCATCTCTGGGGACCATACCAGTTGATTTGAAATGGCATCGAATCAAACCTGATGTCCGGGCCTTTGGCGAGAATATGATCCGCGCCTCTCTGCAATAGTCGCCAATCACGAACCACATCATCAAGGGTGGTACGGGGTGAAGTAACTGTGAAACGGATCACATATCGCCCTTTGAGCGATGCAGGGACGCAATGTATTTGACCAGATGCGTTCAGATGCCGAAGTAATCGCTCGGTGAGGATGTTGTCACCTCGAAGACGTAGCACCACCAGACCAAGGTGACGAGGGGCTGCTATCTACACAGATAAACAACTCATCAGGAACTTTTTACACATCCTGAGAAGCAGTGCATTTTTGTACCACTTTTTATTTTACCTTACAGGGTATGGTCAAGTATTGTAATCGTGCATGAAAAAAGTGGTCTTTTTTTCAAAATATCTCAAAAACAGCTGAAACTATTTTGATTAAAAATATTGAGCGAAACCATGGCATTTCGGTCTACAAAAAAGCCTTAATAAGTGAACATCGAAAAAATTATATTTTTTGAGATAATAATTGTTTTGTCAAAATGTCTGTTAGTTAGTCTGTGCGTTACCAAATTTTGTGGACGAGCTAGCTCAAAAACTAGTCTGAAAATCGAAACCAAATTTCACACGTAGTTTTGGTCCATTGAGATTAAGAGCTGATTAGATTTTGGTGCATATCGACCCAAAATTAAGGTGGGTGGAGAGGGGGTTAAAATATTAAAAATCTAGGCCATTTGACCAAACTCAACCAAATTTTGTATACACAATCAGTGGGACCCCAGAAATCTAAAAATGCAAAAATTAACAATCCTTAAATGGGGGGGGGGGTCAAAAAATGAAAATCTAGGCCCTTATATCAAACTCAACCAAATTTTGTATACATAATTAGTGGGACCCCAGAGGTCTAAAAATGCAAAAACTAACCCCCCACCCCTAAATGATTATAAATAATTTTATTAAATATTAAATATAAGTGAGGGGCAAGTTTGTATGGTAAAGTCAAGTGGATGGCCACATCAGAACACGTCAGCTTATTTATTTTTATTGGCGTGTCAGCTGCGAGGCCATTGACCACTATGCTTGTTTTAGCTATACAGCTCAAAATTATTTCGAAATATCACAGCGAATTACTACAAACCTCCCTGTGTGGTTGTAAAGGGGCCACACAGGGAGATAAATAAAATTAATAAATAGATGAAGATACATACTAAATCATGCATTCTTCCATTTATTCAAAATTTCACTGGAGTATCACAGACCACCCTATGTGGTTTTAAAGGGACTACACAGGGATGAAGACTAAAATTAAGTATAAATAAATAAATATAAAATAGGCTTACATACTATATCATTCATTCTTACATTCATTCAAAATATATCGTTTATTTATTACTGATCACCCTGAATGACTGCAAAGGGGCCATCCAAGGAGAAAGACTAGACTAAAATTAACAAATAAATAAATAGGTAAATAAATAAATACAATAAATATCAAAAAACAGAAATAGAAATATATGTCTGAAAGCCTTGGATAAGTACCACTTTAAATGTACTTTAATAGGTCTATCTCTGAGAGTTAATTTTTCATGCTACTTATATAATCTTCCCCTTCTAAGATATCACTTGAAAAAATGTCATTTTTAATTCGCTGATTTCTGTATAAAGGACATTCGAATAATAGGTGAGTTATATTGACTATTGGTCACAGGGGATGCACCAGGGAGGACTTTTTTTTAATAAAAATAAATTGACACGTATTGATGTGGCCATCCACTTGACTTTACCATGAACTTCTGGTTGAGTTTGGTCCAAGGGCCTAGATTTTCATTTTTTCACCCCCGCTCCCATTTTGGGCAGTTTGTTTTTGCATTTTTAGGGTTCTGGGGGCCCAGTGATTATGTATATAAATTTGGTTGAGTTTGGTAAAGAATAGTCTAGGAAAGCTGTCCGCCTGTATCTATGCAACCGAAAAACGCCTCTGGATAGTACTAGCCTACCCTAGAGGCGTCCTTGTTAAATAACTATTAATCTTAATGTTTAAAATTTGACGGCCATCTCCCATCAAATCATTTCCTATTTTTCTAATAATTAGCATGGTGGCGCCAGGGGCGAGCACGGTTGGGCGATCGCCCAACCTGAATTGTTCTCGCACAACCTTCTAAATAGGGCATTTAATAAAAAAAAAATAGATTTTTCATTATTTTAGGTGTATTATTATTTGTTTTGCTTCACCTGTATCTATCTATCAATGTGACTTTTGTTCTGTTAAACCCTTTTTTTAACCCTGTATGGTAAAGTAAAAAAAAATTTTTCAAAAATGCCAAACTTCAAAAATTCCTTCCTGACAACTCGGATTTCGCAGATGACACTTTCTCGTGATTTAGAAAATACTTTTTTGTTCTTTACCTCAAATCTCTCATCTTTCCTCACAAGTGCTTCAAAACGTTCCGCAAGTTGCACACCTTTTCGGATATGATTCTGTAATCCTTTGACGCCATACGACCGGATTACAAACCAGAGTTTAAGTGCTCGAAAACGTTTACTAAGCGGAATTTGCCAATGCTGAAAAGAAAATTTAACCAAAAATTAAATATATATATAATTATTTATCTGAAACTTTGAAAATCTTATCGTTTAGTATTGTTCTTTTATTTAAAATTTTAACTAAAGTTTGATTCCTAATTTTTTAAAATGGTATTTATGCATCCCATATGCATAACCACAAAATCGTATAATGGATATAAATGAACATTAGGATGGTCCTTATTTTGGGTATTTTCGAATTTTTATGCTGCCAGAGATTTATATGGAACAAAATAAAAAAATAAAAAATATCAGCTAGTTTCTAGTCTCTATCTCAATTGTAACCTTTGCTCCACAGCGATGCAATTTTCCCATCTAAATAACATGGGGTTTTTGGCATTGAAAGATAAATTTTTATTCCGCCCAAAGTAATAGTTCAAAAAATTTGAACCTCTGTAGACTTTATCCTTATAATAGTAGCTATCCCTCGGAATTTTTACAGATTTTTAGCTATTATAATTTCTGAGTCTATAACTTAATAACGTTAAGAAATAGCAGTATTTTATCTAGCTGTAACTCCATAATTACAATAGATAAAAATCTTTAAAAATTCTGACGGATAGCTACTATTATAAGGATAAGGTCTACAGAGTTTCAAATTTTTTGAACCATTACTTTAAAATAAATAAAAAATATCTCCCAAGTTTCAAGTCTTTATCTCAATTTTAACCTGTGCCGAACAACGATGCAAGTTTTCCCATCTGGAGTTTTTGGCATTGAACAATAAATTTTTTATTTCGGCCAAAGTAATGGTTCAAAAAATTTGAAACTAGCTAAACTTAATCCTTATAATGGTAGCTATTCTTCAGAATTTTTATAGATTTTTAGCTATTATAATTTTGGAGTTTCAGCTAGATAAAATACTGCTATATCTTAGTGTTAGTAAGTTATAGACTCCAAAATTATAATAGTTAAAAATCTATAAAAATTCTGAAGAATAGCTACCATTATAAGGATAAAGTTTAGCTAGTTTCAAATTTTTTTAACAATTACTTTGGCCAGAATAAAAAATTTATCTTTCACTGCCAAAAACCCCATGTTATTTAGATGGGAAAATTGCATCGCTGTGTGGCAAAGGTTAAAATTGAGATAGAGACTAGAAACTTAGCCGATATTTTTTTATTTATTTTGAACCATATAAGCCTCTGGAATTATAAAAATTCGAAAATACCCAAAATAATAATGAACATGTTCGAATATTTGTAATTCCTAAAACAACTCTGAAAGTTAGAAATAATAAGTTGGCTGCAGCAAAGAAAAGCAGCAGGGTCAGGTATCATGTTTAAGTAAAATTGGTACTTACCATATAATCGATAGCTAATCCAGAATTTTCATGTTTTAAATAAATAGGATCTACATTGAAAGTCCGATGGAGGGCGCAACTGCTTTTAACCCTGAAAGTAGATTTTTCTTTTAATTAAGGTAACTGAGAATAATGATTCCTTCTTTCAGAATGTACATACCACATTGCCGTACAATCGAAATGAGTCAAAAGCCATTTGCTTGGATTGAAGGCAATCGAATCTGCATATTGAATTCCTGTCATCCATTGGCGAAATTCCGGGCAGATGAATGCACTTCCGGCGTAGGCAGCGTCCACGTGAAGCCAAAGTCCTTCTTCTTGGCCTAAAATACAATCGAAAAGTTGATTCATTGTAATTTAAGAAATATAATATGATTGGTTACAGATTGGTCCAAGTTCCATCAGGTTGTCAAAAGAGCATGCCCCGGTGGTCCCCAATGTGGCACATAACTAAAAAAAGAAAAAGAAAGAAAATTACTTTTTGCAATTCTTCTGCATATACAGAGTGGGGCATAAAGATCTACCAGATTTTGAAGAGTTATAAAAAATGAAAAAATTTATCTAGAAATAAGCTGACGTGTTCTGATGTGGTCATCCACTTGACTTTACCATACAACCTGGCCCCTCAATTATATTTAATATTTAATAAAATTATTTATAATCATCTAGGGGAGGGGGCTAGTTTTTGGTATTTTTAGACTCCTGGGGTCCCACTGATTATGTATACCAAATTTGGTTGAGTTTGCTCAAATGGCCTATATTTATAATTTTTAACCCCCTCTCCACCCACCTTAATTTTGAGTCGATATGCACCAAAATCTATTCAGCTCTTAATCTCAATGGACCAAAACCACGTGTGAAATTTGGTTTCAATATTCACACTAGTTTTTGAGCTAGCTCGTCCACAAAAACAGACTAACAGACATTTTGCCAAAACAATTATTATCTCGAAAAATATTATTTTTTCGATGTTCACTTATTAGGACTTTTTTGTAGAGAGAAATGCCATGGTTTCGCTCAATTTTTTTAATCAAAATAGTTTCAGCCCTTTTTGAGATATTTCGAAAAAAAAGAAGGAAAAAAACACTTTTTTCATGCACGATTACAATACTTGACCATACCCTGAATGGTAAAGTAAAAAATGAAACAAACAATTGTTTATTTGTCATCATTGCTTTTGAATACTATGAAAATACTGTAATATGCACCTACTTTGTGAATGAACCCATACGCTTTTCAAAATGCAAAACAAAAGTTCTGATGTAGCCATCCACTTGACTTGTTATTACAACATAAAACATAAAACATAAAACATAATTTATATATTCAAGCAACGAGTCAATCATCCCCTTCTAAAACCGACTAGAACAGTGTTTCCAACGTGATGCCTACGCCCCACAGGGGAGCATTTTGATTGTTAATGAGGTCAATTCGAAAATGAACTCGTCCAGAAGTTTAACCGTATGGGACTCTCAGTCGCTAATGGAAAAAATATGTTATTTTGCGGTGAGGTAAATATTTCACATACATTTAAATTATGCATTTTTTTTAGTCTATTACGTTTATTCCACTTCACCTTAAATTTTAACATATACTTTATTACTTTACCATACAGGATATGGTCAAGTATTGTAATCGTGCATTAAAAAAGTGTTTTTTTTCCTTCTTTTTTTCGAAATATCTCAAAAACGGCTTAAAATATTTTGATTAAAAAAATTGAGAGAAAACCATGGCATTTCGCTCTACAAAATAGCCCTTATAAGTGAACATCGAAAAAATTATATTTTTCGAGATAATAATTGTTTTGTCATAATGTCTGTTAGTTAGTCTGTCTGGTTGTCTGGTTGTTTGGTTGTCTTTTAGTCTGTGCGTTAGCAAATATTTTGTGGACGAGCTAGACAAAAACTAGTGTGAATATCAGAAACCAAATTTCACACGTAGTTTTGGTCCATTGAGATTAAGAGCTGATTAGATTTTGGTGCATATCGACACAAAATTAAGGGGGGTGGAGGGGGGTTAAAAATTAAAAATCTCTGCCATTTGAGAAAACTCAACCAAATTTTGTTTACATAATCAATGAGACCCCAGAAGTCTAAAAATGAAAAAACTAACCGCCCAAATTTTTGTTGAAAAACTGCATTTTTTTTTGCAAAAAATTGCAGTCTTTCCTTCATAAAATGAAAATTACTGATCCTAGAAACTTGATTTTTATCTCATTCTCTAGGAAATCTTGTTGAGTTGAACGTTTACTTGGACCTCTTTTTTGATAAAACTTTTTAGATTTATAGATATCTAACATTTTCCATGACGTATGAGGATTCGGATCATATCCTGTCCGGTAAATGTAGGATATCTATAAAATTAAAGAGTTTTAACAAAAAAGTGGTCCAAGTAAACGTTCAAGTCAACAAAATTTTATAGTGAGATAAGATAGAAATCAAGTTTCTAGGATTAGTGCTTTTCAAAATTTCTACCTCATTGCGACACGGGTTACCATTATCCAATTAATATGAAACTTTTTTTAAATTGTAGCAAATTTAATCTAGTTTTAAAATGTATAGAGACTTCTTTGTTGAAAATGTTCTCCTTCATGGTCAAAATGGGAAGAAATCGAAAAAAGTGCGAGTTTTAGGGACATTCAAAAGTGATCCTAGAGGCTGCTTTTTGGATCCCCATTAAAATCGAAATACTAAACAAATTTTCCATTTCTTTTTTTAATCAACGCGAAAATTTGTTCTGTTTAATTTACTATAGAACGGTTATTTATAAAATATGAACTCCTTTCAAGTTATAAGCGAAAAACTGGAAAAAAGTCCTAAAATTTCGATGTTGTCCCACAGAGGTCGCAAACTTAGATTTGGCATACCCAAACCATACCAAACGACCCTAAAAAATCTTTTTCCCGCAACTAATATAAGCTGAAATCCCACTATTTACTGGGCTATATGGGAAGATAATTTTTTTTGAGATCTACATTTTTCAATCTGTATTGATTTTTTAAGAATAAAATTAATCTCATATCATATATAGTTATTGAGATATTGACTCGATTTTTCTAGTGGGGGCAAGGACTTTTCTAGGGGGCAGTGCCCCTTGCCCCCCGATAACTACGCGCATGTAGGGGCATAAGAATTTTTAGAAAGTCTTAGGTGCCGAATGTCACAAATAGGTTTGGAAACACTAGACTAGAATAAAAATTAAATGAATATATGATAAGGGCCAAGTCTCATGGGAGATTTTTATTTTATTTTCCAAAAGATTTCTCTAATAAATCAATTGAGATCCCAGTACAATATTTAAAATAAAATAAAAAAGTTAAATATATATATATATATAAAATAAAAAGAATGACTTTCTTTAATTCTAGGTTTGGATACAAATCCCCTGAGAGTGAAACAAAAATCGGTTGTTAAATGTAAAGGAAACAATCAGAGGCAGACAACCAACTAACTCTTAATTAATTGGTTCCCAAGAGACGGAGAAATCGGCTTAAAGTCTCCTCCTCTATACTGGGTTCGACCAAGCAGCAGTAGCGATAACAGAGAAAAATAATCAGCTTTGGATACACTAGTTGAATCAGACATTAATACATGAGACATTTGACAGCCGGGATTCCCGATTCTTAAATAACTCGTTAATTTAATTGAAATTTATTTTTAAAAAGAAAAATTTGAATATTATTCTAGATTCCTGTATTTAATATTTATACTACTGCTGACGGATTTTTGGTCTTGCCAATGAAATATTTAAGCCAAGCATACAAGATTCAAATGACAGAAATCTAACTTTAATTCAAGGGGATCCTCCAGATCCATGATCATATTATACACATATTACAGTCTAATAGAACCTTTCCAAAGTTTCAGCTCAATCGGGTATGAAATAAGTACTTATATGAATATTATCTGCAAAACAACGATCCCGCGACATTTCAGCCCCCGACAAAATATCCCCGACAACATCCCCCAACAAAATGTCTCCCGACAAAATATCCTTCAGACAAAATATCTCATGACAAAATAACCCCTCCCCTCGTGAATCTTATGAGTAATGCAAATCGACTCCGGTTCGGTTAATATATATTCAGTTGGCTGACGCCAACCGAACCGTCTAAAAACCAGCCCCAAAAGGAGCTATACGAATCCAACCGAGCCCAACTGAATATATATTAACCGAACCTCCGAAAGTTTAGTCCGGGCGGGGTGTGTTTCGGGCTCCCATTTTTTTTTCTAATCAAACACTCATTGAAAACCGAACCAGCCAATCGTCGGGTGGGGTGTGTTTGGGGCTCCCATTTTTTCCTAATCAAACACGACAGACAGCAGCACTTTCAAACGGCTAATTAGCCGCAAAATATATTATTCAAAACTATGATTATAAGCTTCTCACTTAATCTCTTTTGTATTCTCCCTTATACTGGGGAATATTTTGTCAGAAGATATTATGTCGGGGGATAGTTTTGTCGGGGGATGTTTTGTCGAGGTGTTATCGGATGTTTGTCGGGGATATTTTGTCGGGGATATTTTGTCGGGGGCTGAAATGTCGCGGTATTCAAAACAACTTGCGGTTATTTTAAGTTTCCAGGGATTCACTTACTAAACTTGTCGAATTTCATTCGCATTCTTCTAAATGATTTAAATGAAGAAAAAGCGATGCAAAATTTACTCTGATTTTTGGAATTCATTAAAGTTCCTAGTGCAATGTCTAGCGATACATCCTTTCAAATGAAGAAATTTGGTCGCACTTTAAGGGTACAAGGAATTGAAGACAAAGAAATATTTTAAAAAGTAAGAAATTGATGGCTTATAAAATTTTAATTTTTTTCTACTTATTTGAGATTAATACTGAATTAGTTAAATAATCAACGTAGGGGTTTTCTAAGTTCGAGAAGTTGTTTAGATCAGAGATTCCCAAACTACTTTTTTGTCTCGTAGGCCCCTGGCAATGTTTTTCTGTTTTGGGTAGTACCCCCTTCTTAAGAAAATGAAGTTTTACTTTTTTAAGAAATTTTTATTTATTCTAATAGTATATTAGATAGAGAGCTCGAATATAATATTTATTTTTATATCTCTCCTAAAAATTTAATTTATGAACCCTTCTAAAAATGGTAAAGTGATACAAATGGTCCCCCTTACTCTCATTTTCGGATTTTTTTAAGAAAATAAAGTTTTACTTTTTAAGAAATTTTTAGTTATTCTAATAGTATATTAGATATAGAGCTCGAATATAATATTTATTTTTATATCTCTCCTAAAAATTAAATTTATGAATCATTCTAAAAATGGTAAAGTGATACAAATGGTCCCCATTTCTTTCATTTTTGAATTTTTTTAAGAAAAAAAAGTTTTACTTTTTAAGAAATTTTTTTAATTCTAATAGTATATTAGATAGAGGGCTCGAAATATAATATTTATTTTTATATCTCTCCCAAAAAATAAATTTACGAACCCTCCAAAAAATCCTGATGTGATACAAAAGTCCTCCCCTTACCTCTCATTTTCTGATTTTCTTAATAAAATAAAGTTTTACGTTTAATGAAATTTTAATTTATTCTAATATTATATTATATACAGAGCTCGAATATAATATTTATTTTAATATCTCTCCTAAAAATTAAATTTTTAAACCACTCCAAAAGTGGTGAATGATCATTTTCCTCAGTAGGCAGGCAAAACAGATAAATTGAAAAAAAAATTCTTGTCTAGAGTAGAGAGTTGTTGAATTTTAAGAGGAACATAAATATTCGATTCTACTGCTGACGGATTTTTGGACTTCCCAATGAAATATTTTAAGCCAAACATACAAGATTCAAATGACAGAAATCTAACTTTAATTCAAGAGGATCCTCCAGATCCATGATCATTTCTTCAGTAGGCAGGCAAAACAGATAAATTGAAAATATTTTTTTTTTTGCCGAGAGTAGAGAGTTGTTGATTTTTAAGAGGAACATAACTATTCGATTAGGACAGAAAATTTCGATTGTAGTAGCTAGCCATTCAAAAAAACCTAGGATACAATTTTTAATTTTCCAATATCGAAATTTTAGATAAAGTACGGAATTCAGAACAAATAAGTAGGTTATAATGAATGGCAGTCCATAAATTATTTACTTTTATTCAATTTCCGAAGTTTCGGGGTATTTTTTGTGACCGTCCGTAAAACGATGCGTGTCACCTAAAATGTCTTAACGTGTCACTTTTGACACGCTTGTCAAAGATTCGCCATCACTGGTGTACACTGTACATCCACTTTAAAGAAGATAGTACCTATTTATCTAAGAATATAGCGAAATAAATGTTGGACATACGAAAAAAGGGATGAGTCCATTGGCTTGGTCGCGAGCGATGGCTTCCCTGACGGCGTCGCCCCTCATGGCCAGTTGGTCGTCGCTGACCACATAGCGCATCTTTACTAGGCCAATTATCCCTGCCTTTTCCACTGAACTATGGGCTTGATCAGAGCAATAGGCCACTAAACGGGCGGCAAACTCTGCAGGTTCCGGAAGCTCTTCATCCGAGTTCGCTTCTTGAGCGGCTGAAATGGAACAATTTTTCAGGATCATTCTTCAAACAATTTTTGATTAAGAAAATTCTTTAATCGTGTTTCTTAAAGTATGGCAACCATAGTCGAATATGGGCTACAGTGCAATTAAGGGACAAAAATTAAATGTGAAAAGAGCCATTATACAGGGTGTTTCTAAATTGATGCGAAATATTTTAAAGTGATTTTTCAGCAAAAAATAAATTGGGTTTTTCATATAATTACTTTCACATTTATATTCATAGAATATAATGTGGAAGTATTAGGAAGCCCTGTCTGGGCCCTGACTCTTTGAGAGCTTGTATCTCAGAGATGAAAAAAGTGAATTTCATTTTGTAACTTGTAGGTGGAAGGAATCGATGCCCTTAATAGTTGGAAACCGGATTTGGGACATAATCCCGGATATTATGGTCCCCAAAGGTCAAAAAGGGGCCAAAAATCCATTGGTCAGTGCGTACGTATGTATGTACGTATGTTTCGCAACCATAAGTTTCAGAGCTACGAAATTCGAAACTTAAGCTCGATATAGGCTAGAAGAAAATCAGAAAACCGGAAGTGGACATTTACATGAAAGATTTTTCGTTTTATTTGATTTTTTTTGTTCAAAAATCCTTCGCCTCCAAATTTTAGACCTCTAAAGTTAGGGTGAAAAATTGCTTTATTTAATATATCTATGGAAGAATTAATAAAAATGAAATTTGGCAGATAACTGCTGCTAATAAAATGGCAGTTTTTGATGATTTTTGTAACCCTAAATTGTTTTCACAAGGGGTTTGAAAACTCAACCCCTATAATAGTTTATATCAAAACTTTTTAATGCGTCTAATATACTTGATTTAAAAAGACGGGTTCAATTTGCAACTTTTTTATATCTTGACTTTTTCTCATAAAATTGTTTATTTAATCACAACAAAATAAAATAATACTCAAACCCTTTTTCAAATAAATTCACAAGTTTTGATGCAAACTATTATAGGGGTGATTTTAAAGCCTTTTTGTGATAATATTTTAGGGCTATGGGCCCTCCATTAATAACGTCACACGAATTTCAAGATTTTTAACCCCCCTGTGTAACATTCTGTCACATTTTCATTGAGCCCCCACATGTGACGTCACATTATCACTTTTATACCCTTATTGCTTGCTTACACTTTTTTGTCTAGATTTATTTTACCAATATTTTCGGGTTATAATAATAATAACATAATAACCTGAATCTAAAAAATATATGGTATTTGAAAATTTTAAAAATTTTATTTTACTTTTTATGAAATCACAATTTTTAAGACCCCCCTTGTCACATTTTGCCACACATCTGATATGGCCCATCCCCCTTACTGTGTGACCTAGTTTATGGACGGCCCCTTACGAAAATCATCAACAACTGCCATTTTATTAGCATTAGTTATCTGGCAAATTTAATTTTTCTAAATTCTTCCATAGTGGATATATTAAATTAAAACAATTTCCCCCTTAACTTTAGAGGGCTGTAACTTGGAGGAGAGGAGTTTTGAACAAAAAATTATACGAAAGATTCCTCTTAATTTTTGCTGAAAAATCACCCGTTAAAATATTTCGCATCTATTTAGATACACTGTATAATTCCATTAATTAATAAAAATCAATTAATGTATTATCGGAATTAAAGTTAAAAAAATTTAAAACACGGAATACCATATTCAATTTCAAATGTTTTTAATCAATGTGTATTGATGTTTGTTAATTTTTCGAAGAGGTATAAAGAAACTTTGGAAAAGATGAAAAATGAAGATACCTTGAGAAAGACGCCGAATAGCTGCCGTGCGTCCTGCTAAAAGAGCAATGAGGGTTGCTTCGCTTGCTGTAGTCTGAAGAACACCTCCTCCACCGGAAGCGGAATCTTTCCCAGAATGAAGAAAGCATTCAGGTAATCCAATCATTCTTCCAAGCCAATCAGTTACAAGAGCTTCAAGTTCAGTACAGGCAGGACTTGATGCCTAAAAGATTTTTGAATATACATAGATTAAGATTTTTTTAGAATAACATAATTTAAAGAGTAATATTAAATTATATATAGGTAATATATTATCGAAGTTTTGATAGCCAATAATTTTAAATCTTGGAACAACAAAATAAAATGTAATTTCGTATTTGAAGATATATCTTGAAACGTTGTACAAATGTTATTTTAAAATGCATTTTTGTGGATGCTGAGGTGGCGAAACATAAATGAAAACGTTCTACGACAAAACCTTACATTACAGAGTTATTATAATATTGAAATTGTTAAAAGTGGACTGTATTCAAAAACTAGATTATAATGCCTCTATAAAATTTTGGTGTTTTTCTCAGTATTCAATTACATAAGAAACATTTTTATATCTCAATAAAATTTTATGTTTCGAAAGTTGCCACACCGGGATTGTGGTGTTCAAATTCATTTCTTCGTACAGTAGAACCTCGATAATCCGGCATTCGATAGTCCGGAATGCGTCAGAAATCGATTTTTTAACGAAATTCGAAAGATTTAGTGCTTGTTCAGTGAGAATTTGCACATTATCCAAAACAGTTTTTACCAGAAATAAGCTCAATCCAAGAAGAAAGTATTCAAGAGAGCTCAGGAAAAAATTCAAGCTAACCTGTCTACAGTGAATGCCAGTCCAGCGACCTCCTAAACATCTTCAGACGACATCGCAGATTGAACATTGAAATTTAAGCCAAAGTGCCCATAAAGACTGAAGTGAAATACACATTAAATTTAGTGTTCATAGCTTATGTTAGTTTGTAAATAAAGTACAAGTTTTTGCTCTTTAAATTGTTATTACTGACATATTTCCTTGTTCAAGTAAATTTTTTTTAAAGACCTCAATAATCCGGTATTGGCAGATCCCTAAGTGTGCCGGATTATCGATGTTTTACTGTATAATGACAGCTTAAGGAATTTGAAAAAAGTAACTTTGTAGAAGCAATAGGTACTTCAGATTGGTAAAAATTGAATGATCAAAGATCAAAGCTACTAGAGAATATAATTTAAAAAAAGTATTTATTAAAGAATAGCAATTACCCATGTGAACCCGAGACAATTGATAGCATCAGCGAGCATGTCTCCAAGAAGAGATGGGTAAGAGTTGAGAGCTGGGAAGTATGCGTGCATGTGAGGCGATTGCCAATGGGTAACCTGGATGAAAAAACACCAGAGTTCAGCATCGGATTCGAAAAATTCCACTATTTAATATTATTTATTAAAAATAGGTTTTAAAAAATTCTGATGGAGGAATAGGGACCGTGCGTTAAACATAGAGGCAGCACTACTGCCGAAGGTAGCGGTCTCTTGTGATTATTTATTCAAATAATTTGGGGGAATTGGAGCAAATATTGTATTATAGTATATATCATAGAGAAAAGAGTGCACAGAGTCTAGGAGCCGTGATGTAGTCCCTTTGTCTTGGACGTTTAATAAATCATCCCCTAAAGCTTACATTTTCTTCTCCAGTTGGCGCTAAGCTCGTGACGCACGGTCCCTATATCAAATAGAGAATTATAAATTTTATTTAATTTAATTTCTATTTGTATACAACAAGAAACAAGAGTTTTTATTCGTTAGAACAGAGATTCCCAAACTTTTCTTTTGACGGAAAATTTTACAAAATTCTGAAATTTTAACGAAACACCTTGTCTATTTAGTAGATTATGTAGATATACATGAACAATAAAATTAAACAAGTTGAGAATAAAAATAACTCAATTACAAAGTTCATTCCTCAATAGTGATTTCCACGTAACACTTATTCACTTTCCACGGTTTTGGAAACCCTGGTCTATAATGGAAAAATTGTTTTCTTGAAAAAAATTTGATCTAAAGAGCTCTCTAATTTTGAAAACCATATGATGAAATTAGAAAATTCGTTAAAATGTTTTAGTAAATTCACGATGTTTAGGATTCGAATTCTTAAGCTGTTTTAAGGGAAATTATAAACATAACTATTGTGTCTAAGTTGACTCGATCTATATTTAAGCATTATCGCTTAAAACAGGTTTGAAATTACAAACCGAAACGTCGTGAATAAACTACAAATTTTCTAATTTCAGTGGGAGTGATCCTACTCTAAAGGATTTTTCAGTTCATCAACCTGATCAACATGAAGATAATTTTAAGTTGAGATTTTTACAAATCTGTATCCTGGTAAACTTGAGAACTATTAATTTTGAAATTTTGAATTGAGGACTTTTGAATAAATAATGTAAATAACTACTATTTTGATTATTTATGTTCATCGATTAAATTAATAAAGTTGTTGTAGGGAAATAAGGACAATAGCTTATGAAAATATATTTTCTTTTTTTAAATCTCAAATTTATTTGAGTCCTGAGAAAGTCAACAAAGTTGGCAAAAAATAAAAATTATTTGCATAAGTTATTGTCCTTATTTCCCTACAACAACTTTATTAATGTAAGTAACGTAGACCTATTTATTTATTTTTTTAGAATACTTTATTCTAGGATTTTCTATTAGTTTGTTTAAAGACAGCTCTAAAAAAAAAAGTAAAAACAAGTTATTTTTTAGGATAACTTGATATCCAAAAGATTGAATTTGGAGTTGTACTTTGGACTTTGTATAAATATGTTGTGCTAAAAATAACTATAATAGGAATCAGTTGATTAATGTATTTTTCTTTAATTATAGTAAATGAAAGTGTGAATACTAACCCCGGGCATGATCACTCTTTCGACGTCTCCAAAGATGGCCTCCCATGGTTCTCCATCAAGAGGTGCTTCGGAAGGAACCAGGCGGCGAAGATATCCGGGAGACACTTCAGGAAACACGCGTCTATTGCGTAAGTTCTCCAGATATTCCGCAATATAATCAACGAGCTCTTTGCCTTTAAGATGAAATTATACAAGATTAAGATATAGATATTATCTAAAACAATGGTCTAAGCCGGTCGGGGAACTTTTTTAGCTATTACCCCAAAATATTTTTCCATAGGTCGCTATTACCCCTACATGAAAAGCAAAAAAAGCCAAGTAAATGTATCTTATCTTTTTATATTAAACGAGCAATTATTGTATATATATTTAGAATCGGTTTGTCGAAAAAGGGCTCTAACGATTTGGATGAAATTCACGGGTTAGGCGGGTTTTTGTGTTGACAATTCGATCTATGAAGGTCTCATCTTCGGATAAGTTGTTTTTGATGGGGTTTTTGTTAATTGAAATAATTATTCACAGGTGGTTGTTGGAATAAAAATTTATAATTACATTTCTTTCAATTTATTTTTAATAAAATAAATTGGTTTTTTTATTTTAAATTGCACTAATAGATCATTACAAATGTTATTATATATTAGAATTTGCCAATTTGATTAAATAAAGGTATTTTTCTTTAAAATAATTTTATTCTTTTAAAAAATCCGACAATTCGAAGGATCATACCTCCTTCTTCATGATTTAAAAGGGTCAAAATAAGGGAAGGGGTGTAAATTAGTCATGTCGGAAAATAAATATTTTAATCGTTCATATCTCGTCTTCGGAAAGTCGCAGAGCCTTGAAATTTGAAACTTAAGCTATTTAGAAGCAAAAAGTTACCGAGCATCGCTCGGTGCTCCAGGCACTTATTTATTATTTATTGAATTAATTGGAATTTACATGAAAACTCTCTGTAAGTAAATAAAAATTGTAAACATTAACATAATTCAAACGCTTTTACGTTTTAGAAAAATGATGTTTCATTTTCGCTAAAATAACTTCAAAATTAGGACTTTTTAACATGAGCACAATTTGAATACAATCATCGGCATTCAGCCGATTTCTTGCCGGGTTTAACTGACTGCTTTTTAAAAAGAAAAAAAATACACCAACACTCTCATCATGACAAAAAATGCATAACTTTTATTAATATTTTTATATTTTTTTTTAACTTTTATTAATTTTAAGATTTTGAATTCCTGGAAAAGCTATCAAACAAGAAATACTATAATAGTTTATAAAATAAAAAAATTAAAAAAATGTCCTTTTTACCCCCGATAGTTTCATTTTTACCCCATTTGGGGTAATTTACCCCGGTTCCCCGACCGCTGGTCTAAGTTCTAGGCTCCGGGAAGAAAATTTTTAAAAATTGAAAAAAAAATACTTTAAACAATTACATATTTTAAGTTAAGCCCAAAATCAGTTTCTGTCGAAAATACTTCCAATAAGCTACTTCCGTTATTTTTCCTATTTTTATATCAAAGGGGTAAAGTTGGGGAGGTACATTCAAGACAACTTTATATGCTGCTCACTTGCTGTGAAGTCCTCCCTCGGTGAGCCTCTTACTAGCTAGGGGGCTTCGCCCCTTGTCTTAATTCCTCCTCCATTCCGCCAACCCTATAAATGTCTTCTAGACTCTCTCCTCTTCCCCCTCCCAACTCTAATCAACCTCCAAACGCTACCTAAAAATTATGTATACGAATTTTCGTTAATTTTGGTTCAAAGCGCTAGAATTTTCATCTTTTGACCCCCCCCCCCCCCTCTTTGGATGTTTTTTGGGGGACTTTCTTTAAACACAAGTTTTCAGAAATCAAATCCTCTAAAACTTTGTTACAACTTTGCTTCTAACAGAATTCGCCGTAGAGTTAATTGTTCTTATAGGAGTTATTTTATAATTTTCATTAGTGCCCCCCAATACCCCACTTTGGAGTCAAAATATCCTATAGCTAAGATTTTAACCCCTTCAGACCTGAATTAAAATTGAACGAAAAAAAATATAATATTTTTGGAAAACAAGTTAAAATAGATCCAAATAATGTAGTTAAAAAATGAGTTGTTGGATGCTAGCAGAGATTTATTTTAGTGAAGTTAACATGTGCATTAACATTTACAATCGGTCCAAAGACTTGTTCACTACATTTTATAAGCAGGAAACAAGTTTAAATCTAATATACATTACAATGTGCACAGGGTCTGAAGGGGTTAAGTTAGAAGACATCTGATCCAAATACGAAATTTTATAAAAATACCTCCAGCCGTTTAACTCCAAAACTGTAATAGCTAAAAATCTCTAAAAATTCTGATGACTAGCTACTATTATAAGGATAAAGTCTACAGAGTTTCAAATTTTTTGACCTATTACTTTGACAGGAAATTGATCTTTCAATGCTAAAAACCCCATGTTATTTAAATGGAAAATTTAATCGCTATGTAGCCACTAGGTTAAAATTGAGATAGAGACTTGAAACTTAGGGGATATTTTTTTGATTTACCATATGAGCCTCTGTCAGCGTAAAAATTCGAAAATACCCAAAATAAGGACCACCATTATATATATATATATATATATATATATATATATATATATATATATATATATATATATATATATATATATATATATATATATATATATATATATACTATATACTAGTATACATTTGTAAATATTAAAAAGGTTAATAAAATATTAAAATACTTCTGAATTTTCAAATTTTGGGATTTGGGCTTGTCGGGATTTTGGCTGACGGGATTTTAGCTGTTGGGATTTTGGCTGTCAGGATTTTGGGGTGTCGGGATTTTGGGTGGCAACCATAGATAGATAATTAACTCCGAGGGTTGAACCGGAACCTAATATAATACACCTACTTCCACTTGTACTTCCAAATATTTCTAAGTACTTCCAAATATTTCCAAGTAATTCAAAATATTTCCAAGTACTTCGAGAAATATTTCCAAGCACTTCCAATTATTCCCAAGTACTTCCAAATATTTTCAAGTACTTTCAAATATTTTCAAGTACTTTTAAATATTTACAAGTACTTCCAAATATTTCCAAGTGCTTCCAAATATTTCCAAGCACTTCCAAATATTTCCAAATACTTCGAAAATACTTCCAAAGAGGTGTACACCTACTTCTCCTCGGTTAACACAGAGAAATAAAATTTACAAAATTGCATTTTTATTCATATTTAAGGATAGTCGAGGGAAGCCGGGTAGCTCAGTCAGCTAACGCACTGGCCTCGCTTCGGCATCGATCGATTATGACGTTGTTGGAGTGGAGGTCCGGGGTTCGATCCTGGCTGGCAAATAAAAATTTCTACCGGCTGAAAACTCGCCCTCACTTACCCTACTAACACTCTACTTATGTCCTGTCTAAATGGGCTTTGTTCCCGGTGAAATTAAATAAATAAATAAAAAAAAAAGGATAGTCCAAATTTTCTTTACAAATTAATATAATTTTCTTTACAAATTAATATAATTTTCTTTACAAATTAATATAATTATCTTAAAATTATAATTCTTGTTGATTCATTTAATATTACATTCCAACTATGGTCCTCGATGTTTTCTAATAAGATAATAATTCTTGACTGTCGTTTTTATTATTCTCATAAGAAACAATTTGATTCGAAACTAAAGGGAATACAATAAATAAAGAGGGGTTGAAAAAACGAGCAAGGGAACGAAATAAGCAGAAAGCCCATGATCCCTAACTGAGACTTCGACAATCGTTTTCTTCTCGCATTTATTTTATTAGATCACTGCTGAATATATCGTTGTCGTCAATTTCCCCGTTCATTCTAACATGTAAATTTAAATATATATTTTTTGATTTAATGAAAACTAACTAAATACTTATTTCACTGATGCAGATTAAAATTAACTCGTATTGAATGTAAATTTCTCTCATTGATTGATCGATCTCTCGTCACTGTATCCTTTAAAAAGAGTTATTCTCCATGCTGTGCCAGTATTACTTGAATGTAAATTTGTTTTTGTTTATATGTACGACTATAAACCTTTCAAGTCAGTGAATGAGGCTGCGAATAAACTACAGATGGAAGTCAAAAGTATTCAGCGTTATAAAGAGAAATCAATGTTGTCCTCTGATACAAATAAACATATAGGTACATAAGAGGCATTCCACGCCAAATCGGACCGTTTGAAAAATTTTAATTTTTGATTTCTTTCATTTTTTCACATTTTTTAGTACCCATCAAAAAACTCTTCCTGGTAAATTTTCGAAATTTTTTTGAACTCCAGTTTAAAAGATATCGAATTTCGGATTTTCGCTTCGTTTTTAGATACATTTTAGAAAAAATACAAAAAAATTATTTAAAGTGTTTTTATATGCAATTTTTGAGTTTGAAAATTTTAATTTTGTTTTTGAAACTGTATGTACTCTTCGATTTTGTTGTTAATTTTTTCTTTTAAACTTATATTCATTCTACAAATTTGAAGACCGGGTTACGATAGTGGTCCTATTATAATTACTATTTTATTCGATATTAACCATTATTAAAACCACTTTTTGGTATTGAGCTCTCTTTTTTAGTTATTTTGAATTGATTTTTATCGTTAACAGGTGTTTTAAATAAATAATTAGTATTTTAATTTGATGAAAGAAAATTAAAATCAAAAATCGAAGAAAATAGTAGTTATCATAGGACCAATATCAACCCGGTCTTAAAATTTGTAGAATGAATAGAAGTTTAAAATAAAAAAATTATCAAAAAAATCAAAGAGTACCTACGTACATTTTCAAAAACAAGATTACAATTTTCAAACTCAAAAATGGCATATAAAATGGTATTAAATCATTTTTTGTATTTTTTCTATAAAGTATGCAAAAAACAGAAATTGCAAAAAAAAATTTGAATCTTGACCATTTTTGAAGAAGTTATGAGCGAAAAACCGAAATTCGATATCTTTTAAACCGGTGATCAAAAAAATTTCAAAATTTACAAGGAAGAGTTTTTTGATGGGTACTAAAAAATGTCAAAAAATGAAGGAAATCAAAAATTAAAATTTTTCAAACCGTCCGATTTGTCGTGGAATGCCCCATAAAGAATATATTAAATTCTTCTTAATAAATTAAAGGGTTTATTTAATCACATAAAATAAATAAATAGATTTGAAAGTTTAAAATAGTAAATAAGGACAAGTTTTATGTGTGAATTTTTTATTTATCAACCAAAGTTTCGTCGACTTTGCCGACTTCTTCGAGGCTTCAAATAGTCACATCATACATTAGTCTAAATTTTATTTTTATCTCCCTTACAATTGAAAACCATGGTAACGGAGATAAAAAAAGAATTTAGACGAATATGTGATGTGACTATTTAAAGCCCCGAAGAAGTAAGCAAGTCGACGAAACGTTGAGTGATAAATAAAAAAGTCACACATAAAACTTTTCCTTATTTCCTATTTTAAACTTTCAATATAAAACAGATTATGGACGGAAATGATAATTATAAATAATAATGTAGAGTAATTTTAGTCAATTAACATTATTTATTTGATAGATTTACTAAATAGTTTCGGTCAAAAAATTGTTTTACTTAATACATGTTTCAGGCTTACTTTAGAGCCCATCTTCAGTTTTAAAAGTTCTTTTTCTTTATATGTTTAATTTTTAGAAATTCTCATCTCAAATCATGGTCGCCCATAGGGGGGTGGGGGTGGGGATGGGGGATGGGTGGTGGGGGTGGGAGTTGGGGGTGGGGGGGTCAAGGAGTTTAAATACCATGGAGCCCGGACTCTTGGGCTGGAGATTGAATAAGAAAAAATAGAATATTGACCTATACAAATAAAAATATTTTTTGCTTTTAATGAAAAATACTGGTAGGATTTTATTCACACACGATAGGAAATTAAGTTTCGTCCTGGATATGAACAGTTTTTTTAAATTTCAATTATATTACTATAGTTTATTTTCAAGTTATATAATACCATATAAACATAAACATTTATCATTTATTCCAACACATGGATAATGGAGCATTATAGATTAGAAGGACCCATTAGGGTGGTCCTTATTTTGGGTATTTTCAAATTTTTACGCTGACAGAGGCTCAAATGGTTCGAAATAAATTTTTAAAAAATCCCTCAAGTTTCAAGTCTCTATTTCAACACCGATGCAAGTTTCCCATCTAGGGATTTTTGGCATTGAAATATCAATTTTTTATTCCGGCCAAAGTAATGCTTCGAAAAATTTGAAACTCAGTAGACTTTATCCTTAAAATAGTAACTATCCTTGAGAATTTTTACAAATCTTTAGCTATTATTTTTTTGAGTTACAGCTAGATAAAATACTGCTATATCTTAGTGTTAGTAATTTATAGACTCAAAAATTATAATAGCTAAATATTTCTAAAAAATTTTGAGGGATTACTATTATTATAAAGATAAAGTCTAAAGAGTTTCAAATTTTTTTTAATCATTACTTTGCCCAGAATAAAAAATTTATCGTTCAATGCCAAATACCCCATTTAGATGGAAAATTTGCATAAAGTAAAAAGCAAAATCACATTAATAAAATGGAACAAATCGGAAAAACTAGAAAGTTTATATGGTAAAATCTATCTTTTCCATTTTCTACCTACTTAAAACTTATGTAAAAATTATCCTTTCATAGATTCATTCGTAATTGATGGCTTACATGCCATAAGCTTCGAGTATTCCGAAGGGTGAACCGCGACCTAATATCGTGTACACCCACTTCCACTTCCATTTTAATTTCCAAGTAGAAGATAATAGATGAAGTGGCATTATCTAATGAATTCCAAAATAATTCCACATAATTCCAAAAACGGTGTACACCTAATTCCAATCGCGGTTGACCCCTCGGAGTATTCCATCAACGACTGGACTCGCCTAGCTCTTACGCAGCTTACATTCTTCTGCGCGCATTTTTGTTGCTTAAATACAGGCGCACCAACGTCTTAAATCAAATTCAAGTCCAGTCGAACTTTTGAGGATTTTAATTAGTAGGTACAGTTATTTATTTATATTTTATAATTCAATATTTTTATTATACGTGCAAAAAAAATTGAATCAGTTAAAAAGTACTAAATGAAAAAATAATAGTATTGCCAACATTAACAGGAGTCAAATATATTGTTTTTGCCTTTGACTATGCAGCTTAATAAGAAGCCCCCTGAGGCCTGCCGAAAGCGGGCCTTGCAGCTCACTCGGCGGACATCTTGCTGGCCAGTGGGTTACGCCCCTAGAATCCGTAGTGGATTTTAAAATAATAATTTAAATTTCCTAATTTTAATCAATTTTATTTGTCATGAACTATTTTAGTAGATTTACAAAAAATTACAAAAAATCACATGTCGTCACGCAAACAGATTATAAAAGATATGTTGCAGTAAAAATCCGTTTTTTAGTAAAAGCAGGTTCTTACTAGTTAAAACGCGTTTTACTGAATACCTTTGTGGCAGCTAGAATTTATTGTTGTTGGTTGAGTTTAATCCAAAGGTCTAGAATCTATACTATACGTGTGAATTGTAAATTTCAAGTTTATACTTCATTTAGTCTATGAACTACACTGACTGATCTGACTGACGTACATAGGGGTATTTAAGATCAAAATCCGGACAAATGGCGAAAAGAATAGGATCTTGTTTTAATTTTAAACGAAATCTTAAAAAAAGTATATCATCTTTACTTGTAGAAATTAACAGTAAAAAGTAATAGGATTATAACACAACATTTATAAGGTTGATTTCATTATTTTTGTTGATTTTTACTTCATCTAATGCGATGCAAAGTATTATAATCGGTCTCGCGGCAAAATTCTTTTTTGGTAAACAACTTAAGCTTGAATTTAGTCTTTTTGATTTGACACATATATATCGAAATTATATATCTGTATATATATTATTTATTTGTTTGAGACTATAGTTTCGAAAACTTGGTCTTCATCATATATTGGATATTGAAAATTTTCCATCTTAGATGTGACCCAGTTAAAATTAAATTCAACTTCAGGTTCACATCCCTATTTAACCATATGTATCCCTTTTTGTAACAAAGAACAGACGGATAACGGAAGGGGGTTGGTTTTCCCTTTTTCCCTTTCTTTTATCTAAAATTGTTTGTTTTGATAGAAAACATTCTAAGCAAATTGCTATTTGATAACTCAATTTTACCGTTCAAACAAAAGTCTGAATTTTTATTGAATGATTTCAAAATTTCTAAAGATTCAATTACTCTAATTAATTTTGGGTTTCTTTCTGTTTTTATTAATCTAATTCCTGTGCCTTCCGTTTATTTGCATGCAAGCAGAGGACAACCTCTTTGTTTCTCGTGAACAACAACTCTGCTACTCTCGGCAAAACAAAAACTTTTCAAATAAAGTTTAACAACGATCCGTTGCAGTTTATTTAGATCTGGAATAATTTTTCAATTTTTTAAAAGTATTTTACACGTATTTTTCGGGACCTTGTCTAAGGAATAGGGTGTATTTTAAGAATATAAAAAGTTTGGTATATTCGAAATTATATGGTGGTTTTACTTACCCCTGATCTTGTACTCTTCAGCTTGCATGATGAAGGTGGCCGGCTGAGATTTGTTAAAGGAGAGCACCGAATTAGCAGCCTTCTGCTCTCTAAAAACTGTGTCAGCACAAGAAATAATCAGGAATCGAACGTTCCATCCTATGGCTTCTCTCCCCTATGTTCATTGCTACCAAGGAAGCCCAATAGGCAGGGATAACTCATTAAGGAAAAGAAATTTCATCTAGGCATATAGATCCGTTTTCGACACTTTTTTACTTTCACATTTATATTCATAGACTATAATGGGGTAGTATTGTGCTGGCCTGTCTGGGTCCTGACTCTTTGAGAGCTTGTATCTCACAGATGAAAAAAGTTAATTTCATTTTGTAACTTCTAGGTGAAAGGAATCGATGCCCTTAAGGTAGTAGTTCCGCCAAATGCGTTTTCTTAGGATTTTTCTGAAATTTAGATATATTATTATTTAAATACTTCTGCATCGATTGGTGGCAAAACGAAATTTATGAACAATATAGTTCCGGAGATATTAAATTTCAAAAATCGAGTTTTTCAGGCTCTTTATCATTGCACTATACGGGATATCAGAAAATTTACATACATATTTAATTATAATTAAGAAACCCTTCTTACCATTTTTATAAAAAACTAAACCAACATTAAACAATAACCAATACATATTTTAAGACAATTTTGATTCATAGTTACAACACAGTTTCTGAAATAATAATGAATAAATAATGAAAAATGTATTAAAAAACAATTTAGACTAAAAACAATTTGGCAACAGCGCATTTATTTAACCAGTGAAAAATGCATGGGCTAGATTTTTTCAAAATTATAATTTTCATAAGGTGTAACGTAGGCGTTGATTACATTTGTTAAAAAATAACAAAACGATTTTTAAAGAAATTTAAAATGTATTTTATCTGTCATTTTAATATAAAAATATTCAATCTCTTACATTGGTGCCAAATTTGTCAAACGAGCACGGGATTGGCTAGAATTGGTACATAAACAGCAAAAAGTTTTGAGCTTATGAACTATGAATCCTTATTGTCAGTTCTATATACTCTAGCATTAACTTTTTGCTTGTATTGTTGCGAAACAACTACCTTAATAGTTGGAAATCGGGTTTAGGACATAAAATCGGAAATTGTGGTCTCGAGAGGCTTGAAAGGCGCTAATAATCCATTGGTCAGTGCGTATGTATGTACGTTTGTATGTACGTCCCTGCTTTTCGCACAAGTCTCAGATACGAAATTCGAATTTTAAGCTCGATATAGGCTGAGAAAGAATACAGCAACCTTTTTACATTAAACAAAATGACACTCAGGACGATGCTAGGTTCCCTTTTTAACTTTTCCAGTTTTATGAGGCGGACTTTCAGGACGGGGCCCGGCCTTAATTGAATACAAATATAACTTTAGATTTATGTGCATTGCTGGGCTGGCCATCTTCGACAAATGACCTTTCTGCAGTGGCCAGTCCATTTGAAACTAATTTTAATAATTTCTTAGCATTTAATGTTAAATTTTATTTATAGATATTTTTTTGTTTTGTTTTTTGTTTGTAATATTTATTTATTTCTTTATTAATAGCATTGCACAGTTGTGGGGCGCTTTTTGCGCTCCCAACACTCTGGCCTCGGTTCTAGATTTGTGTCATAGTCGCCCGTATATGTACTTTAATCATAAATAGTCACAACATCTGGCATTATTATTTGGACGGCTGATGAGAAGTTGCACTCTGATCTGTAAAAAAAAATCTGTTTTCTTTTTGTAAAGGGCTGCCCCCCTCTGCGTGGCGCAATAAATCAGTCATTGAAATCGAAAAACCGGAAGTGGACATTTATATGAAAGATTTTTCGTTTTTTTTTTTGATTTTCTCAAAAACGGATCTAACGATTTTTTTTAAAAAATTCGTGTATTTATCAACTGTCATGAGTTATTAATTGTGTCAAATTTTCAATCGGACTAAAAATTTCACACATTTAATAACTCATGGCACTTGATACATAAACGAATTTTAAAAAAATCGTTAGAGCCTTTTTGAAAAATAAAAACAAAACAAAAAAACGAAAAATCTTTCATGTAAATGTCCACTTCCGGTTTTCCGATTTCATCCAAAAGCTTGCTGTTCTCCTTCTAGCCCATATCGAGCTTATGTTTCGAATTTCGAAAATATGTGAAAGTCGTGTGGTGACACACCAGTTGATTATTATTATACATAATATTGCTAATACAATTTATTTTAAATTTCCCTATATAAAGGGATTGTCAGAAGCTATTTCGAGATGCTTTACAAAAACACATGTAAAACCTGGGTTCTATAATATAAAAACGGTAGGCCAATTATATACAAGATTAAAAGACAAAACACAAATAATGAAACGTTCAGAATTGGTATATCAAAATAGAATGTGATAATTGTGAAAAGGTTTACATTGGCCAGACAAAACAAAAACTGGAAAAAATAATTTACCAACACAAAAAGAATGGTGAGATTTCGAACAAAGGTAAAGTGGGCCAAACAGCATTAGCTACGCATAGATTTGAAGAGAATCATAATTTTGATTTTGATGGAGTGACAATACTCGATTATGAACAAAACCTGTTTAAGAGAGAGCTAAGTGAAATGATATATATATATATATTTAAATGACTCTATGAACTTCAGAACAGACACAAACAATTTAAGTTGTATATATAATAATTTATTAAATAATTATAAGGTTCGTAATAATAAAAAATGAGGAAAAATAAATGATTAATTGCTTAAATTTTGGTGTTGGACTTGTGGTGTATGAGTGAAAAAATGTAAATAGTAATAATATAATTTTAAAAGATAATCAGTAGAGATTGTGGTGTTGGTGCAAGGTGAAACATCTTTAATAAAGATAAGAGTAAATAGTTATTTTATTTAATATGGATTTACTATGAGTTAAGGATACTGGGTCACTTATTTCACATTAAAATTAAAAAATTAAAAGATATAAAATTTTTTTTCTTTTTCAATATATATATTTCGGGCTATCAACCCATCTTCAGGAAATACAGAAGGTAACTCTGAGTTACCTTCTGTATTTCCTGAAGATGGGTTGATAGCCCGAAATATATATATTGAAAAAGAAAAAAATTTTATATCTTTTAATTTTTTAATTTTAATGTGAAATAAGTGACCCAGTATCCTTAACTCATAGTAAATCCATATTAAATAAAATATCTATTTACTCTTATCTTTAATTTAAAAAAGAGCCTAATGACATAATGATTGAAATTTAATGTAAGGTAAAAGCACCAGTAGTTGGCCATGTACCAGTAGTTGACCATTTGCTTGAAAAGTGTAAAAAATAAGACTCCTAATGCTTATTCAACTTTTCAAAAATATCGCTATATATAGCTCATGTCATCAATTATTTAAGTGTAGAAGATCTTGAACCACAATGGATTGTTGGAGCAATAGTGGTCAAATGTTTGCCGGATTTGGCGTCGTGCTTCATTTTTGACTATTTTCTTAACCATTGTCATAAGCAGGTTGCTCCATTTTAAGGAAGTTATACACTAAAATAACTAATTTAGGGTAAATTTTAAATGATATTCATTCTTTTAAAGTGTCTTTTAAGCGATAGATAAAATGATTCCGACAAAATAATCATACTTTAATTTTTTAGTGGGGGTGGCCATCTACTCATTCAATATTATTCATTTAGTCCGTAGTTGGCCATGGCGGCCAGCTACTGGGTCAATCCTTAAAATGTATTTCAGCGTAGAATACTGTGGAATATTATAAGGCTCCTTTTTCCCCGGAAAAATAACTGGCATAAATGAGAATGAAACCACTATTTCATCAATGGTGAAATGTGGTCGGCTGTGGAAATGGCCCGACAGTCCTGATGTGCTGGAATACCAGTGGGAATCGGTGGTTTCCCATATAAACGAACCAAGAAGGAATAGCAAGACAAGGAATATTTATTATGTACCTGAGCTAGGCTTCATCTGGAAGTAATAGCTTCTATGTGGCTGTTAGTTACTTTAGCTGCAAATAATTTTCTTAATATTGTATTAAAACAACAAAAAAAATAAAAGCAATATCCTGAAAAAATAAATTATTGAATGTTTTCTTTATTTTAATAAATAAGAAAATTATTTGTTCACCTATGGAATTTCTCATTAGACATCTTTTGATTGTTTAAACAAAAATTTTCTCATTTATTAAAGCAATATATGTTTATATTCAAACTTTTTGGATGGCCAGCTACTCAATCTTTCGATTTCCTAGGTGGTCAGCTACTGGTGCAAAAAGGTACCTTAGAAAAAATTAATTCCTCTTTGTGTGGTTCATTATTCTAAAATGAAAGTTTTTCTCCTTAATTAAGAAGAACCAATTCATGGTTTTTTGCATTTATTACAGGGATCAATTTAAGATTTAAGCTTTAGCAAGAGAAAGATGGAGAAATTTTCCTTAAGTGCCCAACTACTGGGGCTTTTACCTTATTGATTCTTCGGAAACTATTATAAGGATTATTATAATTTTTATATAGTAGTATGTTGAACCTTTTGAGATCATTTGAATTTGACCAGCGAGATTAATAAAGATAAATTAATTTATAAAGGAAAAAAGGAAAAAATTTCCATCGCTTGTATATAAATATATTTTAACTTATTTTGACCGATTTTTGTATATAGTTGTATATTGTAAATAGTTTTATAATATGTTGACTATTTTTGAAATGTTTTAAATTTTACCAGTAAAATTATAAAAGTTATAATTGTATATTTGTTGATATTGGTGTTTTTGAGTTATTGATGATGAAATAGAAATGTATTCGAGTGTCTATATGTGTAATAATGGCAGAGCTTAAAAAATTGACAAAGTGTTTAGAGCTTTATTTATCAAGGTATTTATAGGAAATTGATTTTGAATTGAATGAATGAGAAATGTTTTTGAATGTGTTTTTTAATAAATGTATTTGCTTCTTTGTAGAGCCTGAAGAAGCTGCAATAAAAGTGGCGAAACGTTGCAATTGATAAGTCGTAAATAAACACTTATTTTGTACCTCATCCTCTGGAAAACAAAAATTACATTATTCATAATACTCCCTCCGTCCGAAAATATGGTATACATTTGAAAGAAAATCTTAGATTATCTCAAGTTTCGAAAGCAACTGGCAATACTCATTATATTGTTATTGTTCACATTGATAACTAAATATATTAACATATTTGACAGGCGTTGATTTTGAGTTAACTAGGGAATTTGAAGACCAAAGTTTAGTATTTTTAAGAAAAATAAAATAATCACCGCTGTAATTTCAAACTGGAAAATTTTAACTCAAATAACGTGAATTTACAAAGAAGAGATGCCAAATTGAAGCAATTGACTTATGAACAACGTTATGGTATCTTGCAACAGTTATTACAGTATTTGAAGAACAAAGAAAAATTAGTGGTATTAATAAAAATTGGTGGAAGGTGTTCAAGATGAACTTAATAAACTAGAGAGAAATATCTACCTTGATAAAGTTTTTATAACATTACAAACGCGTAAAGAATCAATTATGTTGAAAGGTGGAGGAAATCCCTCATATAGGTAAATAAGGTAAAACCTCATCAGAGAAGGTCGATTAGCTGAAAAGTAGGTATACAAGGTATTTCAGAAGGAATAGTAAATATTTTAGGAGGTGGTAGTATAGACGAATTGCAATAAAAAAATCCCATATAACATGTGTCCAATTTTTATTGAGTACAGAGATACAGCTGAGTTCAATGCATTTTCGTTTCGTGTATTGGTACACCGGTTGCTATTGACGTATTTATCGAATGTCAGCAGTAGAGTGTTGATGTTCCAGTTGTGAAGTTGTGCTTTAGTTTTTGAAGTTTTCATTGTGATTTGTTGGCCAAATCTACTATATTGTAGCGTTTAAACATGGCACGCTTATTTATTTACACATGATGAGTGTGCCAATATTGGGTTACACACTAACAGCTGTATCTCTGTACTCAATAAAAATTGGACACATGTTATATGGCATTTTTTATTGCAATTCGTCTATACTATCACCTCCTAAAATATTTACTATTCGTCCTGAAACACCCTGTATATATGTTCTGAAGAAGCGTTCAACAAGACGCTAAATCTCGCTTTAACTAAATTTGGATTACATTAAAATTATTTGTAATTAGTTATTTGTGATAATAAAATGAATTTTATATTTTTCCTATATTTAATTTTAGTTTTATTTGATTTTTTCGCAAATGTATACCATATTCTCACAAATAATTTGAAGACCGGGTTGATAGTGGTCCTATGATAATTACTATTTTTTTCGATTTTTGATTTTCTTTCAACAAACTAATATACTAATTAAGTATTTATTTTAAACAACTGTTAACGATAAACCTCAATTCAAAATAACAAAAAAAAGATTTCAATACCAAAAAGTGGTTTTAATAATGGTTAATAGCGAACAAAAAAAATTAAAATGTATACCATATTTTCAGATGGAGGGAGTAAATGATACCATTTACTATACATATGTACAATAAATATATTAATGAGTGTTTTTTAATAGGAATTAAGGCAAGTTTTGTGTGTGATTTTTTTTATTTTTCACCAACGTTTCGTCGACTTTGCCGACTTCTTCATCGTTTCAAATAGTTACATCACACATTTGTAAGTAGAGATTGTGGTGTTGGTGCAAGGTGAAACATATTTAATAAAGATAAGAGTAAATAAATATTATATGTTATTATTTATATATTTAGTTATTTTAGTTATATATTTAATGTGAAACAAGTGACCAAGAATCCTTAACTCATAGTAAATGAATATTACAAATAATTTATGTTGATTAATGTCCATTATAATTAGTAGATTAAAAATCCACAGTTCATTGGACAATTTTAAAAAAGAAAAATTCTACTATGTCTCAATTGTTTTTATTGTTGTCTCAACCAATGTTGCTCTGACCAATTGAGTGCTTGAAAGAGTCTCGAGAGAGACGAAGCGTTGTACAAAAATTGAATAAGAGCTTCAATAAAAAACATTGTCCAATAAACTGTGAATTTTTAATCTATTACATATAATATTTATTTACTCTATCTTCACACATTCGTCTAAAATACATTATTTTTCTTTATCTCCGTTACCAACAGTGACAGACAGATTTAAGCTTAGGCCCGTGAAGCCCGGAATTTTTTGTTTAAACCCACCATATTTATATTTCTAAAACTGAATTGTTTTTATATTATTAATAGATTATAGAAAACTAACGTTTATTTGAACTTAAATACCAAAAATATTTATCCTTTCGCGGTTAAGGTGTGAAATATTAATTTTCCATATATAATTTAAATTTTGTTATTTATAGTGAGATTAAATAATGTACGGCGCCTCAAAATAACTTCTAATTTTTTTCAATTTTTAATGAAAATGACGTAAATTTACAGATATTGAAATCTTTTGGTAATAGTTTACAAGTGAGACTCCACCTATTTTTTGCCTTTAAAAGTAATTCTTCGTTAAAAAATGTGAGATTTTACAATTTTTTTTCATATTTAATTCGTCGAATCAATAAAGCGATTAGAAAAAAAATAATTTGAAAAAAAGACATTAAAAGTACCTATACAGAACATTGTTATGATTATGCCCTGATTATTATACTGAAAATTAGTATCTGCTGAATTAAAAAATCACCATAAAAATTACCGATTAGCTCTTGTTTTGGAGATATTATCGGTCAAATCGACGAAAAAGGCCATTTTGTCCTATTTTCAAGTCCTATTAGATATTAAACAGCAATATTTGAAATCACAATATTTTGTTGGCGTAATAGAAAACAGTTTCTTTGATTTTCAAATTACCACTTGTGAATTTAGCTCAATTAGAACTCGAGTTATAACTAAAAAAACTAAAACTACATGATTATAAAGGATACAAACATAAGGTCTTAGTTTTTTACTTATAACTCGAGTTCTAATTGAGGTGCAAGCAAGTGGTAATTTGAAAATCAAAGAGGAAGCTGTTTTCTATTAAGTCAACAAAATATTGTGATTTCAAATATTGCTGTTTAATATAATAGTACCTGGCCACCTAGCGATGGTCGGTAACTTTTTGATTTAGTTAAAAGCAATATATTAATCCCCAACCCCCTGGACCCCACCACTTTACCCCACCTCCTGTAGCCCCCCCCCCTTATACCCACACCCCAGTTAGGTTTGCGAAGAGAAATTTTTGTTGAATAGTGTAATATTTTCGATCAAGTCCCTTTTGTTAGTAATTATTTTACCTTTGCAAATTACTTTTTTTAGGGACGCCCATACATTTTGGATTGGGTTGACGTCTGGCGAGTTGCTAGACCAGTCCATTATTATACTAGATTACTAATATATTTTTTAAAAGCTTAAATAAAATAAATTTACTTGATAAGAATCATTTGAGTATAATAATTTGACCACCCACTGTAGTTTAATTCTTGATACATTATTTAATTAATAATTAGTAGAGATTGTGGTGTTGGTGCAAGGTGAAACATCTTTAATAAAGATAAGAGTAAATAAATATTATATTTAATATTGATTTACTATGAGTTAAGGATACTAGGTCACTTATTTCACATTAAAATTAAAAGATTAAAAGATATAATTTTTTTTCCTTTTCAATATAATTATTTCGGGGTATCAACCCATCTTCAGGAAGTACAGAAAGTAACATGTGAAATAAGTGACCTAGTATCCTTAACTCATAGTAAATCAATATTAAATATAATATTTATTTACTCTTATCTTTATGATTTAATTACTTTCTAAATCACCCACTAATGGCGATTTTTTAAATCTTTAGGAAAAAATCAGGCCTGGAGGGTTAATATTATAATATTACACAGTAACCGTTCAGATAAATTAAAATTTGTTTTTAAAATTATTAGTTATTTGAGAGGTTAAAAAATTCCTTCTACCTTATCTGTTTCTCGTCTCTCGGCTACTTGTTGCTGTCCGATGATTTCTTTGGACCACGACTGAACCAGATCGGGGGTTTCGTCTTCCTTTTATTCCCCGGGAAATCGCCGCCCCCACTATTTTCTTGCTCCTCCCCGGGAACATGTCGAAAGATTAGAGAAGTTTAATAACAAATCTGCTATCGTAAATAGAACCTAGGGTTAAATTGAAGACTGAAATTAACGACAATGTCAGTATTTAAAATGTACAATTTACCAACATACTAAATATTTGATTAGAACAAAAAATTCGATCCCAAAATTTTAAATAAAGAACGAAATATAGAAAAAAGTTTAATTGAAGGAAACAATAAAAGAGCCCGAGTCGACATTTAAACCCTACATTAAGCTTCCTAAGGTGTAGTTCTTACTTAGGATTTGGGGGCTCAAAGTAGATTCTATTTCCATGTTAACACGTTAATCGCCATGTCAGCCATATAGTATGACTGACACTAACAGTTTCTCCCTGCAACATGTCAGACAACGTTGTTCGACACTCGATATTTTATTGAAAGCCCAGAATCCGCAGTAGTCTCGTGATTGAAAGTAATCATCTATGTCCGACGCTATGTACAAATTACATTTACTTTTTGAAAACATGGCCTACTAGGAACAAAACATAAAAATGGTTTGGCTTTCTAAGGAAAAATAAATCAAATAGACTTGGTTATATAATGCTATATTTTTATATAAAAAAATTACATTCCAAAAATTTACATTATGATACAATAATTAAATTGACTTATTACATTTCAATAAATTTTTAAAAATTGTTTTTGTAAAATTATTTTTACTTTACCATACAGGGTATGCTCAAGTATTGTAATCGTGCATGAAAAAAGTGTTTTGTTTCCTTCTTTTTTTCAAAATATCTAAAAAACGGCTCAAACTATTTTGATTAAAAAATTGAGTAAAACCATGGCATTTCGCTATACAAAAATGCACTAATAAGTGAATATCGAAAAAATTATATTTTTTGAGATAATAATTGTTTTGTCAAAATGTCTGTTAGTCTGTTATTCTGTGCGTTACCAAATTTTGTGGACGAGCTAGCTTAAAAACTAGTATGAATATCTAAACCAAATTTCACACGTAGTTTTGGTCCATTGAGATTAAGAGCTGATTAGATTTTGGTGCATATCGACCCAAAATTAAGGGGTGGAGGGGGTTAAAAATTAAAAATCTAGGCCATTTGACGAAACTCAACCAAATTTTGTATACATAATCAGTGGGACCCAAGAAGTCTAAAAATGCAAAAAATAACTGCCCAAAGGGGGGGGGGGTCCTGAATCAAAAAATTAATATCTAGGCCATTTGACAAATTTGGATCATCAGAATGTCTAGCGGGCTATACGCGAAATGACGTTGGATTGTAGCTAAGTGGATCACATCTTTTTCTCTCTTGGTCCAGACTTAAGACTCCGCAGATTCCAATAGCAAAATCCGCAGTAGTCTCGTGATAAATATCTTTTTCAAATAAGCGCGGTCAAAACAATTCTCATTGATATAGCAATTATTCTTTGTTATATTAATTAGAAAAATTATAAAAATTTAATTTGATTTATTCAAATCAACTGATAATATCTCTTGTGTGATTTGGCAATGCGTTGTATTAATACGGCTTATGTTTATATTTATTTTATTTTATTTATTTATCCCGAAAAATACACAACATACAATAAGTCGTGTCCTATAGAGTTGACATGTCAACTGTACATAGGACCGGATTAAAATCTTATCTATCTTATATAGCTTATATATCTATCTTATATATAAAAATTAATAATTATTTAATTTTACAAAGAATTACAATAAATGAAATATGGTGTAGATTGATAAAAATTATTTTAAAATATTTTTAAAAAATTTTGATGCTCTTTTACTCGGTCTTTTAATAAATAATAAAACCGGTCTAGCATCATTTATTAATAATAATGATAAAAATTAGTTCACATTAGAGATTTACATAGATATCACAGGGTGAAATCACAACGATCCGATCCATTTAACCAATTTTTTCTTCAATATTTTCTTGTCACACGACAGATTTTTAAATCATTTTGGAGTTTATTAAAATATTTATTTGCCACCAAAAAGGCATTTTTTCGGGTAATTGACTTATTAATCTTTGGCAGGACAATTGATCTATGTCTAGTTCTGCCATTATGTTCATTATACATCATCTTAACACATATCATAATAATAGACAACAGAGTTAAAAATAAAAAATTCATCAATACCCAGGACAGATTGTATCTTAATTTTTTTAACAACTATAGTCAGTATAGTGATAAGTGGTTTCGTTGCATTATCAAATTCACCCCCCCCCCCCGCAATTATACCATAGTTAATTATATTCTCAAAGAGAGCCTGATAAATTACCCTCATAGCCCTTGCATCCAATATTCCACATAACTTATATAATAAAAAAATTTATGTCTGGTTTTCTTGATAATTTGCTTTATGTGATAGTTCCATCTGATATGACAATCTATAATATATAGATTCCCAAATATTTGCAATAGTCAACTCTTTTTATTAACCGACTTCAAAAAGGGAGGAGGTTCTCTATTCGACTGAATTTTTTTTTTGTGTCTATGTTACCTCATATCTCCGCCATTTGTGAACCGATTTTGAAAAAAAAATTGCGTTGGGTTCAGTCTAGCTTCCGATTGGTCCCATTTTTTTTCATTTGTATTAGACCTTTTTCGTTAGGTTTGTTCAAGGCTTAAGTTCTTTGTTTATAAACCGATTTGGATGCTTCTTTTTTTATTGGAAAGGGGGTATCTTAGGGATGGTGCCATATTAATTTGGTCAAGTTCTGATGATATGATCACTATTAATAACATCACTAAAAAGAGAAAAATAAAAATAATTTTTATGAAAAAAATAAAACCGACTTCAAAAAATTAAATGCAACAAATAAAATACACTAAAAGGTATAAAATAATTATTATCTTATTTAGTTACAACTAAACGAGGAAATATTATGCATGAAATTACTTTTTGAAGTCGGGGCCAAACAAACTATAACTATAAGCGAGCGTACCAGCCAAACGTACTAAGTAAGATCCGTCGAGTGCGATTCATAAAAGGTATATGTTTGGCACCGACTTCAAAAAGTAATTTCATGTTAATATTTCCTCGTTTAGTTGTAACTAAATCTATATAATAAAAATGAATTTCTTTTTATTTGTAAGCGCAGATCTCTCAAATGCCTGGACCGATTTGGCTAATTTTTTTTAAATGTTCGTAATAGTCCAATTCAGGTTAATACGTAAAAAAAAATTGGAAAAATTGCCCGGAAAATTGGAAAATTCAGGAAAAACTAAAAAAAAATTCAGGTTAGCCAACATAGCTTGCCAAACAATAAAAGAACTAAACTAGCAAACTAAACATGTGTTGGCGGCCCTGTTTGTCATATTTTTGAGTGTCATTCATTCTTAATAGCATAGATAATAGAGTTCTAACCACATTATCGTTGAAGAAGAATTTAATAATGCAACAAAGATTTAAAAAACTATCTATTTTTTTTAAAGTACATTTAAAAACAAAAATTAAAAAAATAAACTGCAACGGATCTGCAGTTCATGTTGACTTTAATTCAAATATAATGATCGATTCTCATTTAATAGTCGAGGAATAACCATTCTACTTTCGATTTATGACGTTTCGGTTATTATTTGTAACCATTGCTGAAGGCATGGAGGAATAGACTTAAAATCCAAAATAGCAATCGATTCTCATCTATTACTTGAGGAAAAATAATTCTAAATTAGATTTTTGACCACTTCGATTATTATTTGTAAACATTGCTGAAGACATGGAGGAATCGACTTAAAATTAAAAATAACGATAGATTCTTATCTAATACTAGAGGAATAACCTTATTGCATTCCACTTTTGATGTTTTGACTATTAATGGCAACCTCTACTGAAAACGTGGAAGAATCGACTTAAAATCAATAAGACTAAATTCTTTTATGACAAAGAACTCAAGCTTGAGAATAAGATAATTTTTTATAAATAGATTGTACATACTTTTGTATCTAGCAAAATGAATAATAATTGTAATTTTCAAGTCTTCTTATCTATAATAATACGTACATATAATATAACTTTTTTTTTATTTTCCCCTTAATGATAACAAGTGGATTTTTAATACATTTTAAATATTTGTTTCATCTTATTTGTTATGAGTGTATATTACAGTTAAATAGAATCTCAAATTATATCTATTTAAGACTTTATAATAAAACAATTAGATTTATTCTCTGTTACTAATAAAACGTCAATAAAGCAGCCACGTGGGGGTCCAGGGGCAAAGCCCGCCGAAGACTTGAAATTGAAATGTTTGTGATTTTTTTTAATATTTCTTCTGATTAGTAAATGAAGGTGTCTGTTGGTGTGTTTGACTTTTCAGCTGTGTGTTTATTATTATGTTGTAGTATTTAAATTACCACCATATATTAATAAGAATTAATTTATTGTAATTTTTTTAAAAAATTTTCCCTCCAAATAATTTATCCATTCAAACATCGGCGTATATATAGGAGTGAGCCATGGCTTGAGCTCAAATAGAAATTCGACTTGAAATTGATAAGTTTGTGATTTTTTTTAAATGTGTCTTCTGATTAGTAAATCGTTCGTTGGTGTCTTTGACAATACAGGTGTCTGTTTATTAAGTTAAAATATTTTTAAATTACCACCTTATATTAATAAGAATTACTTTACTGTAATTTTTTTTAATTTTTTCCCTCCAAATAATTAATCCATTTGGACCTCGGTGTATAAATAGGAGTGAGCCATGGCTTGAGCTCAAATAGAAATTCGACTTGAAATTTATAAGTTTGCGATTTTTTTTTAAATGTTTCTTCTGACAAGTAAATTACTGACTTTACTATTAATTGACTACTATGAGATAAAAATATAAAAATGGATTACAGAAATCGCTTATATAAAAAGTTATAATAAAAAGGGAACAAAGGAAATTGGATTGGCAAGCAGGAGTTATTAATTTTCAATAATAATAGAGATCATGTTGGAATCATTTATTATTGATAATGCGAATTCATTCAATCGCCGCTTGAGATCAGCAGATATAGATAGTTGTTAAAGAGAAAATACAAGATGGTGATTATACTCTTGGTGGTGAGGCTGTAGGATCCTGACTGGCGATTTGCTGGATTTCAAGAATTCCTCTCGTGGTGACCTGTCCCTTTGATAGCAATCTTGGTGGTGACGGCGGTAGGAATGAGATAGGCGTCCTCGATAAATGTCTGTATCGACATATGTTAGCGAAGACAGTCCTATTGATATTTGTTCTAGACGTATATTTAGAGAGGGGTCTCCTGGATCACCGCCTAGGAGTTGTATTGTGGACTCAAAAAATTGAGAAACGTGTGATCTTCAACTGCTGCCTCAGTTGTCCTCCATGCATATGTATATCGAGGTATGATCAAGGGCTCCTGTTTCTTTAAAGAGCGCCTCTGGTTTGTCTTTTATGAGCGCTTCGTGAGATATCATCAACGACTGTCTCTGGTTCTTTATGTGTATATCTAGAGGTGTGTTCAAGGACTCTCCTGGTTGTTGTAATGATGTGTACCTCGTGAGATGTCCTCAACGACTGTCCGAGCTGTCCCCCACCGTCAGTATTTCTCCTCTTAACTTCTCCTGTTTCCTTCAAGCGGCGGTTTTCAAACTCTTCATATCACTATTTGTTTTTTATTTCAAAAGGAAAATACATAAATAATTCCTAGAGGTTCATCCCCCGTCCGTGCCGCACTCTGTCTCCTGCGCGAATTCTAATTTCTATTTTATTGTTATTATTATGCTTGCTAATTTTTAATTCTGACTTACTTTATTAAAAAAATTATATTGATTTATACTATTTATTTTTACAATTTATTTTTAATGAATTTATATTTAAGCAAATACTATTTTCATCCTTCTCTTTCCCTAATCTGTCTCTGTTTGCAATTTCTTATTAATCTTCTGAATCGTTCTCCACAAACTCTGGTGTTCCTGCTGCTCTGTAATCTCCTCCACACTCTTCCTTATTTATATAAACGACCTTATTGATCAAACGGCAAACCCCACTTCATTGTTACGCCGACGATAGCACTCTACACGGCAAACCCTCTCTCCCGAATAATCGAATCAATATTGCCTCCTCAATTACTCTCGACCTAGACAAACTGAATAAATGGGGCTCTCAAAATTTAGTTAACTTTAATTCAAATAAGACTCAATGTTGTCTAATTTCTAGGCGCGAAAATAGAGATTTCCCTGATATTCACTTCGATTCGAATACCCTGAAAATGTGTGACAGCCTATCCATGTTGGGCGTCTCTGTCGCATCTGACCTGTCTTGGAATGAACACATCTCCTGTGGAGAAATCTGCAGCAAGGAAGATTGGCTTCTTATTCAGGTCCAAGCGATTTTACAAACCCCCACAACTTCTCACCATCTACAAGGCCCAAATCCGCCCCTGTCTCGAATACGGCTCTCATCTGTGGAGAGGAGCCTCAAAATATTCTCTTGCTACCCTTGATGCAATTCAGAAACGAGCCGTCAGGCTAATTGACGATTCTACCTCACCGACTCCCTCGACTCGCTGGCTCATCGAAGAGATGTCTCTGCCCTTTCCCTTTTCTATAGATACTATCACGGCAGGTGCTCTGATGAGATAAAATCAATAATTCCCCAAAGCATGCTTTGCACGCAGCACACGTTTTGCCGACTCCCAACACTCTTTTGCGGTCAAATTGGAAAAGTGCCGGACCACTTCATTCGCGAATACATATATCCCCATGACTTCAAGGAACTGGAACTCTCTCCCAGCCTCTATCTTTCCCAGCACCTATGATCTTCAAACCTTCAAAACCAGGGTGCATAGACACCTACGTCTACACCCTCTCACTTAATCAACTTTCCCTTCTCTTCGGTAATGCAAGGGTCTTTCGAGATCCATAGGG